>OX235276.1:12422868-13002816 GCA_944472155.2 Trichobilharzia szidati | reverse complement strand
CCATAATGGAATTATTTGCAACGTGTCCAATTGTAACACCAGACATAAACTGTACAGTCTTATTGTTCAGGACGCCAAACACCTGTCATTCGTCAGTACTTAACAGTACTTAAGTATTAGAACAAGACACATATAAGCGAACAGTAATGTTGTTTTCAGTTAGATCTTCTTCAGGCTTTACCATAAATCACATAGATTTATATATAAAGAAACAATTTAACCAATGAAGGTGATTTTGTGGATCAAATAATAATAATGATAATATTGGCAGAACAATTGCCTTCAAAGTTATCTATCACGCATTCCATGGAATCTTTCGAAAGGAATCAGTACCCGCCTTTTACAGACAGACAAAGCTATGGGAATTAATTCGAGAGAACAATCCTAGTGTCTTTGAATACAACAAAAGAAGTTTGTTCTACCTTTGTCTCTCCCTTGCTTGGCTTAAGTAAAGTCTAATTAAAACTCTCCCACTCTTTCTTATTTTCTATTTCCTTCGTACTTTTATGATATTTATTTAAACTCTGATAATCTGTCCACTTCACCCCTAGTATTACGTAACTTTTCAGATTTGACCTAACTTATATGTTTATTGAGTTGTCTACATCCACACATTTTACTACCTTTGTTATTCTTATCGCCACCTGCATAAACCTTACTATTATCATCATTATTTTTGTTATCATTATAATCATCAACGTTATTACTGACGTTCGAAACACTTAACAGTGATTATTATTTTTTTGAGCTTGACCACGGATTGATATCAGTTAGAGAACCACTGAAAGCCAGTACTTGAGTACTGCCAGACAGCTGTTTCCCCATTATAGTTTGTGAATCATCGCCAGTACTCACCCACCTCACTGCCAGAGGCCAAACCCAGGACCTTCCCGCTACAAAGCGAGCTAGCTCGTAGAACATTCAGCCATTGGGACCCGACACCTCAATGGCCATCCCATGAATTCAAACCCCTACCGATTCGTGATGTATTTAGCGTGACTGACACCAACCAATGTCATCGGTGAGACATCCATCCTCACACTTCGCATTTGGATGGACCTCACTGGTCACGACTTCTTACTGGAAGTGACTCCAGGAAACTCCATCCTGTAGGAGGTCACTCACTGGCGAGCATCAGATTAAATTTCACGAGTTGATTTGTAAGGATTAGATTTGTTTTTATGAGTTTGACCACAGATTGATTCCCAGACTACGAAGAAACAGCTGCCCAGTATTCCAGTGCTGGTTTTCAATGGTTCTCTAACTGATATCAATCCATGGGCAAAGTCGTAAAAACAAATCTAACCCTTACAAACCAACTCTTGAATATTATTATCATCATTATGCTTTGACCCACAAAATCACCGACATTGGTTAACACTTTTACACATAAATCTACGTAAATTAGAGTAAAGCCTGAAGAAGATCTAATTGAAAATACCAGTAGTGTACTTAAGTAGACAAAGTGAATGAAATTGACAGACAGATTTTATGACCAAGTATTTTCAATCATATATATCACATAATAAGGAAATTTGTGGAGTATAAATGATGACAATGAACGTTTAGCTGAGAAACCTTATAGTAGAACACAACCAAATATTGAAATCTACTCACTAAACAGAATTTCTCTCCCTAATAAATAAGGAAGAAACGCGTCAGAAACTAACATGGATATCATCGGGGTCAACTTGATGGTTTATAAGTGAGATGAGATGTTTAACTTCGACTCTATTGATTCTTTCCTTCACCCCTTGCTTTCCAAGCGAAAAATAAACCTCAAAACTTTGAAGTCTCATCAGCTGTGGTGTTGATAGTCTCACATCCAACCTTCCTTCTTGAATGGGTTTACCATCGACTGAGTGAGGTTTATGAATGCGTTAGCTGAAAGTCGGACTAGGACCACTTGCCTGATTGGTGAACATATCAGTCTCAAGCCCACTAGTGACTGACCCTATTCAGGTAGATAGTCACCTGGGTTCTAATGAGAAGTCTTGACCATTGGGGTCCAACCGTTTGGAAGTGAGAACAAATAATCTCCAGCGATGACATTGGTTTGTGCCAGTCACGCTAAAATGACGAATTGAATTCATCGGCCATTGGACTGGGTTCCAGTGACTTAATGGTTCACGAGCCAGCTCGGCTTGTAACCGCAAGGTCTTGGTGTGGTGATGTGATACAGACAATGTGTTTCAGAGAAATATTATTCACATATATTCCCACAGTTCAATACTGCATTAGCAACAGAATACTATATTGTATGTGTGTTTGAACATTCTATTTCATATCGTTTAATGTAAACCAAAATCACACACTCAGTGACTGGTTAAAGAATGTAAACTATATATATATATATATATATTGCTGTATTATCTGAGCTGGATTGTTCATTTGCGAAGCTTTCATTGCCCTACTAGGCAACATCTTCAGCGCATACTTCAGTTTGTTGAAGTGAGCTTTTAGATTTCTCCACGAGTTTATTAGTCATTTCTCCTCGTAGGTGACTTTGAACGTGACTCTTTGGTTGTTTTTGTGTGTTTTCACACCTTCTAGGCTACTTGTATTGGTAATGATTGTTTCCTTGACTTGAACTTTCACCCTTTGTGTATGCGATTTCTTTCTTCCTATCGGTTGGTAAATTTTGTCTATGTCGGTGTGTCTATTGACTGACGATTCACTGGAATACCAGACAGCCTTCTAGAAATTCCCTGGCACACTTGGTGTTTCCTCTGTCTAATACTTGAACGTTGTCCCAGTCGAATTGACGTCACCTACGTCTTCGTATTCATGAACATAAGCTAGTCGTCAAGAGACATGACATCCAGTCCCTCATATCACTCCATGGAGACGACCACGGAAATCAATTTGACTAGGACAGAGTTCAGATATTAGATAGAAACACCCAGAATGCTAGGGAATTTTTAGAAGGCTGCCTGGTATTCCAGTGAATCGTCAGTCAATAGACACATCGACGCAGACAAAATTTACCAACCGATAAGAAAGAAATCTTACACACAAAGGGTGAAAGTTCAAGTCAAGGAAACAATCAGTTCCAACACAAGTAGCCTAGAGAGTGTGAAAACACACAAAAATAACCAATCACGACGTCCAAAGTGACCAGGAGAGATGACTACTAAACTCGTGGAGAAATCTAAACGTTCACTTCAACAAGTATGCGCTGAGGTGAGGATATTGCCTAGTAGGGTAATGGAAACTTCGCAAATTAACTATCCAGCTCAGAGAACACAACCACATCAAAATCATCCACCTGAGCTACAAATCTTCTCCATCATATATATATATATGTATGCATATATATAGCGGTTTGGTCTATTGAAAATATACTTCTGCTTCCTTGTCTTACCTTCTTCGGTTACACTGGGATCGAACCTCAGTGGGTGCTTACTGATGAAGAGTCCTAAACTAAGATGGAACCAATGTCAGCTCATGATGAAATCATGTAACCAATCAACCAAATCCCTACAAACCAACACTTGGATATTGATGAAATGCTCACTGGAGACTGGCCCTATTCAGGTAGGTAGCTACCTTGGTTCTCCAGTGTGAAGTCGTGACCAGTAGGATGCAGCATGTCGGGTATGCGGACAAATACTTACCAACGATGACATTGGCTAGCGGTTGCACTATGTCGTGAACTGGCAGAAGTTAGAATTCATTGACTGGCCATTGGATTGGTTGGGTCCCAGTGGCTTAATAGTCCACGAGCTAGTTCGCTTTGTAACCAGAAGGTCCTGGCTTCTAGCCCTGGAAGTGGGGTGGGTGCGTACTACCGAAGAGTCTCAGACTCGGATGGAATAGCTGTCTGGCAGTACTCCCAGTTCGTTTACCAATGGTTCTCTAATCAATATCAGCTCACGATGAAATTCTGGAGCATTCCACCAGTGAATAACTGACTGTATTGTAAACTTGCATCAAGTAGATACACACACGATTTCCATTTATCCTTTATACTACTTTTTAAATGTCGAAATAAGTAGTCAAATGCATGAAATAAGTTACCTGTTAACTTTTTTTTATGTACCTTAGGTGTAAGTGTGTGTACAATTACTTTTGAAAAAAAAATGTTTATATTTTCAATGACAGTTTCCATTAGATGATGATGATGACATTAAAGGACAAGAGGCATATGTGTAATAAGGCACAGGCACATGTGATTAGCCTTCAATATTAAAAATAAAAAAAACATACTAACAATCTTACTCTATATTCATACAAAACTATGACAGCTGACAACCAATAACAGTAAAAAGTGACATGATCAGATTATTAATTGTCAAACTGTAACTGTACAGACTGTATCTCACGTGAGCATAATAAAGTCAAAAAAAGAGAGAGAGAAAAGAAAAACACATAGGAGATTGGTATGTAGGATAAACGGTTAATATGATAGTGCATTTTATCCCATTAGCCGAGTATTTACACACAGCTCAGTTACTTTGCTAAGTTTGTAGCCCCTCCCACACACACACACTATTCATGGATAAAATACTTCGGAATTTTCAGCTGAAGGTTTGCAGGGATTGGTTACAGGGATTGGTTCATCATGAGCTGACAGCAGTTAGAGAACCATTGGCGAACACCAACACTCCAGTACACTGGACAGCTATTTCGTCAGCAGTATGCGTACACCCCTTGTGCCACGGTTTGAACCCAGGATCTTCCGGCTCCACGCCGGGCTAGCTCATAGACCATTCAGCCCACGGAACTCCAACTTCTACCAATTCATGAGAGATATAGCGCGATTGGCACTGGCCAGTGTCATTGCTGGCGATTATTTGTTCTCACTTCCAATAAGGTGAACCCCACTAGCCATGCTTTTTGGTTAGAAACCAGATAACTACCTACCTGAATATATATATATATATATATATATATATAGTCATATGTCACTGATAGATCCCACAGATTTACCAACACTAACTATATCAGAATAAGAAATACAAGCGAAGGATATTGTTGTTTTCAGTTAGATCTTCTTTAGGCTTTACTCTAATTTACATAGATTTATATTTTCAATAGTTGGTTTGTAAGGATTAGATTTGTATTTACGAGTTGATAACGGATTGATATCAGTCAGAGAAGCATTGGAAAACAGGTAGTACAGGACAGCTGTTTCATTGGGTTGGAAAGACTTGGTTCGAACCCCAGTGGGTGCGTACAGATGATGAGTCCTAAACTAAGCTGACAAAACAGCTGTCCGTCCAGTACTTTCTGGTTGGTTTTCAATGGTTCTCTAAGCGATATCAATCCATGGTCAAACTCGTACAATATAAATCTAATCCTTACAAACCAACTACTGAAATTAATCTGATTCTCGCTAGTGACTTGCTACAGGACGGAGTTTCCTGAAGTGAGTTCTAGTAAGAAGTCCTGATCAGTGAGGTGCATCCAGTCGAGTGTGAGGATGGATTTCCCGCCGATGATATTTGTTGGATTCATTCGCGCTAAATGCATCACGAATTGGTAGAAGTTTGAATTCATGGAATGGCCACTGAGGTGTCGACTCTGTGTGGCTGGATGAATGGTATACGGGCTAGCTTACCTAGAAACCGGAAGGTCCCGGGTTCAGGCTCTGGCTCCCAAACTAGGCTGATGAAACAGCTGTCTTGCAGTACTCCAGTGCTGGTTTTCCAATGGTTCTCTAAGTGATATCAATCGGTGGTCAAGCTCGAGAAAATAATAATAAGTGTCAAGTGTTTTGAACGTCAGTAATAACAATGATGGTTATAATGATAGCAAAAATAATGATAATAGGGTTTATGCAGGTGGCGATAAGAAGAATAACGAAGGTGTCAGTAATATGTGTATATGTTGACAATTCAATAAATAAATAAATTAGATCAAATCTTAAAAGCTGCGTATTACTAACGGTGAGGTGAAGAGATTATCAGAGTTTAAATAAATATCATAAAAGTACGAAGGAAATGGAAAATAAGAGAGAATGGGAGGGTTTTAATTAGACTTTACCTAGACCAAGCAAGGGAGAGACAAAAGGGTAGAACAAACTTCTTTTGTTGTATGCAAAAACGCAAGGATTGTTCTCTTGAATTGATTCCCATAGCTTCGGCTATGTGTAAAGGTAGGATTGAATTCCGTTTGAAAGGTTCAGTGGAATGCAATAGATAACTTTGAAGGGACTTCTATCCATTAGGTGACTGTGATCATCAATCAAATGAGACAAAATAGCAGTTCTCATAGATTTTATTTGGCCTTCTCTAAACTATGAGGGAAGATGCACATTAATACGTTTGCTAAGCTGTCTAGTTGTTGGTCCTGTTTAGCCAGTTTTCTCTGCAGGCGTAGCTAAATTTGCAGATACGCATAGAAGTGGCACAGGTAGCTAGGTAGTTTGTCTTTCACTTGAGCAATCATAATTGGTACAGTCGGCAACTGGAAAATGACAAACATTATTGTTAGTAGTTTTAGTAGTAGTAGTAGTAGTATAGGTAGGAGTGCAGCATTTCAACTAAACAGGTGTTACAAATGGTTTCCGATACAAATTAATATTCATTCATACCTATATGATGGCCGGAGAGAATCACCAACAAGAAACTATGGGAACAAACAAAACAAGAACCAATCGCCGCCCAACAAATATACAGGAGAAAGTGGAGATTGATTGGACACTCGCTGAGGAGGCCGTCGGGTGACATCGCATGTCAGGCTCTCGAGTGGAACCCGAAAGGGAAGCGGCGAGTGGGAGGTCAGTGCAAGGGTGACATGGAGGAGATCGTGTGAAGTGGAATTGAAACAGTATGGATTGACATGGATGCAGGTGAGAAGTACAGCAGAAGACAGGAGCAAGTGGAGACGTGTAGTTGAAGCACTATGTTCCACTAGGAACCCAAGGGAACAATAATAATAATATACCTATATGTGTACATAATATATTTGAAGAAATGTAAAGATATTGAAGTATTTAACATTGATCTATGTGTAATTAATGTTCGTCCGTTGGTATGAGTTTATTTATACAAATGTGCATATAAACATGAAGTCAATCTATCTTTGCATTAATACTTTAACAGTGAATATGGCGAATAAATGGAACTGTACTTTGATTAAAGCAGCATCAACATCATCAACAAGAAGGAAATAATGTCAGGAATTGAGGATAAATACAAAGAAAGAAATAAATAAAAAGAAATTATGGAATTCTGATGCTGCATAAATCTTATTGCATCTTGCATTTCTTTTGTAAACAACAAAGTAAAACTTACTATTAGTTAAGAAATGTAGTAAGTTTGTAGTGGTGCGATACAGACGATGTGTTCCAACGGAATATGATTCTCGCATATTCCCATAGTTCAGCAACAGAATACTATATACCGTGTTTGAACATTCTATTTCATGGCGTTTGATGTAAATCAAAATCACACGCTCAATGATTGGTTACAGAATATAGAACTGTGTAGTAATAAACAGCAGTTTGACTGATGAAAAATATACTTTGGCTCCCGCGTCTTGTCTTCTGTTGTTACGTTTGATGAGGCTGCCTGCCGACAAATGAATAGCGAATGTCCTTCAGTTTTTGAAAAAGGAAACATATGGATCGTAGGGCAGGAACTCGAGACTGTTGCGCAGTTGAATGGAGTTCAAGATCCACCAACGAAGAGGCTGTTAATTGGGTCGCTGCTTAGAGGTCAGGGGAAGGTCACATATGATAATTTGAGGAGAATCATTGGCGAATACGCTCCAGGATCATACGAACTGCTTCCAAATTGGGAAGGACCATATATAGTCACCATGAGACTGGGTCACGTATATACCATAGGAAGTGCAAACAAACAGAAGCAGGTGAACGCCAGCAAGTTCTAGATATGGACACAGCAAGACAAGCAAACAAAGCAGCTAGTACCAAGAAGATCGAACTGACTTTAGTCCAAAGTATTTGACGGCGGGGGGTACGAGTGTGGTGGTGTGATACAGACAGTGTGTTCCAACAGAATATTATTCTCACACACTTCCACAGTTCAATACTGCATTGGCAAGAGAATACTATATATCTGTTTGAACATTCTATTTCATGTCGTTTAATGTAAACCAAAATCAAACGCTCAGTGATTGGTTAAAGAATATAAATTGTATAAATATAAACATCGGTTTGATCAGTTGAAAATGTACCTTTTCTTCCGTGTCTTGCCTTCTGCTGTTACATTTGGCATCACTGCCTGCTGATAAATAGAAAGCCTATGTCCTGCAGTTTTTGATGGAGACAATATGGATCTTTGGGTGGGACTTCAAGGCTGTCGCTGAGTTGAATGGCGTTAAAAATCCATCAACGAAGAGGCTGTTACTTGAAAAGCTGTTCAGAGGTCGGACAATGGTAGCAAGTGATAGTGTGAGGTGAAACACCGGCGAGTACTCTCCAGGGTGACACAAACGGCTTCCAAAGTATGAAGGACCACACACGGTCACCGTGAGACGGTGTCATGTATATACCATAAGAAGTGCAAACAAACAGAAGCAGGTGAACGTCGACAAGCGCTAGAAATGGATACAGCAAGACAAGCAAACAAAGATGTCATTATCAAGAAGACCGAACCGACTTCAGCCAAAAGATTTGACAAGAGGACAAATGTGATGGTGTGATAGACAGACAATGAGTTCCAACTAATAATATTATTCTCACATATTCTCACAATTTTAATACTGTATTAGCAACAGAATACCTTTGCTGTCGGGTCTTGCTGTTACAAGTGAACTTCATTGTACAGACTGCTAAGCAAATAAGCAAAGAAGGCGAAAGATAATCAGCAATAATGAAATAATAAAGATATTTAGGCTGTCTAATATCAATTTTATTACTCTCATTAGTTTTCGTACTTAGAATTTTGTAAAATATTGCAGGGTGTGCTGTTTATAAGATTTTACAAGTGACACTGGTAGTATTATAGCAGCAGAAGGCAACACATGGAGACCAAGGTATATTTTCAAATGATTAAACCACTATTTATACTTATACAGTTTATATTCTTTAACCAATCGCATATATAGTATTCTGTTGTTAATGCCCTATTGAGCTGTGGGAATAGTATTTAGACGTTAACACCAACAAATACTAATGATTCTTACTGCGAGATTAATATTCCGTTGGGACCCATTATCTCTATCACACCACGGCACTCGTCCCTCTGCCAAAAACTTTCGAATGAAGTCCGTTCGGTTTCCTTGGTCCTGGCGGCTTTGCTTGATTGTCTTGCTGTGTCCATTTCCACTCCTTGATGACGTTCTCCCAATTCTCTTTGTTTACGTTTCTGGTCATATATACGTGACTCCGTCTCACGGTGACCATGTATGGTCCTTTTTATTTTTATTTTATTTTTTATTATTTTGATTACAGCTTGATGCCACACCGTATTTTCAGTACAAGTATGACATTTTCAGCGTGGATATCGGTAGCCCAAATTTTGCAGGCCGACCATAAATATCGGGTGTGCGTCGGTAGGGGTTCGGACCTCGGACCATGTGCATGGTCGGCGAGAGTCCTAACCACTGTGCCACCTTCCTAATTTGGAAGCAGTTCGTATGATCCTGGAGCGTATTCGCCAATGTTTCGCGTCACACTATCATATGCTGCCTTCACCTGACATCTTAGCAGTGTTCCAAGTAACAGCCTCTTCGCTGATGGATTTTGAATGCCATTCCACTGCACAACAGCCTCGAAGTGCTGCCGGAAGATCTATATGTCTTCTTCAAAAACTGTAGGACATTCGCTTTTCATTTGTCGGCAGGCAACGTCACCAAATGTAACAACAGAAGACAAGACGCGGGAGCCAAGGTATATTTTTCATTAATCAAACTGCTGTTTATTACTACACAGTTTTATATTCTGTAACCAATCATTGAGCGTGTGATTTCGATTTACATCGAAGGACAAGAAGTAGAATGTTCAAATACAGTATATAGTATTCTGTTGCTAATGTAGTATTGAACTGTGGAAGTATGTGAGAATAATATTCCATTGAAAACCATTGTCTGTAGCACACCACAACAGTATTACGTATGGATGGTGGCTGACAGTGACATTCAAGATACGCATCTTGTCTTCTTGAGGATTCGTTCGTTAGGTGTATCTGTATGATGGTGTTTCCAGCAGGACTCGAACCCTGCCCCCTATCGTTTTCAATAGCAAAGCGTTATTTATCTAGTGAACCACAACAACCACCTTTTATACAATGCAGACCTTTCCAATGCGAGATACTGATGCCTTTTTTCTGTATGATCAGAAACTAAAGTATTTGATATTGATATTTAAATTCGTAATGGTTGCATACAGTTGAAGAGTACCAACGAAATACAATGATATCATGTTTTATTCTGTTCAATTCATTTCGGCCGATTTGTTCAAGTTTATCAAAGGGAATAATTGTAGTTTGATTAGTAAATGCAACTTGACCTTGCCGATGAGTGCCAACTTTTGAGAAACCAAGGTCAGACTTGGCTTCCTGCCGATTGCCTCCAACCATTTAATATCAACAACTCACAGTATAAGTTAGACTACGCATTGATATCAGTTAGAGAATCGTTGAAAGGCGGGGAGTACTGGACAGCTGTTTCACCAGCCTAGTTTGGGATTCATCGGCAGTACAAAACCACTGCGTTTCGAATCCAGGACCCTACAGTTACAAGGCAAGCTCATATACCACTCACCTTTTGAGACCCGATTCAGTGGCTATCCCGTGAATTCTAATTTCTACAGATTGGTGATTTTAGCGCGACCACCAACCAATGTCATCGGCAGGAAATTCATCATCACTCCTGACTGGATCACGAATTGGTAGAAGGTAGAATTCATGTGGTGGCCATTAAGTCGGGTCCCAGTGGGTGTATGGTGAACGACCTAGTTTGCCTTGTAAGTAGAAAGTCCTGGGTTCGAACTCTGTCAGTGAAGCGGGTGCGTATTGCCGATGATTCACAAACTAGTCTGAGGGAACAGTTGTCCGGTACTTCCTGGTTTCCAATGGTTCTCTAAATGATATCAATATATGGCCTAACCTGCACCAAACAATGGACTAGACGCATTACACTAGTTACTAACCAGTGTTCAATAAAAGTATCCAGTACACTCCTACAGGAAGTCAACTGCGATTCAAAATAGCTCAGTGGTAATGTCTCTGACTGCAGGAGGCACTTGGGGACTTAGATTCAAATTTTAGAAGGGAAATGCATTCTTTCAAGATTGAAGATACGACTTGCTGACTGGCTGGTGAGTACCAACTAGCGCGAGACCTGGGTCGGATGGGGCTTCCTGCCAACTGCCTCCAAGAATCTAATGTATTTATTTATATATTTAGTTATTAAGAAGCAACGTTTAGTGTTTTCAGGGATAACAAATCGAAATTGCTGCTTTGACATTTGGTTATCTTCAAGACTGATTTGCTCTTCCCTGTTAAGTTCCATTATTTTGTTTATTCTATCATGTTCCTTATTCCTATTTTTCTCTTTCTTCACATCTGTTCAGTTTAAAATTCTTATCGATTCACTTTAGAATGTTTATTTCTAAGATCTTGCTATAGTTTTCGCCTCCCACTCTCTTACAATATTTTTTTATACTAAAATTAGATCATCTGTCTCTACATTTGCATATACGCAATATTTATTTAAAGAGTAATGGTTATTGACAACATTCGTGGTGAATATTGATAATTGAAAACCAGAAAGTAATGGACAGATATTTACCGGCCTACTTCTAGAATCATTGGCAGTACGCAACCCCTCCACTTCCAGGGTTTGAACCCAGGACCTTCTGGTTACAAGGCAAGCTGGCTCGTAGACCATTCACCCACTGGGACCCAACACCTCAATGGCCATCCCATGAATTCTCACTTATACCAATTCGTGATTTAGCGCGACCCCAACGAATTGGTAGGAGTTAGAATTCGTGAGCCTTTGAATTGGGTCCCAGTGGATGAATGGTATAAGAGATAGCTTGCCTTATAACCAGAAAGTCCTGGATTTGAACCTCCGTGGGTGTGTACCACCGACGAATCCCAAACTAGGTTAATGAGACAGCTGTTTAGTACTCCAGTGCTGGTTTTCAATGGTTCTCTAACTGATATCAATCCGTGATCAACTCGTAAAAACAAAAGTAATCCTTACAAACCAACTATAGGAGAATATTGATAAGGTAAGTTCAGGCAAGAGAACAAACAATATCTATTATCCGTGGCTTCACTTTAATTCACGGTTCGTGGGTACTGAACATAAAGTCTATATTGACACGATATTCAAGGTTATCTATCAATTCTGACTAACCTTAATGTTTTGCCTTACGAGTTCTTCTTTTACATGCGGTCAAAAATATTGGAATCCAACTGAAGAAAGCAAACTTATGCGTTCAGAATTAACTCGTGCAACCAATCTCCTTGCCTTGACCATTAATTTTTTAAAAATTCCTTTACGTTCTCAGTGGTTGGACATAGGGCTTCAAGCTAGAGGCTTGAAGTGTCAGTAGCAGTGGTGTTTGTTTGTTTTTATGGGATGGGGTTGCTAGTCACCTCATGCCAAACCTTACTTTTTTACCAGCCTTTTTACTGGCTAACTGAGGTAAAGGAGTGCTTCCAGTGGTCAGGAATCGAACCCTGAACCACGTGTGGCCTGGTTGGCGAGCATTATACCGCTGTGCCACCGACAACATCCACTGCCTTTTATTATTGTTCTCTCTTATTAATTTGCCTACAGTACGTTCAATTGTTTGTTACGTAATCAATTTAAATTCTAGTGGGGAGTCATGACCAGTGGTGTTCACCAGGTCAGGAGTGAGGACACATAACGGCCAGAAGTGACATTGCTGGCATTTTCAGTCACGCTATATCGTCGGATGGCAGAGCGTGGAATTCATGGACTGACTATTGAGTCAGGTCGTAGTGGGTGAATGCTGAACAAGATTGCTTGCCTTGTAACCGGAAGGTCCTGGGCTCGAACTCTAGTGGATGCTCACTGATGAACAATCCTAAACTAGGCTAACCACTGTCAGCTCATGATAAATTCCTGTAATTTAAACTCTCATTTACTCGTCTCTTATTTTCTCAAAATTAGTGTGTTCTTGAACCTTTCCAGGCAGGATATGCATCGAACTGCTCATGCATCTGGCTCCAAAAGAACAGGTGAACTGATATATGCACACAAACCATAACAATTTAACGAGGAGCATTTGAATTTTTATACGCATTCTCACTGTCTTCCAATACTAGTTATTCGATGTGTGAAACAACAAAACTGATTGTAAATTTCCTTCTAATTGTTTGACGATTTATTTCAGTAACAACATAGAAGTTCATCCAGTCAACGGTCCAGGTTTCTGCCCAACTAAAATTTCGAGAACATGAACAAATTGGAGAAAGTGAATGAAGATTGCTATGTACCTTTTTGTGCATCCCAGTTCTATTGATTTCTATTTTATTAAAATGAAATTTCTAGTTATTTTTATTATCCACTGAAATACAGTCTTTTAAAAGAAGTAACTTTTGGCTGTCTGAGTGAGTATAGCCTTTGAGTGTTTGCTTTTTACTGCAAAATGAACCTGAGTTCAGCACTTCATTTGTTAGTCGGCGCTGTCTGAACGCTTATCATCGGTCAATGTATTCCATGTCTAACCCTCAGCTTCACTGTCATATTTTCATTTGGTTGTCCGTCATCAATCCCAGCTGGTTCAACTACGAAAAAAACGCCTTTATATTTCCGTTCTATGTTCTTATCCACGTATTTATTGGATGCTCAAGTGATCACTCATCGTCTAACTACTATTTGAGGAAATGGCGTTGAATGCTACTTGAAGCCATCTTCAAAGCATATTAAAGCTCTAGTTTGTGCATATCTGCCACTGAGTTTCTTTTGCGATAACTCATTATCATTACCTTGGCCATCCAGGTTTGAATAATCCAGAATTTTTGTGAAATTTCCCTAATTTTAGTTGATATTCTATTCGTTGTTATATCTTTATTATTATTATAATTTAAGCGTCTTTAATGAACTGCAATAGCATTGATCATACTTTACAAATCGATATTGTTATTAACTACTAATTTAAAAATATGCCAGCAATGACATTGCTGGCATTGTCAGTCACACTATATCGTCGGATGGCAGAGCGTGGAATTCATGGACTGACTATTGAGTCAGGTCGTAGTGGGTGAATGCTGAACAAGATTGCTTGCCTTGTAACCGGAAGGTCCTGGGCTCGAACTCTAGTGGATGCTCACTGATGAACAATCCTAAACTAGGCTAACCACTGTCAGCTCATGATAAATTCCTGTAATTTAAACTCTCTTATTTTGTCAAAATTATATTCAAAAAGATGGTCACTGAACAAAGAATACTCTTTTCGATAACCCCTTCATCATCAGGCTCTACAGTTATATATCCATTATAGTGAATGAATGAATTAGTGTTATGAACAACAACATTAACGTTGTTTAAATAAAATCGGATCAATAATACTAACAGATTACAGCTCAACAACAACAACATAACAATAAACTGAATGTCAGATAAATTAGGAAAGATAATATTACAAATTCACGAATCTATAGTCTCCACAGAAGGCCGGCCAGAGCAGTAGTAGTGGCTAGCTGGACTTGCTTCTTTTCAACACAGAGCACTGGTTGTTTGAGGTGAATTGATTGATTTTTCGTGCTCACTCGAGAACATCTCCCACTATATCTAAGTAAAGGTATAGTGAAAACCATTAACATTTCGATATTAAACCATCTGGTTTAAAGTGACCGGCCACAAAGCCAGCGTTGAAGAATCCTTCTCTATCATCTACCGGGTGTCTAATAAATTACCAAAGTCATCGAAGCACTGCATGCTCCAAACAGCAGAGGCTATTGCAATTCGGCTCAAATAACCAGTGCTCTTTGTTCAAAAGAAGCGAGTCCAGCTAGCCACTACTACTGCCCTGGCCGGCCTTCAGTAGAGACTATAAATTCATGAATTTGTAATATTATCTTTCCTAATTCTTCTGACATTCAGTTTATTTTATATTGATGCTGCTGAACTGTAATCTATCTGTATTATTGATTCGATGTTATTTAAACAACATTAACGTTGTTCATAACACTAATTCATTCATTCATTCTCTATAATGTATATATAACTGTACAGCCTGATGATGGAGTTATCGAAAAGAGTATTCTTTTGTTCAGCAACCGTTCTTTTGAAAATTTGAATGGGCATTTTTAATCAGTCAAAATTATTTCGAGAAATTGCCCTTATTTGAATTTTGCAAATACATTTTTCTACTCTTTAACTATTATATTAATTTTTCGGTTAACGCTGATATTGACTGATTATTGTTAACAGAACTTGTTACTACCATTAAATTGGGAGATTTCTGTATTGCAATAAATATATATTGCATTATATATATATATATTGGAGGAGAGCCATGAACGGGGACGTAATCAGTTAGCGAGTCATTGAAAACCAGGGAGTTCTGGACAACTATTTCCTCAGCCGAGTTTGGAATTCATTGTTGCTACGCACCCACTGGGGTTCAAACCCAGAACCTTCCGGTTACAAGGCGAGATTGTAGACCATTAGGCCACTGAGACCCAACACCTGGATGGCCAGTCCATGAAGTATAACTTCTACCAATTCGTGATACATATTTAGCACGAAAAGGGCACCAACCAATGTCATCGATGGCGAGTATTTATCCTCACCTCCGGCAAACTGAACTCCACGTGTCACGAATTCTCACTAGAACTCTCTTCAGGCAACTTCCCTCCGCAACCAATCACTAGTGAGCTTGCCTTGTAACCAGAAAGTCCTGGATTCGAACTCTGGCAGTGATTACGTACTGCTGACGAGTCCCAAACAACTGTCCATGTTTTCGGTGATCAATTCTCTAACTAACCTCAATCCTTGATAAAAATCCTTGAAACAAAATCAAATCCCTACAAGCAAACTCTTGAGAAAATGAGGAAAGAAATATTTTTTCTGTCAATCGTTTTGTCTACCAATGTATAAAATATAAGTAGCCATATATTTATATTTATATATATATATCGACAGCTGTTAACTTAACCAGTATTTACTTCATCTCACATAGAAATTCAGTGCTAGTGATTATCAAAACATTTAAAGATGTCGTCTGGTTACGAAATCAACAATAATAGTAATGATAAAAATAATGATAATTTTCTGTCTATTATTTCAATATTTACAAGGTTGTTTTGACTGGTAAATATGAAGAGAAAAAGGAAAAAAGATTGCAAATCCAGGCATGAAGTTAATTGGATGAATGGTGACTAGCAGTGGAATACGCATTTCGTCCCATATGGGACTCGTCAGTTAGATGTTTGTAGTTTAAATTAATGTTGTCAAACAAGTATTCTGATAAATCACTATCACATGGTTCTAAGTCTTTTCATGAATAGATTCGAAGATAACCATATTTTCAAGCATACTCACTCCTAAAATATGACTAAGATATGTAGATAACACTTTTGTAGTGCTAAAACGAGATCTACACAGTTCACTCTTGGAGAAACTGAACAATCTATCTCCCAGCGAATCCAGTTTACTTCGGAAGCAGAATCGAAAGTCGGTGAACTACCATTTCTAGACTGCCTGTCTAGTTAAGAGGAGGGAAAATGGATATTTTAATATATCCATATTCAGGAAGAAAACTCACTTGAACAAATATTTAGACTTCGGATCATCACACCCCATCATCAGTGCAAACGTATCAGTTGTTTCAAGTCTTCTTAGACAAGCACACCTCTTTGATTACAGAAATTCTCAAGAAGAATAACTATCCAAACAGCTTCATCAACAAAACCAACAATGACATTAAATATGGTCAAAAAGTATTCCGAAGACCTGGACCTCAACAGCTGTCATTCTATATAGATCCGAGACGTCGGACGACATCAGAAGGGTACTCAATAAGCAAAGCATCAGATTTCTTCTCGAAAAATCAGACACACACACACACACTACAAAGCAACCTTGTCCACATAAATGACCAACTCCCTAAAGATTCGCAATCTTATTGTGTATACAAAATACTATGCTTGGAATGTGATACGATATACATCGGACAAACCTCACCAGAGAGAGAAATCAAGGT
This sequence comes from Trichobilharzia szidati, assembly GCA_944472155.2. Taxonomy (NCBI): domain Eukaryota; kingdom Metazoa; phylum Platyhelminthes; class Trematoda; order Strigeidida; family Schistosomatidae; genus Trichobilharzia; species Trichobilharzia szidati. Next base: position 12,985,715 of record OX235276.1, on the reverse strand, counting down.
AATCAGAAGAAATGAGCACCGTAGAGCTGCCTCTGTTCAACCACTGCGAAATCCAGTTAGTGAACTAGAAAAGGTTCAAAAATCATCACCTTCAGGTGGTCTACATGTTGCTACATAATCAGGTCACGAAACTGATTTTCACAATGTTGAAATAATTCAGAAATCACAAAGAATGTCTCACATGGGAATGATGAACCAAAACAGAATTTGACCTGGTTATAACACATCTCCTCCTCCCCCATGAAATGAAAAAATCAACATGATTATGATGACGAATTTCATTATGGGAACACATGCGGCCTTATCGAATCCAACAATCTACACTTGGCGTTCGGTTGTCCGCCGACGCTTTCACCTAACTCTATGCCTGCCCACATGCTTTCATCTCCCCTTCGCATCACCTACTCCTCCATGTCACCCTCACACTGATGACCAACTGACTCACCGCTTCCCATTCGGGTTTCACTCGAGCGTGATGTCAGTTGATGGTTTCCTCAGAGTATGGACTCCAATCCGCCTCCATTTCTTCCTGCATATATGTTGCACAATTGGTTCCTGGTTGGTTCGCTGTCAGAAATCTCTGCTGCTGATCAACTCTGGCTATCTGATCTTGAGTAGTATTGAGCGAAGATAGCTGTTGATGAAGATTTGTGGTTTGTTCGAAGTGCTCTGATCCGTATAGTAAGTAGTACTGACTTCACATTGGAGTTGAAAATCCGGATCTTATTTTAATTTTCATGCTGAGTGTGCTGTTGATTTCCACACAAACTTGTGAGTAATGGAAGCTTGGCTTGCTTTCTCGATCCTCGCTGCTTTGATATCCTCATCAGTTCCGTTGGCCTGTAGTTGAAACGATGCTTCCCAGGTAGGTAGGTAGGTAGGTGAAGGAGGTTGCTTCTTTCAGATTTCTCCCATTTATACGGCTGATTTTTGTCTGTTGCTGTTGGCCAGGAATCTTCACCACCTACCTCTGTTTTCTCTATGTTCACCTGAAGGAAGTCCTATCTTTGATACTTCTTCTATCGCCAATTTGTTGCTTTTCATCACTTGCATATCTTCCATTTTGTGGGAAATCAGACATATACATCACATCGGCGAAATCAGAAGTTGTTATATGTAAGGTAAGATTTAGTAAATTCTTTGATTAAGCTATTATCAGCAGCAACGGCAGTAAATAGCGAAACGTCACTAAAATACAACAACGATATCGCTTTGTTTATCATTCATTCATTGGGAAATACAAAAAAGCCTTTATTATCATTATTATTGTCATCACACGGTTCATTTGCACTTGTCTAGTCATTACCTATTGTTTAACTTCTTCCTATAAATGCATGATTAGTTGGTTATAAAGAAGAAATTGGTTTGATTTAATTTCATGGAAAATAACCATCCAGACAAAAAAAATAACGTTCAACGAAGAGTCTCCTTTTGGCGGCGAATTCATTCACTCAGCTGTACAATTGCATTCACATATATGTGTTTGTGTGTGTGTATGCGTACATTAGGAATGTCAAACAAAAATAAAAATTAGTTAGGGTTATTGCTCACGTCATCCAAGTATTTCAAGTGACGTAATTCATAATCAGACTGTCGCTAGGTGGGGGGAGGAGGAGTTATGGTTAGTAATTCTTGACTAGGTAAAGGTTAAGCAATATAAAAGTCGCCCAGAAAAAAAGGACTTTAACGAAAAAGCATGGAGACAAGTGTCCAAAAGTGAATTACGTAATAGGTAGAAAGGGTGTGCTAAAATGTCAAACAAAAAAAATGCCAAAAATTGCATCAGCAACAAAATAGTTGAATGTTAGAATTATACCCAAAAGTAGAAGGAGGAGACGGAGATGTTTCTTCAGCGTACATAATTCAGGATTTCCCATCCAAATCACAAAGATCTCAGTGACTCAAAAGTATACGGAAGATTACCGTTTTTGGGAGGCATTTTCGACTTTGAGATGACTTTGAATGGATTCTCCTTACAACATATTGAGTGACCAGTGTTGAACATAAATGTTCATTTATAGCACTTTTTATTGAACCACTGTTACCCTTTCGTAGCCAAACGGGATTATATTCTATGACTGTCTTAGATAAAACACGCATCGAATGACCTCGCTCACTCCACGTGAGCAAGTGAATTGGTAGACACACATAGAATTGGTCAAGTGCGACAGTTTATCTTTACAGTTGTTGAAGAACAATGGGTGGCATGAGAATACCAGTCGTAATGTTGCGGCAGAGAATATTCTTTTCAGGGTGTTAGTCATTTTCTTCTCTTTAGGATGTCGGTCAGAAGGTCATCTGTGAATGCCACATTCATGTATAGCATCTTCTTCGGCACAGAGGATGGGTTGTTCTTTGTTGGTTTTGGGCTTTATGTGTTTATCTATAAAGCATGGCGTGGTGGATAGCCATCCTCAAGTAGTGTCTTCCTCGACAGAGTCATGTCTTCTTTTACTGATTCAGGGTTGCATATTCTACGGATTCTGGTCGCAAGAGATAATATCAAGTTCCACTTGCGATTGATGGGTACCCAGCTGTATAAGTTTGTTAACTGGCCGTTCCACGTAGGCTTTCTCTATATCGATCTGTTCGAAGCTCCATCAGTCTTATTTGTTAGTCAGAAGTCTAGAAAGAGATTGTCTGTACCGTTCCTGCTTCAATTTTGAATTTGGTGGCCAGGTGGCAGTTATTGAAAACATGAAGGACATTGTTTAAGTCACAACTGTTATGACAAATCATAAGAGTATAATCGAAATAACTTTTATACAGAATAAAGTTGTCGATGGTCGATTTCAACGGACCATTTTCCAAACTCGCCACGAAAATATCTGCGAGTAATGAGCCTAAGGGTGAACCGATAGCTAGCTACACCATCTTGTTGTCTGTAATAAGCAATACCACTGAATGTGAATTGGACGTTCATAGTGCATCTAAGTAGAAGTTCTCTTAACTTCATTAGAGGTATTCAAATACTTGCATAGGAAACAAATCGTCTCCGTAATCGAGACATTTGTGACGAGAGAGAGACTTGTCGTCGAGTGATATCATGCAATGGTCGTCCACTTTTGCATCTTTGATACACTTGACGAATTTAAAGATGTCTCAAAGAGAGTATTTTGAAATTTTGAATTTTAGTCAGTTACAGTCGTTTTATTATCTCCTCATTTGATCCCCTTCGATTCCAGAATTTACATTCGTTTCCCTGACAATCATTCTTGAATAATGATTGGTGCTTTAAATTACTTTTTTCAGTAGCCGGTGCATGAACGATGGTGAATACAGCTAGCAAAACATTAGATGGTTGGAGGCAATCGCCAGAAAGCCCCATCCAACCTAGGTTTTTTGCTACTTGGCACTCACCAGTCAATCAGCAAGGCGTATCTGTAACCAACTTGAAGGAACTCATGTCCCTTGTGAGATTCGAACCTGCATCACCCAATACTGCAGTCAGTCAGGGACGTTACCACTGAGCTATTCGGACTAGCGATTGACCTCCTGTAGGACTAACTGTATTGGACACTAGTCAGTAACTAGTGTAATGTGTCCTAGTCCTTTGTTCGGTGCAGACTGAATACTATCAGTCACGTTGGCAATGTGGCCACCAGTTCATCAGTGCATCGTGATGGTGAGACAGCTAGTGGGATGGTGGCGACATTGCCAAGGTGACTGATAGAATTCAGTCTCTATCAAACAAAGGACTAGACACATTACACTAGTTACAAACCAGTGTCCAATCAAAAGCAGCTAGAAAATGCTATGCAGACATTTATCAATTTACAGTTTTCTTCATGGTGTCACAGTCACTAAAGAAAATTTCTTCAGAACAGCAGTCTATACGGTATTTACCAGTCGTAGTGTAGCAGAAGAGAATGTTCTTTGCAGGGTGTTAGATATTTTCTTCTCTTTAGGATGTTGTCCAGAAAGTCGCCTTTGAATGCCACATTCATGTATAGCATCTTATTCAGCACAGAAATGGGTTCTTTTTGGTGATTTGCGGCTTTAAGAGTTTTATTTTTTTTATTTTGATTTACAGCTTGATTCCACACTGTATTTTCAGTACAAGTATGGAATTTTCAGCATGGATATCGGTAGCCCAAATTCAGGCCGACCGTAGATATCAGGTATGCGCCGGCAGGGGATCGAACCCCGGACCATGTGCATGGTCGGCGAGAGTCCTAACCACTGTGCCACCGACGCGTGGCGTGGTGGATAGCCATTCTCAAGTAGTGTCTTCTTCAGCAGAGTGACATTTTCGAGGTTGCATATTCTAGAGATTCTAGTTGCAAGAGATAATATCAGGTTGCGCTTGTTTAATGACTTCGTTTTGTTTTGTATTTTGTTGTTGTTTGGAGACTTTGTCATAGAAACAGTCTCAAACTGTTAGTAATTATGTCTGTAAATATTTCTCTCAGACTTTATATACATTTATATATGCATAAGTAGCAGAATAATACAGTTAGCAGTAAATTAGATCAATGCATACAGTTAAATATATATATATACATAAGTATTAATTAAACCCTGGGAATGCTGAGCCAGTAAACAACTAAGGTAATTTGTTTGTTTTTTTTACAAATTTTTGGGCATTAGCGTTGTCCAATCGCATGATAGCAAGAGTATTCTGATTTGTTTAGATAACTGAAATTTGTCTAGACGGGATTTAGCTAGCTCGATTTTTGACTTTTTCAACCGGTTTTAACCTGAGCCTTTTAGCATTAGGGAAAATTGAAGGCTTATTGTACAAATTGGAAGAAATAATGTTTACTTTCTTCATACATTTCCCAGCATTCCTTTCCATCTCAGCCCATAAGTGAAAATTTGATTGGTTACAGGATTTCATCATGTCCCGACATCTGTTAGAGAACGACTGAGAAACCTGGAAGTACTGCTAGACACTGGTGTCAATGGACGCGAACATTGAACGTTTGTTTATTGGAACTGGTAGCCATTGGCGGGCAACTCGAAGGTGCGAATGGTTCAATCATGTACAAGTTAGACGAAGACGAACGAATACGAATAAAAGTACATTATATTTACCTGTAAAACATTTGTTTATAGACTTGTAATTATCTCGATTTTAATTGCCAAACAATATAACCTTCTGACAAGTACTGGAATTTTGGAGTTAAAGTCGAGAAAAACATAGTAATTATCGGTTCAGAGCGTCTTAACAATTAATAGGAACTTAGGGTTAAGCAACTTGAGAACCGGTTTCATCAGCCCCGTCTATGATTCTTTTTTTGATTATAGCTTGATTCCACACCATAGTTATGATACAAGTATGGAATTTTCAGCATGTGATATCAGTAGCCCAAATTTAGCAGGCCGACCATTGATATCAGGTCTGCGTCGGCAGGGGACCGAACTCCGAACTATGTGCATAGTTGGCGAGAGTCCTAGCCGCTGTGCCACCGACGCATGCACACACCACACTGACACGGTTCAAAGCCACGACATTCTAGTTACAAGGCAAGCTTGTTCGTAGACGATTGAGACACTGGGAGCAGATCCAATTTCCAACCCATGAATTCCAACTTCTGCCAATTCACGCACTATATAACGTGATTGGCACTGGCCAATTTCATCTTCGACGAGTATTTGTCCTCACTACAGTTGTCTAGTACTCCTGGGCTTTCCAATGGTTCTCTAACCGATTTCAGCTCATGATGAAGTACTGTACTCAAGCATATCCCTCAAAATCAGCATCTGATAATTTGATGTATTTTAAGAATGAATACAGTTTCATTTTAGTTTACTGATGACAAAGAAAGTGGAAAAGGACTACTCACTATATCTAAACAAGAAGCCACTTTATATACGACTACAATTCAAGGGCGATATACCAAGCGAAATAATTACGAAGAAATTAAGAAAATCTTTCCAAGAACTTTTAATGCTGGCGAACTACACGTTTTATTCTCTACACAACCGATGGTGCTACCTCGACTGAAAGATGAAGTACCTAGACTAGCCACTTCTAATTTCATCTACCAATTCAACTGCGCCTGTGAGTCGAGTTATATTGGCCGTTGCTGTAGGAACTTGATTTTTCGTGCTTACTCGAGAACATCTCCCACTATGGCTAAGTACAGGTGTAGTGAAAACCATTAACAGTTCGATATTAGATCATCTGGTGCAAACCGGCCAGCCACAAAGCCAGCCAGCATAGAAGAATCCTTCTCTATTATCTACCGGGTGCCTAATAAATTACCTAAATCATCGAAGCATCGCATCCTCCAAACATCAGAGGCTATTGCGATTCTCCTCAACATAACCAGTGCTCTGTGTGCAGAAGAATCAAGTCCAGCCAGCACTTACTACTGCCCTGGCTGGCCCTCAGTAGTGACTATAAACTCATAAATTTGTAATATTATCTTTCCTAATTTTCTGACATTTAGCTTATTTTATGTTGATGCTATTGAGCTGTAATCTATCAATATTATTGATTCGACGTTATTTAAACAACATTAATGTGGTTGTTGATAACACTAATTCATTCATTCACTATTATGGATGGATATATAACTGTAGAGCCTGATGAAGAAGAGGTTATCGAAAAGAGTATTCTTTGTTCAGTATCCATTCTTTTGGAAAATTTTTGACTTTATTGTCACTGATATTACACTAAAAGCGTGCTATCCAAATACGACCGAACGGTTAGTAAAATAAAATCGTCACCGACAGTTAATATCCCTCAACAAAAATTATTGTTGCATCCGGAATTGAATAAAGCTGGTCATGATAAATTTCAAGACACGGTTTATTGAACTGAGAATACTCTTTCCAATGACTTCTTCATCACGTTCTGCAGTTATATGACCATAATAATTAAAGAATTACTGTTTTTGATGTGGTTGTGTTCTCTGAGCTGGATAGTTAATTTGCGAAGTTTTCATCACCCTACTAGGTGACATCTTCAGCGCATACTTCAATTTGTTGAAGTGAGCTTTTAGATTTCTCCACGAGTTTATGAGTCATCTCTCCTTGTGAGTGTCCTTCAATGTGGTGGGTTGTTTTTGTATGGTTTCACCCCATCTAGGCTACTTGTATTGGAACTGATTGTTTTTTCGACTTGAACTTTGACCCTTTGTGTGTGAGATTTCCTTTTCATCGGTTGGCAGATTTCGTCTGTCTCAATGTGTCTGTTGATTGACTATTCACTGGAATACCAGACAGCCTTCTAAAAATTCTCTAACATTCTTGGTGTTTCCTCTGTTGTCTAATATTTGAACGTTGCTTGTCGCAGTCGAACTGATGCCCGTGGTTGTCTGTATGTAGTGATATGAGGTAGTGCATGTCATGTCTTTTGACAACTAGCTTATGTTCGTGGGTACGAAGACGAAGAGGACGTCCACTTTGGCCAAAAAAACAATCAGTCCCAATACAAGTAGCCTAGGAGGTGTGAAAACATACAAAAACAACTAATCACGTCCAAGGTCAGTGAGAGAGATGATTAATAAACTTGTGGAGAAATCTAAAAGCTCACTTCAAATTGAAGTATGCGCTGACGATGTCACCTAGTAGGTTGATAAAAGCTTCGCAAATTAACTATCCAGCTCATAGAACACAACCACATCAAAATCAACCACCTGAGCTACAAATCTTCTCGATTATATCTAAACAATTACTCTAATAAACAAAATCGATGATGATTTAAAATTACACTGAATCAATAGTATCGATTGACTGCAGTTCAGAAGTGTCAGTCATAGTGAGAGAGAGAGATTGAATACATCAACAGAATACTAAACTGAGTATCAGATAAACTGAGGAAAGTAATACAGAATTTATGAATTGATAAGTTCCAAAGCAGGGCAGAGTAGTAATAGTGGATGGTTGGACCTATTTCTCTGGCATACACAGCCACAATTGATTTAAGCGGATTGCAGTGGCTTCTGATTTTTGGAATGTTTGGAATCTATGGGTCCCTGGTAATTTACCTGATACGCGATAGATGATGACGGTGAGAGATTCCTCCATCACAGCTGGATTTGTAGCCTGTATGGATGAGGTGATCTAATACAGAACTGTTAATGGTTTCAAGAAAACGTTCAAATAGCCACAATGGCAGGTATTCCTCAGCAGGAAAAATGAAGCTCGTAGATTAGTGGCCAGTAAAAAGGCACACTGGGAGCAGTCGAAATCGCTAACTACAATGACATGTGACTAGCATACGAGATTTGTAGTTCCGCTTTTGCTTGGAGCTGCTTCTTAAAAATCCTCACGTCAGCCGACCACTCACTCAAACTGTAGTCGACTGATTCGCCACCTCATTATCTATCAGGCATTATATCACTGCTTCAAAACCTACAATTTCCATATCAACATACAGTCACTTCTAAAAACCATTCACGCATTAACAGTGAGGCATATTCGACATAAATAAATATTTCCAACCAGTTGTTGTTTACTCACTCCTTCCAGTAATGCGATCTAAACATTTATGAGGGAGAGAGAAAGGGGAGGACGAGAAATTGATCGATGCAAGTCGGTAAATAAATAATCCCCACCTCATTCTCATCCTACTCCTACTCCTCACCTTTTCTGACAGTCTCTGTCAATCTCACTTATTTACTTTTCATGCTACACGCACAAACACACAAACAAACACATACACTGCAATACTGGATAAACACACATTTACTTCCGGATGACATCTTTCCTTCACACACCTTACAGTGAAAGCATACGTGGATGATGAAAACAGATTCACGATGAATACAGTCGTGGATCAGATGAGAATACTTAGTCAACAAAATGTATGATAACACTTCTCAGATGAAGAAGATGTTTTGAATAATGTGTGAAATTTAGACTAATATTGAACAGTCTCACAAATGATGATGAGTCGATTGGAATGAACACACAGATCTCTCACATGCGCGATTGCTAGCTTGCTTGCTTATATATTCACACATCGGCCGATCATCTAGATACAGCCAAATGGATTATTCACACAGACTGCCATTCCACCACTCTATTCTTCCTCTTCTCCTTCATTCCTTTGTGTTAGGAGTGAAACTGAGTGGGCTTTCAGGCATCTGAGTTCCAGTAACCAGTGTGTGGATTTATCATGTGGCTCACATGTCCTACCCTCATGCTCAACCTGTACACTAAAACCAGATTACAAACGGCGCCCTGTGAGAGTGAGGTGTAGAAGTGGTGTGGCCACTATTGGAATTTACATCACCTTTAAGGTCGATCAGTATTCCACCACCGAAGCATCGACAGCTTTGTTGTTGTAGTAAGGCGAATCACAATCTCATAACAACATAATACGTTCATTATCATCATGAAGACAAATCGACTCTTATTGCCTTTGTTCAATCTCATCCACGTGCACGAAAAACCATTTGAGAAGAAGTAGTCCTGCATTAGCTGTTGCACTTACATTCATTCAACGATCCAGGGACAAAACAGAAATTCTATTAGTGAGAATGAACTCACAGTTACAACAATGCATTGTAATTTGCCTATTCGATTTTCAAGTGCACGAAATCAACTTCTGCCAAGAGATGTTTATCTTACTGCTGCTTTTGTGTCTGAGATTTATTTGTAAGCTTCGTCACTTGAGGCAAAAATAACGTTGCATAGAATTGCTTCCCACTTAAAAAAATAGGAATTCAGTGTCTCACAAACTCCTCAAACACAAACTTTGGTCCCTCTAGCATTTCGAATTTGAAGTGTGTTGCTTAGTGTAGTTTCAATTCGAAATTCACCTTAGCCATGACGATAGCGTTTTAGTTAGTTTATTTGAAAATATTGTAGAAAACTGTTGTTATAGAGCTGTCACCTGAATTACAAGTGCAACATGGTGCTTCGGTAACACATCGTCATCCAACTGTCTCCTCTACTAGTTTGTTTGTTTGTTAGCTGGGTTTCATGATTATCCATGAGCCTTCATTTCCTCCTCAATAGATCTCCTCCATGTCACACTCAGACCTATGCGGATATCATTTTGCATTTGGGTTCGACTCGATGGTATGGCTGGGATAAGGCGTCACCCAATAGTTTGTTTTTCAGAGTATTCTCAATCCATCTTGACTTCCTTCTCCATGTTTTTTGGGTAGTATAGTCTTGTCTTCCGGTTCGCCACCGGTCGGAGTTCTTTTCCGCTTCCTTTATGTGGGTAAGATTTACTTTGATTAAGTATCACAGTGTTATACAGAAAGTATTATATACTGATGACCACATTTCGAGCAGAATTTATTACCGCTCGTAACTATATCAGGGTAATTGCACAACTTTCTTGCTTCGTTTATACACATGAGCAAACATCGATTAAATACGTGAATAGAAATCAATAAGAGTTCACCAGACATGCTTGAAACAGAATGGAAGATAAAGTAAATTCGGAAACATTATTGGCATTATCAATACAGATATAAACACGATGGAAAATAAGACGAGTGTTTTTATAGACAAAATAAGTAACTTGTTAGAATGTGAATTGATGAAATAAATTTTAAGATAATTTATTATTCTCTGATTTGACTAGTGGTAATAATATCTTCTGTATCTCTGGTTTTTGGATTGAGTCATTTCTGTTGCATGTGTTGGGGATAGGTAGACTAGATGAACCAGGATTCAGTAAGCAATCAATCTCTCTCGCAATCCACCGACCTATATGACTTTTTAGAATGTTGGCTCTGTTCCACCTTATTATGCGACTGTGTTTGAGTGAATGCAGAGCGATTTCTGAGCTTTTTTCTAAATTACTCATCTGTCTTCGTGGGGTCAATCGTTCTAACCTTAGTCACTAAATTCTTATGTTCTGATAATCTGGCTACTCCCAGTCTACTAGTTTTACCTATGTAGTTGACCTCACCCACAGTCATTACAATGAATTTCGTAGATTATATTATTTTGTCTAATTGGTTCAACCTATAGGGTCATTTAGCCTACAGAGCTTGTCCTACCTGAGTGAGTTTGTAGGTTTAAATGACAACCATTCCGCTAGCTTATCGCGTCCACTCAGCTTGTCGGTCAACTGATCTTCATCATCGAATCAAGGAATGTATGTAGTGATTCAAGTTTGAAACATGCTGCGGAAATTCCTTTATGCAGGCGAGTACACGACAAGTCTCTCATCATCAATATGAGAAGCACTGGATGACTGACTGACTAACCTGATATTAGTGTTGAAAATTCGAATCTTGTTTACTGTGCTTAGTATTGTAGATTTATTTCCATACTGATCTGAGAAAAAAATTTTATTCCCACTTTGCTTTGTTAGTCCTGACTGGTATTGAAATCCTCATCTGTACCGCTGTATGCGCTGTTGAAGTGATCAAGTGGAGGGGATGATATCCTTTAGATTTCTTCCACTGATGGTGATGATGATGATCGGTGCTTGTTGCTGTTAGCTGTTGGGTGTCTTCATCACCTTTATCTTTCCCTATGTTTGATTGAAGTTCTGTCTCCTCTGCGTGTGTTTTCTGCCAACTTGTTGGTTATCTCAGCAGTTCAGGTGCAGACGCATTCCTTTTTCCAAAAATAATTTTGGCATATATTTAATATGAGTGAATTTGAAATTCTTGCGAAAACAGATGAAAGTGATGTGTTCTATGGCATTCTTTTTATAAGTGGTCGATTTATTGTGGATTTGTATATCACTGATATATATGCCTAACTGCGAATATTTCAAATTCTGACTTCCTACATTACTGTATAATTTCATAAATCAAGCAATGGTAAATTGGATGGAAACAGTTATCTCAGTAGGCCTGATAAAAATGTAATGAGAGCCAATTCAGACAATAAAAAAAACAAGTTTCTTAGGCATGAGTGAATTCTAAAGTTAGTAATCGCCAAGTATGTGATCACTACACACTTTACGGATTCAATGTTGAAGGTTAGATAACTGGCAGACCGGATAGACACAATAAGTAGGCGGAAAGGAACGCCGACCGGTGGCGAACCTGCAGACATGAGTCCGCTACCCAAAAATCATAAAGGAATATGCTTTGAAACACAAGCTTTGGGGTGACATCTTTGCCCAGCCATACCACCGAGTCGAACCCAAATGCAAAATGAGTCCCGAATAGGTCTGAATGTGACATGGAGATCTTTTGAGAGGGAAATGGAGGCTCATGGATGATCATGAAACCAGTTAACAAACAAACAAACTAGTAGAGGAGACAGCGGGATGACGATGTGTTACTGAAGCCCCATGTTCCACTTGTAACTCAATTGACAACTTCGTAACAACAGTTTTCTACAATATTTTCGAATAAATTAAGTGAAACCTCTGTCCTCATCATTAAGTGGAATTTCAAATTGAGACTACACTAAGCAACACACTTCAAATTCGAAATACTGGACGGACCAATGTTTGTGGCTGAGGAGTTTGTCAGAGAGTGACAGGGTGACACGTCCACCCTTACAATTCTAAATTCTTGAATTCCTACTTTTTTAAGTGGGAAGTAATTCTATTCAAAGTTATTTTTGTCTCAAGGGACGAAGCTCACAAATAAATCTCAGAGAAAATTGGCAACATTAGGATAAACATCCCTTGACAGAAGTTGATTTCGTTCACTTGAAACCTAAGTAGGGGAATGAGAATTCATGGTCCTACCTGTGAGTTCAGTCTCATGAATAAAAGGCTAATTTTTCCGTGGATCGTTGAATGAATGTAAGTGCACCAAGTAATGTAGGAGTACTTCTTCTTCTCAAAACGATTTTTGTGAGCGTGGATGAGATTGGACAACAATGATAACAAGAATAACGGCAAGAAGAGGCGATTTGTCTTCATGATGAGGATGAACACATTATGTTGTTATGGGATTGTGATTCACCTTCCTACAACAACAAAGCCGTCGGCGGTTTATCGGCAGAATGTTCACCAACCATGAAGGTGATGAAAATTCGAATGGCAGCCACACTACTTCTACATCTCACTCTCACTTGACCCCATTTGTAATCTGGTTTTAGTGTACAGGTTAAGCATGAGGTTAGGACATATTAGCCACACGATAAATTTACACACTTGTTGCTGGAACTTAGAAGCCTGAGGGCCTACTCTGTTTCACTCGTAATGCAAAGGAATGAAGGACTTGAATGGAGGACTGGAATGGCAGTCTGTGTGAATCATCCACTTTCCTGCATTTAGGTGATCGACCGATTTGTGAAAATACAAGCAGACAAGCAACCAAGCTAGCAATCGAGCGAGTGAGCGAACGATCTGTGTGTTCATTCCAATAGACCCATCATCACTTGTGAGACTGTTCAATATTTGTCTGTATTTCACACATTATTCAAAACATCTTTTCCATCTGAGTAGTATTATCATACATTTTGTTGACTAAGTATTCTCATCTGATCCACGACTGTATTCATCTTGAATCTGTTTTCATCATTCACCTCTGCTTTCACTGTAAGGTCTGTGGAGGAAAGATGTCATCCGGAAGTAAATGTGTGTTTATCCAGTATTTCAGTGTGTGTGTGTTTGTGTGTTTGTGCGTGTAGCGTGAAAAGTAAACAAGTGAGAGTGACAGAGACTGTCAGAAAAGGTGAGGAGAAGGAGTAGGATGAGAATGAGGTGGAGATTATTTATTTACCGATTTGAATAGATAAATATCTCGTCCCTCTCTCTCTCTCGGCCTCATAAATGTTTAGATCGCATTACTGGAAGGAGTGAGTAAACAACAACTGGTTGGAAAGATTTATTTATGTCGGATATCTCTCACCGTTTAATGCGTGAATGGATTTAAGAACTGACTGTATGTTGATATGTAAATTGTAGGTTTTGAATTAGTGAGATACTGCGTGATAATTAGCAGGCGAATCAGTCGACTACAGTCTGAGTGAGTAGTCATCTGACGTAAGGGTATTGAAGAAGCAGATTTTGGTTTTTTGCAGTCGTAAATTAGGAAATCAATTCCTAACTTGTGAATTTGGTTACAACTTCTTGTTACATCCTAAGTCATAAATTCGATGACGACGTATCAACTGTCAGGTTATATTGAGGTTTATTATTTTGTGTGTATTAGAAATCATGTCAACTGTAGTGAATTTATGAACCAACATCTAGTAGAGAAGCTTTAGAAACCGTGTATTACTAGTAGGTAGTTTCCATGTTCATGTAGATATGTTCATGGCAAGTTTGGAAAACAGTCCGTTGAAACCGACCGTCGGCCATTTTATTCTGCACAAAAGATAAGTTGATGACACTTGAGTCATTTGTGATAACAAATGTGACTTTACTTCAAGTTTTTAATACCTGCCACCTGCCCACCAAATTTACTATTGAAATAGAAACCGGACAGACGGTCTCATTTCTGGACGTCCGACTAACAAAGAAGATTGATGAGACTTTGAACAGAATGGTATAAAGGAGTCATACGTGGAATGGCCAGTTGGCAAACTTTCACAGTTGGGCGCCCATCAATCGCAAGTGGAACTTGATATTATCTCTTGCGACTAGAATCCGTAGAATATGCCTTACATCAGTAGAAGAAGAGATCACTCTGTCGAGGAAGACACTACTTGAGAGTGGCTATCCACTGCGCTTCATAGGTAAACACAAGAAGCCGAAAATCAACAAAGAACAACCCATCTCTGTGCTCAAGAAGATGCTATACATGAATGTAGCATTCACAGATGACCTTCTGACCGACATCCTAAAGAGGAGAAAATATCTAACACCCTGAAAAGAACACTCTCTGCTGCAACATTACGACTATTATTCTCATGCTACCCATTGTTCTTCAACAACTGTAAAGATAAACTATCGTACATGATCGATTCTATTTGTCTCTACCTATTTACCTGCTCACGTGGAGCGAGCGAGATATATTGGTCATTCGATGCGTGTTTCATGTGTGACAGTTGTAGAATATCGTCCTGTTTGGCTACGAAAACGTAAAAGTGGTTCAATAAAAAGTGCTTTAACTGAACACGTAGTCAACACTGGCCACTCAGTATGTAAGGGGAATTCACTCAAAGTCATCTACAAAGTCAAAAATGCCTCCCAAAAACGGTAATCTTCCGTATACTTTTGAGTCACCGAGGTCTTTTTGATTTGGATGGGAAGCGCTGATTTATGTACACCGATGAAACATCTTCGTCTCCTCCTTCTACGTTGGGTATAATTCTAAAGTTCACCTGTTTTTTTGCTGATGCAATTTTTGGCATTTTTCTTTTGACATTTTAGCAACATCTTTTGCTTAACTAACCGTTTATTTACTTTTTCTACCTATTACGTAATTTATTTTTGACACTTGTCTCCATGCTTTTCCGTTAACGTTCTATTTTTCTGGGTGACCTTTATACTGCTTAACCTTATTCAGCAATTACTTACCAGAACTACTCCTCCTCCTGGTGACAATCTGATAATGAATGACGTCACTTGAAATATTCTGATGACGTAGAAAACAGCCCCAACTAATTTTATTCTTATCTGACACGCATATAAAAGTAATTATATAGATACATATATGCGATTGTACAGCTAGGTGGATGGATTCGCTGACGAAAAAAAACTTTTCTCTGAACTACATATTTTTGTTTTCAATAATGTCTGAATAGGGACTATCTATCAATCAAATACCATTCCATTGACACTAATTACTTTTTCAACATTATTATTATTCCATTTGAAATCTGAATGGAAGAAAGGGATTCAGCAGTTAACGACCATTTCATTTTGTTCTGTCTTTTGTCCCTCTTAGATGGCTGTTCGACTGTTCACATATTCTCAGTTCCTCTTGACATGATTGCCTCCGCGCTACACTTGGACTCACAAAAACTCGTTGTTTTTTATTCCGGCTCCATTAAAAGGTATATCTAGTGCGTGATTTTTAATATATTTATGCGTTGAAGTTTCTGTAGCAATTTGGTTAAGTTTTGGGGATGGAGTTGCTAGTACCACGCCCCAACCCTCCCTCTCTATCCGGGTTTGAGACCGGCTAGAAAACTAGCGAGCTAGTAATCTTGGCGAGGTCAAACTCAACTTTATAGACTTTGAGAAGGCCTTCGACAGCGTTGACCGCGAAGTAATTTGGAAACTACTCAAGTACTACGGCGTACCCCAAATATTCATCAACCTTATCCAACAACTGTACGACAACGGCACATGTCAAGTGATCCACAACGGAAAACTCAACGAGGCGTTTGCAGTAAACACAGAAGTCAGACAAGGGTGCTTATTATCACCAATGATATTCCTAATTGTGGCGGACTGGATTATGCGTCAAACAGTGGGAAACGAGAAGACAGGGATATCCTGGACCACCGACGTGAAGAACCTAGAAGACCTGGATTTTGCGCGTGGATGATTTATGTTTGATGTCACACAAAATCGAAGACTTACAAGCGTAAACCGACAAACTGGTCGAAGAAGCAGGCAGTGAAGACAGGACTCAAGGTGAACATAGACAAGACGGAGGTCATGAAAAAACCAACCAACAATAACAACAACAGCAGCGACATCCAGCGCCAATCACCATCAATGGGAGGGATTTGAAAGAGGTTACTTCATTCACTTATCTAGGTAGGGAGCATTGTCTCAACTACAGGAGGAACGGACGAGGATGTCAAATCGAGAATCGGGAAGGCGAGAAACACACTCATCGACCTGAAACCAATCTGGAAATCTTCGTCACTCAGCCTGCATCAACAACAAAATTCGGATTTTCAATACAAACGTCAAGTCAGTTCTTCTATACGGATCAGAAACTTGATGGGTCACAAAGAATATTTCCAACAGCCTGTTGCAGACCTTTATCAACAACTGTCTTCGCTGGCTCTATACTGAAGATCAGATGGCCGGAAAGAATCACCAACAAGAAACTATGGGAACAAACAAATGAAACAAGAGCCAATCGCTCAACAAATATGCAGGAGAAAGTGGAGATGGATCGGACATTCGCTGAGAAGGCCGTTGGGTGACATCGCGCGTCAGGCCCTCGAGTGGAACCCGAAAGGGATGTAGCGAGTGGGTCGTTCAAGGGTGACGTGGAGGAGATCGTGTGAAGAGGAGCTGAAACAGTATGGATTAACATGGATGCAGGTGA
This sequence comes from Trichobilharzia szidati, assembly GCA_944472155.2. NCBI lineage: Eukaryota > Metazoa > Platyhelminthes > Trematoda > Strigeidida > Schistosomatidae > Trichobilharzia > Trichobilharzia szidati. The sequence continues at coordinate 12,968,700 of OX235276.1, read as the reverse complement.
AAAGTACAGCGAAAGACAGAAACAAGGGGAGACGTGCAGCTGAAGGCCTATGTTCGAATAGGAACCCAAGGGAACAATAATAATAATAAATAGTGCGTGATTCTTATATAGACCTAATTTTTCTAAAAAGAGCTGCAATTATCTTCACGATACACTGCTGTTTGTATTCCCCGCCCCCACCCTACTTTTGACCTTAGAATCCTATTGGTTGTTGACTGTTTTAACTTACCAATGTAATTAGTCCCGGTCAAGGTCATATGAAGCATATACATAAGCAATTCGAGTCAGAAACTTCGCCAGCGTGTCACAAAAGATATTTCCAATAAGTTTCAGACTTTTCAAAAGAATGAATACTGAACAAAGAATACTCTTTTTGATAACCTCTTCTTCATCAGGTCCTACAGTTATATATACATTATAGTGAATGAATGAATTAGTGTTATGAACAACAACATTAATGTTGTTTAAATAACTTCGAATCAATAATAATATTGGTAGATTACAGTTGAATAGCATCAACATAAAATAAGCTGAATGTCAGAAAAATTAGGAAAGATAATATTACAAATTCATGAGTTTATAGTTTCTACTGAGGGCCAGGGTAGTAGTATTGGCTAACTGGACTTGCTTCTTTTGAACACAGAGCACTGGTTGTTTGAGGCGAATTGCAATAGCCTCTGCTGTTTGGAGCATGTGGTGCTTCGGTGATTTTGTCAATTTATTAGGCACCCGGTGGATTAAAGAGAAGGATTCTTCAACGCTGGCTGGCTTTGTGGCCGCAGGTTTGCACCAGATGGTCCAATATCGAACTGTTAATGGTTTTAACTACACCTTTACTTAGCCATAATGGGAGATGTTCTCGAGTGAGCACGAAAAATCATTTCCTAGAGCAACGGCCAATATAACTCGCTCCACGACGAGCGCAGTTGAACTGGTAGATACAATTTGAAGTGGCCAGCTAGTCTAGGCACTTCATCTTTCAGTCGAGGTAGTACCATCGGTCGTGTAGAGAATAAAACGTGAAGTTTGCCAGTATTAAAAGTTCTTCGAACTGATTTTCTCAATTTCTTCGTAATTATCTCACTTGGTATATCGCCCTTGAATTGCAGTCGTATATAAAGTGGCTTCTTGTTTACAGATAGTGAGTAGTTCTTTTCCGCTTTCTTTTTCATGTGTTTCTTGATAAATTTTTCTGGATAGCTATTTTCGATCAAAGTATCATATACAATACTTAATTCATCTTCAGTTACCTCTCCTGAGCATATAGCTCTAACTATGTGGCTGAGGGTCCCTACTAAATTTCTTTTATACTAGAGAGGAACGAAGCTGTGAAGATGTGTATATTGTCCTGTCCAAGTACTTTTTCTATGCAAATTTCTTTTTATGCTACCATCTGGTCTTTTTGTAAAGAGGACATTCAGGAAGGCAATTCTGTTTTTTGGGATTCCTCTTCGCATGTGAATTTCATAGCCGATTGTACTCCATTGAATTCAGTAATGATTGTACTCCTATCCGAATCATTATCACAAAGAATGAAGATATCATCCATATATCGGCAATAAAATGAGAACTTACTGATAAGGTTGTTCAAAGGTCTATTTTCTAGCTTACTTAGAAAGAAATCAGCCAAAATGGAACCCAATGGGGAGCCCATCGCCACCCCATCTACTTGCCTGTAAAGTGTGCAGTCAAATTTGAAATTCGCATTCATGATACATCTTCATAACAATTTTTTTAGGATTTTTGTCACCAGCTGCCTTCACTGGCTCCATACTGATGAAAAAATTGCCAGCAAGAATGAATTAGAAACAAGTAACTCTGGCAGTGGAACAAACCAAACAAGAGCCAGTCGCTCAACAAATATGTTGTGGGAGAAAATGAAGATGGATCGGGAATACGCCACTGAAGAGGCCGTCGAATGACATCGCGCTCATTGCAGGCCATCTCTTGAGTTGAATCCCTATGGAAAGCGACGGGTGGGTCATCAGTGCCAGGATGACATGGAGGAGATCATTTGTCGAGAAGAAGATGAGAGGCTTTTAGAAATCGTGAACCCAGTTAAAGAGGACAGCAGAAAATAGAACACAAAGTGGAGATGTGTTGTTGAAGCCCTCTATATTCCACTCGGAACCAAAGGGGATAATAATAAATAATATAAGCGGTAGTTGTCAACCCTTTTCGCTCGAAGCTGTCTATGTTAATGCTCTGTCTTCTTGTCTTTTTGCGTCCTGGGCTCGGTGGGCCCCTGCAAATAGACTAGGTAGGAATTTGGTTTGCGCAAACTGCCAAGTGTATTAATGGTCATATCAGTGATGTCACTCAGTCCGGTCATCTATATACTTCTGCATATTTTGTGGGTGACCGTTCTTGGTTAGTCCATCTCCATCCAGAGATCCTTTTTGATAGACCACCTGATCTCCACTATCATAAACAAACGTAAGCAATGCATATGAGGTCTGAAACAGGCTGCTGAAAATGCTCTCCATGAGAGAGCAAGCGCCAAGTCTCTCAACATCAATATTGAAAGCTCTGACTGGCTGACTGACTTGAGATTAATGTTTAGAATTCGAGTCTTGTATGTTTTTTAAAAAATTTTGATTATAGCTTGATTCCATACCGTATTTTTGGTACAAGTATGAAATGTTCAGCATGTGATGTCGGTAGCCCAAATCTTGCAGGCCGGACATTGATATCAGGTGTTCGTCGGAAGGGGTTTAGAACCCCGGACCATGTGCTTGGTCGGCGAGAGTCCTAACCGCTGTGCCACTGACGCAGATTATATTGTAGATTCATTTCCACACTGTATTCATAAGAATGAATTCGTGTGTCCCTTTGTAGATCCAAACTGGCTGAGTTTGATGTGGTCATCGGTGCTGCCTACCCGGTAGTTGAAACGATGCTTCTCATCATAAAATGAGCATATACAGTAATAACCATCAACATCAAAAGGCTGAAGAGTCCCAAACTAGGACGAAATAGCTGTCCAGTACTCCCTGCAGGTCTTCGATTGGTTCTTTAACTGATGTCAGCTCATGATGAAATCCTCCATCCAATCAAACAAAATCCCTACAAAACCAATACTTGAAAATTTCTTTTTATCCCATTTTGACCTTTTCCGTCATCATGCACATGTTCTTCTCGAGGAATCCAATCAAGGGTATTGTTTAAACAACAGATTATCATTCAGAACACAATATTCAGAGAAGAGACTCTTTCTAACAACGAATTTATTATCAAGCTGTACAATCATATATATATATATATATGATTATTTTAAGAAATTATATCCGGTGAGGGAATTAGGTCAAAGGTGTGAATACATGAAATAATAATAATAGTATGAAATGCAATTAAAATATTTGTGATTATAATCATAGTTTAATGTCAAGTAGCAAAACAATTAATGTCATATATAGAACAATACATAAGGTGTATAGATTTTGGAAAGGGGTACATAATTATAAGATTAGTAGACGAATATAAAATGTTACATAACATGGTGTGGAATTTGATAAGATAGAATTCAATATTGTAAAAATAAAAAAACAATTTTGGATTTAGAATGACATGTGGGACAAGCGAAAAAAATTCAGAGTGAGAATATTTATAATAATAATCGTAATAATAAGGGAAGAGTACATAGAAAAACTAAATAAACAAAATAAATAACAATAAATAAATGTCTATCCCTCTACGGCCAAAGCAGAAGTAAGGATGGTACATACTTCTTTTGTACACAAAGGTCTGTCTGGCTTAAAGTCATGAATGAACAGCTAAGGCCTCCGCTGTCTTTAGAAGTCTGTAACGAAGAAAACGCGGCTGGCAGGTTAGCATGGATTCTGTAGATGATCTTGAAATCATGGTCAGGGTTGACAGAGTGACAGAAGTCGATCAGGTATTCCAGAATAGAGCTTCGCACACACTTCCTTTCTCCCTTGTAAAGCCATGCAGCTGGAATATGTTCTGGTATCCGTGTGGAAAGCGGCCTCTGACTACGGCCAATGTACCTTGCTCCACAAGAGCAGGTGAACTGACAGATGCACATGGAGGCGGCCAGATGGGGGAGCTTATCTTTTACAGAGGTAGAGAACAACTTGTGGCTAGTGAACGTCACTCTGCTTTAGGATAAGGAAAATTTGCAGTTCTGATTGCGTTGACTCAGAACTTAACTTCTTAAAAGCCATGCTCGCAGAAAATGGTTACCCTAACCGATTTATTGACAGCAACATGTAAGATAAGCAGTCTAAACTGGTCACCGACTCAGTTCCAAAGAAAACCTTATTTATGAACCTGGAATTCAAAGGTGATCAAGCTTCGGATATGCTCAAAAATCGTCTCTCTAAATATTAAGTAGTGGTCTTCAAAAAGAATGGTTATCCCCAAAATTTCATGAACAAGTGTTTAAAGTCGAATCAAAACAAAGAACCATCATCAAAGACCACAAGAAAATTTATCCTACCATACATAAGTAATATCTCTGAAATGACAGCTAGAATACTGAAACCGTTTGATATAGATATAGCATACAAGCCAGTCAAATCACTTAATTCGATATTATGCAAACCGAAAGATCCAACGGAAAAAGGAGATAAAATTAATACCATTTACAAAATAAATTGCATTTGTGAACTGTAACAGACATTACGTTGGATTAGAACCCTGACAGTGAGTTGCGGTGGGTGCGTACTACTGAATAGTCCCAAACTAGTCTGACGAAACAGCTATCTGGCAGTACTCGAGTGCTGGTTTTCCAATGGTTCACTAACCGATGTCATCTCATAATGAAATCCTGTAACCAGTGAAACCCCTGTAAACCAACAGCTGATAATTTTTGTAAACCACCTTTGCACTACTGTTTTTTGTAAGATCTTCCTGTCCATTGTTTTTCTCCAGTACCACGTTTTTAACCCACAAATTGCACTAAAAGTCGATTTTCCCAGTAATTTTGATCCTACTATGCCTCACTCAAAAAACTTGGGGGATCTGGACTTCGCCGATGATTTATGCCTGATTTTCCACAAACTGAAAGATATGCAAGTGAAAAGCAACAAGTTGGGGATAGAAGAAGCATCCAGAGAAGACAGACCTTCAGGTAAACATAGAGAAAACAGAGGTGATGAAGATTCCTGGGCAACACCACCAACAGCAACAACAACAGAAACAAATCAGCATAAATGGAAGGAATCTGAAAGAAACAACTTCTTTTACCTACATGGGAAGCATCGTTTCAACTACAGGCGGAACTGACGAGGATGTTAAAGCAAGGATCGGGAAAGCAAGACAAGCTTTCACTACTCTCAAATCTGTGTGGAGGTCAACAGCACTCAGCATCAAAAATAAGATCCGGATTTCCTACTCCAGTGTGAAGTCAGTGCTACTATACGGATCAGAGACTTGCACTGCGCGTCATAAAGAGCATCTCAAACAAACTACAGAACTTCATTAACAGTTGTCTTCGCTCAATACTCAAGATCAGATGGCCAAAGAGAAAAGATCAGCAACAGAGATTTCTGGGAGTGAACCAACTCAGTAGGAACCGATTGTGAAACAAATAGGCAGGAAGAAATGGAGATGGATTGGCCATACTCTGAGGAAACCATCAAGTGACATCACACGCCAAGCCATTGCTCGAGTGGAACGCAAAAGGGAAGCGGCGAGTTGGTCGTCAGTGCAAGGGTGACTTGGAGGGGGTCATGTGAAGAGGATCTAACACTCTCACTCACAGTATTAAAAACAGAACATATCTCTAGCATTTGACACATATAAACTCACTAGCAGAAGGAATAAACTTCACATTTGAATCGGAAAATAAACAAGGAGAATTAGCTATGAAGTTAGATTGTAAAATAAAACGAATAGGAGAAGGTAAACTACATACTAGCGTTTATAAAAAGCCAACACATTCTGCTAAAAGATATTTAGACTTTAATTCATTTCATCCGTTATCTGTCTGTGAAGGCAGGCTTAGTTAAGTGCCTAACAAACCGAGCAATGGCACTAAGTAGCACACAAAAAGACCTAAATGATGAAATAAAACAGATAGAAGAGGCGTTGGTGTTAAATAACTATCCTATAAAATTCATTAGGAAGATCGTAAAAGGCCATAAGCAAAATAAAAATAATGGTGAAACTAGTAATGATAACATAAATAAGAGAGAATATAAGTCATTTACTGTTATACCATATAAGGAGGGGACATCTGAGACGAGACCCTACGTAGGATTCTTAATAAAGTAGGAATTATGGTGGCATTCAAACCTACAAACTCACTCAGGTAGGACAAGCTCTGTAGACTGAAAGACCCGGTGTACTCAATCACTGTGAGGTCAACTATATAGGTGAAACTAGTAGATCGGGGTAATCAGATTGTCGGAACATAAGAATTTATTGGCTAAGGTAAGAATGGTTGACCCTGCGAAGACAGATGAGTAATTTAGAAAATGGCTCAGCAATTGCATTGCATGCACTAGCACGGAACCACACAATGGAGTGGGAGAGAGTTAAAATTCTAAGAAGTAAAATAAGTAGGTGGATAGAGAGAGAGGCTGATTACTTACTGAATCCTGGTTCATCGACTCTACACCCAACACATGCAATAGAAATGACTCAATGCGAATACCAGAGATATGCATGGAAGATATTATTACCACCAGTCAGTCAAATCAGAGGAGGATAATAAATAATCTCAAAATTCTATTCCAATTCAAGCACATCACAACATTCTAACAAGTTACTTATTATGCCTATAAAAACACTCGTCTTATTTCCCATCTGATTGTATTTGATCAATAACACTCATATTACTATTGTTTCTGAATGTATATTTTCCTATATTGATTTTTATTTAAATATCTAATCAATTCCACACATGTATATAAATGAAGGAAAAAGTTGTGTGAGTGGTGCCTTGATATGATTATGAATGGTAATAGTTTGTGCTCGAAACGTGGTCATTAGTTAATATTACTGTATAACACTGTGTGACACTTTATCAAAATAAAATCTTATCCATAATGGAGTTATACTCTACCACAGTACCCAAGTTTTAAACTTATACCGATCTTCCTCTGTAGTTACACTTTGCCATTTTGTTAATTTGCCACTTAACCAGATTAGTGCTGGGACATTCTCCCCTTTTTACTACACATATACATGAATATACCGTCTAGTTGTTGACTTTGTCGAAAAGAAAGAATTTTTTCTGCTGCAATCTTCTTTTTTTATAATCTCTTAGAAAACGAATAGATTGGCAGAAGACACACAAAGAGAAGAACAAACAAAACATAGAGAAGATTGACATGACTGGCTCGACAACTGCACGTATTTTGAGTAAATTTGACATTCTGTTCAATAATTTAATCATGACCTGGCATCGGTTAGAGAACCGTTGGAAAACAGCACTCGAGCGAGTACTGCCAAAGGGCTGTTTCGTCAGTCTATTTTGCGACCCTTCAGCAGTGCGCATCCACTTCACTGCCAGGGTTCAAACTCACACGACCTTTCGGTTACAAGACTAGCTAGCTCGTAGACCACTCAGTCACTGGGACTGAGTGGTCGATCCATTAATTTTAGCTTCTGCCAATTCATGATATAAGGCCACCATTAGCCAATTTCTTCAGCGAGGAGCAGCTGTCCTCACACCCGACCTGCTGTAAGTGAATATTCTGTGTCATACTTTGGATTGAAAAATTGCCATATATATTTCGCATAAAATTAGGAGGATTAGGATTCTCCAAATGAAGTGAATGTTTATCACCTTACTTGAAATCGATTAAATCCTTGCAAATCCGAGCTTAAAATTTTAATCTAATATCTGCTGGGTGACTGACTACAGGTCGAAGGTGTCCGACGTTCTAGTGACAAGCCATAACCAAAGAAGTCCAGAAATTCAAGTGTTCGGACCAGATAGACACCAATGTCATTCGCTCGAAATGTGTTTCGTGTGTGAACTAGGAGAAGTTAGATTTTGCAGGGTCAACAGTAAACAATAGACAACATGGTCAAATGACCTTGAACCAACCAATCAGATCGCTCGGCATTACAAATCAATACTTTTCATATTCTTCATTGAAAGTTTCACTGTAACCTCAATCATAAGCCTACCTTAATCCTCCCCTAACCTTAACTCTGAATCAGGGTGAAACTTGCAACGAAGATTATGAAAGACATCGATTTGTAATGCTGAGCAATGTGATTGGTTGGTTCAAGGTCGTTTGACTGTGGTGTCTGTTCTTTACTGTTGCCTTTGTTGACTCACAATTAGAATCTGTCCGAGTGGTTGAATGATCAACGCGTTGGCGTCTCTTGAGAACTCCGGATTCTATCCTTGAATGTGGAATCATGGGTGAAGAATGTTGAAGAGTCCCAAACTAGGATAAAGTAGCTGTCCGGTACTCCGGTACTATTCAGTGGTTCTCTGATCAGAGCCCTGCAAACAGACACTTGAAAATCAGTATTACACTAACAGTTTAGGGTAAACTTAGTCTCATTCCATATTGATTTCTCCTTGCGCGGTCACTTTGATAGTAATTGGTGACAGGATTTCATCATGATCTGGCATCAGTTAGAGAAGTATCAGAAAACCAGCAGTCGAGTAGTGGACAGGCAACTCCTTAGTCTAGTTTGGGACTCTCACACACTACGCACCCACCACCGGGGTTCTAACCCTGGACCTTCTGATTACAAGGCGAACTAGCTCGTAGATCAATAAGCTACTGGGAAGTTGTGACCAGTGGGGTCCAGCAGGTGGTCGGGGGTGAGCCCAGCAACGACACTGGATAGTGTGAGCCGCTTAACGGTCTACGAACTAGCTTGCCTTGTGACCAGAAGGTCCTGGGTTTGAACCTTGGCGGTGAGGTAAGTGCGTACTGCTGAACAGTCGCAAATTAGGCTAACAAAACAGCCATCTGGCAGTACTCGAGTGCTGGTCTGCCAGTGGTTCTCTATCCAATGTCAGCTCATTATAATTTCCGCTTTTAATTTACCCCATTGTTATTCACCTACATACCTACCTACCTACCTATTAATAAATGACTATTATGCAATCGAGAGACATTTATCATAATCTAATTTATAGAACAGGATGAAGAAAGAAAGCAACATAAACAGAGGAACTGCATATTTTCCCTTTTCTTTTTTTGATAATTTAATAATCAATAAGGAAGAGAGAAAAATGTGTATTGTCTGTTTGTGTGTATAGGACTGCATATCGTTTTGTTTTTTTTAAAAATATTTTTTACTGCAAAAGATATCTCTGTTCTTTTTTTTGTTTTGTTTTTAACCTTCACGCATACGACTTCTACAATTTGAAGAGGTGAAAACTATGCGATTGCACTAAATACAGGAAAATACAATTTTGTGGTCTTTTGTAAAAAATTATATTTGTAAAATCTCAGCGATATTGAAATAAGTAATTCCAACGTTTCGTTCGGCAATCTGGTCCGAACTTCTTCAGGGAAATTAATCAAAATCAACATAACAGAGGTTTTATATATAAAAGGCACATCTTTTTAAAAACTTTGTCCAATCATGATTCATAAACACAAGTATTAACAAGTATAAGAAACAAAATTGTATGAGCTGTGATCAAAATTTGACCTCGGGCTTACAAATATTGGTCTACCTTTGTTAAATACTTTAAACAGAGTGTGCATGCGTGTGTGTGTAAACAGTCGTAAAACATTTCTTAACGTCTCCATAGGAAGATATAGACAGTCAGGAATTTGACCAAGTATTATTAATTAGTGATACATATCCATTTTTATTTATTAATCAGGATTTCCTATGCATCAGCTAACATCAAACCATCATGTCCGTTCAAACTGCTAGTATGTAGAATTTTATGATTAGACGTATTTTCAAAATTATGGTGTTTAGGATTAGAGTTTAGTTTAAGCACCCTGTCGAACTTATTGCATTGTCTTCTTTCTGAATATTGAGCTGCTTTATTCGACCTACTGGGGTTGTCAGGTGACTCGACAGCTACGGATTTAGGATGTGCAGTTTGTTCCAGACAAACACGATGATTGTGCCAATTACATAGTTTCTTTGTTAATTTAATTCGATAGCAAAATAATTCAAATGAACTGTCGTCAAGATTTGACCGAATAGTTCTAAAATATTTGGGCGCCGAGTGAGAAGTAGACATTTGTAAAAAATTATATTTGTAAAATCTCAGCGATATTGAAATAAGTAATTCCAACGTTTCGTTCGGCAATCTGGTCCGAACTTCTTCAGGGAAATTAATCAAAATCAACATAACAGAGGTTTTATATATAAAAGGCACATCTTTTTAAAAACTTTGTCCAATCATGATTCATAAACACAAGTATTAACAAGTATAAGAAACAAAATTGTATGAGCTGTGATCAAAATTTGACCTCGGGCTTACAAATATTGGTCTACCTTTGTTAAATACTTTAAACAGAGTGTGCATGCGTGTGTGTGTAAACAGTCGTAAAACATTTCTTAACGTCTCCATAGGAAGATATAGACAGTCAGGAATTTGACCAAGTATTATTAATTAGTGATACATATCCATTTTTATTTATTAATCAGGATTTCCTATGCATCAGCTAACATCAAACCATCATGTCCGTTCAAACTGCTAGTATGTAGAATTTTATGATTAGACGTATTTTCAAAATTATGGTGTTTAGGATTAGAGTTTAGTTTAAGCACCCTGTCGAACTTATTGCATTGTCTTCTTTCTGAATATTGAGCTGCTTTATTCGACCTACTGGGGTTGTCAGGTGACTCGACAGCTACGGATTTAGGATGTGCAGTTTGTTCCAGACAAACACGATGATTGTGCCAATTACATAGTTTCTTTGTTAATTTAATTCGATAGCAAAATAATTCAAATGAACTGTCGTCAAGATTTGACCGAATAGTTCTAAAATATTTGGGCGCCGAGTGAGAAGTAGACATTTGTAAAAAATTATATTTGTAAAATCTCAGCGATATTGAAATAAGTAATTCCAACGTTTCGTTCGGCAATCTGGTCCGAACTTCTTCAGGGAAATTAATCAAAATCAACATAACAGAGGTTTTATATATAAAAGGCACATCTTTTTAAAAACTTTGTCCAATCATGATTCATAAACACAAGTATTAACAAGTATAAGAAACAAAATTGTATGAGCTGTGATCAAAATTTGACCTCGGGCTTACAAATATTGGTCTACCTTTGTTAAATACTTTAAACAGAGTGTGCATGCGTGTGTGTGTAAACAGTCGTAAAACATTTCTTAACGTCTCCATAGGAAGATATAGACAGTCAGGAATTTGACCAAGTATTATTAATTAGTGATACATATCCATTTTTATTTATTAATCAGGATTTCCTATGCATCAGCTAACATCAAACCATCATGTCCGTTCAAACTGCTAGTATGTAGAATTTTATGATTAGACGTATTTTCAAAATTATGGTGTTTAGGATTAGAGTTTAGTTTAAGCACCCTGTCGAACTTATTGCATTGTCTTCTTTCTGAATATTGAGCTGCTTTATTCGACCTACTGGGGTTGTCAGGTGACTCGACAGCTACGGATTTAGGATGTGCAGTTTGTTCCAGACAAACACGATGATTGTGCCAATTACATAGTTTCTTTGTTAATTTAATTCGATAGCAAAATAATTCAAATGAACTGTCGTCAAGATTTGACCGAATAGTTCTAAAATATTTGGGCGCCGAGTGAGAAGTAGACATTTGTAAAAAATTATATTTGTAAAATCTCAGCGATATTGAAATAAGTAATTCCAACGTTTCGTTCGGCAATCTGGTCCGAACTTCTTCAGGGAAATTAATCAAAATCAACATAACAGAGGTTTTATATATAAAAGGCACATCTTTTTAAAAACTTTGTCCAATCATGATTCATAAACACAAGTATTAACAAGTATAAGAAACAAAATTGTATGAGCTGTGATCAAAATTTGACCTCGGGCTTACAAATATTGGTCTACCTTTGTTAAATACTTTAAACAGAGTGTGCATGCGTGTGTGTGTAAACAGTCGTAAAACATTTCTTAACGTCTCCATAGGAAGATATAGACAGTCAGGAATTTGACCAAGTATTATTAATTAGTGATACATATCCATTTTTATTTATTAATCAGGATTTCCTATGCATCAGCTAACATCAAACCATCATGTCCGTTCAAACTGCTAGTATGTAGAATTTTATGATTAGACGTATTTTCAAAATTATGGTGTTTAGGATTAGAGTTTAGTTTAAGCACCCTGTCGAACTTATTGCATTGTCTTCTTTCTGAATATTGAGCTGCTTTATTCGACCTACTGGGGTTGTCAGGTGACTCGACAGCTACGGATTTAGGATGTGCAGTTTGTTCCAGACAAACACGATGATTGTGCCAATTACATAGTTTCTTTGTTAATTTAATTCGATAGCAAAATAATTCAAATGAACTGTCGTCAAGATTTGACCGAATAGTTCTAAAATATTTGGGCGCCGAGTGAGAAGTAGACATTTGTAAAAAATTATATTTGTAAAATCTCAGCGATATTGAAATAAGTAATTCCAACGTTTCGTTCGGCAATCTGGTCCGAACTTCTTCAGGGAAATTAATCAAAATCAACATAACAGAGGTTTTATATATAAAAGGCACATCTTTTTAAAAACTTTGTCCAATCATGATTCATAAACACAAGTATTAACAAGTATAAGAAACAAAATTGTATGAGCTGTGATCAAAATTTGACCTCGGGCTTACAAATATTGGTCTACCTTTGTTAAATACTTTAAACAGAGTGTGCATGCGTGTGTGTGTAAACAGTCGTAAAACATTTCTTAACGTCTCCATAGGAAGATATAGACAGTCAGGAATTTGACCAAGTATTATTAATTAGTGATACATATCCATTTTTATTTATTAATCAGGATTTCCTATGCATCAGCTAACATCAAACCATCATGTCCGTTCAAACTGCTAGTATGTAGAATTTTATGATTAGACGTATTTTCAAAATTATGGTGTTTAGGATTAGAGTTTAGTTTAAGCACCCTGTCGAACTTATTGCATTGTCTTCTTTCTGAATATTGAGCTGCTTTATTCGACCTACTGGGGTTGTCAGGTGACTCGACAGCTACGGATTTAGGATGTGCAGTTTGTTCCAGACAACGGAGACTGAAAACACGATGATTGTGCCAATTACATAGTTTCTTTGTTAATTTAATTCGATAGCAAAATAATTCAAATGAACTGTCGTCAAGATTTGACCGAATAGTTCTAAAATATTTGGGCGCCGAGTGAGAAGTAGACATTTGTAAAAAATTATATTTGTAAAATCTCAGCGATATTGAAATAAGTAATTCCAACGTTTCGTTCGGCAATCTGGTCCGAACTTCTTCAGGGAAATTAATCAAAATCAACATAACAGAGGTTTTATATATAAAAGGCACATCTTTTTAAAAACTTTGTCCAATCATGATTCATAAACACAAGTATTAACAAGTATAAGAAACAAAATTGTATGAGCTGTGATCAAAATTTGACCTCGGACTTACAAATATTGGTCTACCTTTGTTAAATACTTTAAACAGAGTGTGCATGCGTGTGTGTGTAAACAGTCGTAAAACATTTCTTAACGTCTCCATAGGAAGATATAGACAGTCAGGAATTTGACCAAGTATTATTAATTAGTGATACATATCCATTTTTATTTATTAATCAGGATTTCCTATGCATCAGCTAACATCAAACCATCATGTCCGTTCAAACTGCTAGTATCTAGAATTTTATGATTAGACGTATTTTCAAAATTATGGTGTTTAGGATTAGAGTTTAGTTTAAGCACCCTGTCGAACTTATTGCATTGTCTTCTTTCTGAATATTGAGCTGCTTTATTCGACCTACTGGGGTTGTCAGGTGACTCGACAGCTACGGATTTAGGATGTGCAGTTTGTTCCAGACAACGGAGACTGAAAACACGATGATTGTGCCAATTACATAGTTTCTTTGTTAATTTAATTCGATAGCAAAATAATTCAAATGAACTGTCGTCAAGATTTGACCGAATAGTTCTAAAATATTTGGGCGCCGAGTGAGAAGTAGACATTTGTAAAAAATTATATTTGTAAAATCTCAGCGATATTGAAATAAGTAATTCCAACGTTTCGTTCGGCAATCTGGTCCGAACTTCTTCAGGGAAATTAATCAAAATTAACATAACAGAGGTTTTATATATAAAAGGCACATCTTTTTAAAAACTTTGTCCAATCATGATTCATAAACACAAGTATTAACAAGTATAAGAAACAAAATTGTATGAGCTGTGATCAAAATTTGACCTCGGACTTACAAATATTGGTCTACCTTTGTTAAATACTTTAAACAGAGTGTGCATGCGTGTGTGTGTAAACAGTCGTAAAACATTTCTTAACGTCTCCATAGGAAGATATAGACAGTCAGGAATTTGACCAAGTATTATTAATTAGTGATACATATCCATTTTTATTTATTAATCAGGATTTCCTATGCATCAGCTAACATCAAACCTTCATGTCCGTTCAAACTGCTAGTATCTAGAATTTTATGATTAGACGTATTTTCAAAATTATGGTGTTTAGGATTAGAGTTTAGTTTAAGCACCCTGTCGAACTTATTGCATTGTCTTCTTTCTGAATATTGAGCTGCTTTATTCGACCTACTGGGGTTGTCAGGTGACTCGACAGCTACGGATTTAGGATGTGCAGTTTGTTCCAGACAACGGAGACTGAAAACACGATGATTGTGCCAATTACATAGTTTCTTTGTTAATTTAATTCGATAGCAAAATAATTCAAATGAACTGTCGTCAAGATTTGACCGAATAGTTCTAAAATATTTGGGCGCCGAGTGAGAAGTAGACATTTGTAAAAAATTATATTTGTAAAATCTCAGCGATATTGAAATAAGTAATTCCAACGTTTCGTTCGGCAATCTGGTCCGAACTTCTTCAGGGAAATTAATCAAAATTAACATAACAGAGGTTTTATATATAAAAGGCACATCTTTTTAAAAACTTTGTCCAATCATGATTCATAAACACAAGTATTAACAAGTATAAGAAACAAAATTGTATGAGCTGTGATCAAAATTTGACCTCGGCTTACAAATATTGGTCTACCTTTGTTAAATACTTTAAACAGAGTGTGCATGCGTGTGTGTGTAAACAGTCGTAAAACATTTCTTAACGTCTCCATAGGAAGATATAAATGATTACAGTATTATTTATGCATTATATAAAACCTCTGTTATGTTAATTTTGATTAATTTCCCTGAAGAAGTTCGGACCAGATTGCCGAACGAAACGTTGGAATTACTTATTTCAATATCGCTGAGATTTTACAAATATAATTTTTTACAAATGTCTACTTCTCACTCGGCGCCCAAATATTTTAGAACTATTCGGTCAAATCTTGACGACAGTTCATTTGAATTATTTTGCTATCGAATTAAATTAACAAAGAAACTATGTAATTGGCACAATCATCGTGTTTTCAGTCTCCGTTGTCTGGAACAAACTGCACATCCTAAATCCGTAGCTGTCGAGTCACCTGACAACCCCAGTAGGTCGAATAAAGCAGCTCAATATTCAGAAAGAAGACAATGCAATAAGTTCGACAGGGTGCTTAAACTAAACTCTAATCCTAAACACCATAATTTTGAAAATACGTCTAATCATAAAATTCTAGATACTAGCAGTTTGAACGGACATGAAGGTTTGATGTTAGCTGATGCATAGGAAATCCTGATTAATAAATAAAAATGGATATGTATCACTAATTAATAATACTTGGTCAAATTCCTGACTGTCTATATCTTCCTATGGAGACGTTAAGAAATGTTTTACGACTGTTTACACACACACGCATGCACACTCTGTTTAAAGTATTTAACAAAGGTAGACCAATATTTGTAAGTCCGAGGTCAAATTTTGATCACAGCTCATACAATTTTGTTTCTTATACTTGTTAATACTTGTGTTTATGAATCATGATTGGACAAAGTTTTTAAAAAGATGTGCCTTTTATATATAAAACCTCTGTTATGTTAATTTTGATTAATTTCCCTGAAGAAGTTCGGACCAGATTGCCGAACGAAACGTTGGAATTACTTATTTCAATATCGCTGAGATTTTACAAATATAATTTTTTACAAATGTCTACTTCTCACTCGGCGCCCAAATATTTTAGAACTATTCGGTCAAATCTTGACGACAGTTCATTTGAATTATTTTGCTATCGAATTAAATTAACAAAGAAACTATGTAATTGGCACAATCATCGTGTTTTCAGTCTCCGTTGTCTGGAACAAACTGCACATCCTAAATCCGTAGCTGTCGAGTCACCTGACAACCCCAGTAGGTCGAATAAAGCAGCTCAATATTCAGAAAGAAGACAATGCAATAAGTTCGACAGGGTGCTTAAACTAAACTCTAATCCTAAACACCATAATTTTGAAAATACGTCTAATCATAAAATTCTAGATACTAGCAGTTTGAACGGACATGAAGGTTTGATGTTAGCTGATGCATAGGAAATCCTGATTAATAAATAAAAATGGATATGTATCACTAATTAATAATACTTGGTCAAATTCCTGACTGTCTATATCTTCCTATGGAGACGTTAAGAA
Organism: Trichobilharzia szidati; assembly: GCA_944472155.2. Classification (NCBI taxonomy): domain Eukaryota; kingdom Metazoa; phylum Platyhelminthes; class Trematoda; order Strigeidida; family Schistosomatidae; genus Trichobilharzia; species Trichobilharzia szidati. The sequence continues at coordinate 12,952,058 of OX235276.1, read as the reverse complement.
ATGTTTTACGACTGTTTACACACACACGCATGCACACTCTGTTTAAAGTATTTAACAAAGGTAGACCAATATTTGTAAGTCCGAGGTCAAATTTTGATCACAGCTCATACAATTTTGTTTCTTATACTTGTTAATACTTGTGTTTATGAATCATGATTGGACAAAGTTTTTAAAAAGATGTGCCTTTTATATATAAAACCTCTGTTATGTTGATTTTGATTAATTTCCCTGAAGAAGTTCGGACCAGATTGCCGAACGAAACGTTGGAATTACTTATTTCAATATCGCTGAGATTTTACAAATATAATTTTTTACAAATGTCTACTTCTCACTCGGCGCCCAAATATTTTAGAACTATTCGGTCAAATCTTGACGACAGTTCATTTGAATTATTTTGCTATCGAATTAAATTAACAAAGAAACTATGTAATTGGCACAATCATCGTGTTTTCAGTCTCCGTTGTCTGGAACAAACTGCACATCCTAAATCCGTAGCTGTCGAGTCACCTGACAACCCCAGTAGGTCGAATAAAGCAGCTCAATATTCAGAAAGAAGACAATGCAATAAGTTCGACAGGGTGCTTAAACTAAACTCTAATCCTAAACACCATAATTTTGAAAATACGTCTAATCATAAAATTCTACATACTAGCAGTTTGAACGGACATGATGGTTTGATGTTAGCTGATGCATAGGAAATCCTGATTAATAAATAAAAATGGATATGTATCACTAATTAATAATACTTGGTCAAATTCCTGACTGTCTATATCTTCCTATGGAGACGTTAAGAAATGTTTTACGACTGTTTACACACACACGCATGCACACTCTGTTTAAAGTATTTAACAAAGGTAGACCAATATTTGTAAGTCCGAGGTCAAATTTTGATCACAGCTCATACAATTTTGTTTCTTATACTTGTTAATACTTGTGTTTATGAATCATGATTGGACAAAGTTTTTAAAAAGATGTGCCTTTTATATATAAAACCTCTGTTATGTTGATTTTGATTAATTTCCCTGAAGAAGTTCGGACCAGATTGCCGAACGAAACGTTGGAATTACTTATTTCAATATCGCTGAGATTTTACAAATATAATTTTTTACAAATGTCTACTTCTCACTCGGCGCCCAAATATTTTAGAACTATTCGGTCAAATCTTGACGACAGTTCATTTGAATTATTTTGCTATCGAATTAAATTAACAAAGAAACTATGTAATTGGCACAATCATCGTGTTTGTCTGGAACAAACTGCACATCCTAAATCCGTAGCTGTCGAGTCACCTGACAACCCCAGTAGGTCGAATAAAGCAGCTCAATATTCAGAAAGAAGACAATGCAATAAGTTCGACAGGGTGCTTAAACTAAACTCTAATCCTAAACACCATAATTTTGAAAATACGTCTAATCATAAAATTCTACATACTAGCAGTTTGAACGGACATGATGGTTTGATGTTAGCTGATGCATAGGAAATCCTGATTAATAAATAAAAATGGATATGTATCACTAATTAATAATACTTGGTCAAATTCCTGACTGTCTATATCTTCCTATGGAGACGTTAAGAAATGTTTTACGACTGTTTACACACACACGCATGCACACTCTGTTTAAAGTATTTAACAAAGGTAGACCAATATTTGTAAGCCCGAGGTCAAATTTTGATCACAGCTCATACAATTTTGTTTCTTATACTTGTTAATACTTGTGTTTATGAATCATGATTGGACAAAGTTTTTAAAAAGATGTGCCTTTTATATATAAAACCTCTGTTATGTTGATTTTGATTAATTTCCCTGAAGAAGTTCGGACCAGATTGCCGAACGAAACGTTGGAATTACTTATTTCAATATCGCTGAGATTTTACAAATATAATTTTTTACAAATGTCTACTTCTCACTCGGCGCCCAAATATTTTAGAACTATTCGGTCAAATCTTGACGACAGTTCATTTGAATTATTTTGCTATCGAATTAAATTAACAAAGAAACTATGTAATTGGCACAATCATCGTGTTTGTCTGGAACAAACTGCACATCCTAAATCCGTAGCTGTCGAGTCACCTGACAACCCCAGTAGGTCGAATAAAGCAGCTCAATATTCAGAAAGAAGACAATGCAATAAGTTCGACAGGGTGCTTAAACTAAACTCTAATCCTAAACACCATAATTTTGAAAATACGTCTAATCATAAAATTCTACATACTAGCAGTTTGAACGGACATGATGGTTTGATGTTAGCTGATGCATAGGAAATCCTGATTAATAAATAAAAATGGATATGTATCACTAATTAATAATACTTGGTCAAATTCCTGACTGTCTATATCTTCCTATGGAGACGTTAAGAAATGTTTTACGACTGTTTACACACACACGCATGCACACTCTGTTTAAAGTATTTAACAAAGGTAGACCAATATTTGTAAGCCCGAGGTCAAATTTTGATCACAGCTCATACAATTTTGTTTCTTATACTTGTTAATACTTGTGTTTATGAATCATGATTGGACAAAGTTTTTAAAAAGATGTGCCTTTTATATATAAAACCTCTGTTATGTTGATTTTGATTAATTTCCCTGAAGAAGTTCGGACCAGATTGCCGAACGAAACGTTGGAATTACTTATTTCAATATCGCTGAGATTTTACAAATATAATTTTTTACAAATGTCTACTTCTCACTCGGCGCCCAAATATTTTAGAACTATTCGGTCAAATCTTGACGACAGTTCATTTGAATTATTTTGCTATCGAATTAAATTAACAAAGAAACTATGTAATTGGCACAATCATCGTGTTTTCAGTCTCCGTTGTCTGGAACAAACTGCACATCCTAAATCCGTAGCTGTCGAGTCACCTGACAACTCCAGTAGGTCGAATAAAGCAGCTCAATATTCAGAAAGAAGACAATGCAATAAGTTCGACAGGGTGCTTAAACTAAACTCTAATCCTAAACACCATAATTTTGAAAATACGTCTAATCATAAAATTCTAGATACTAGCAGTTTGAACGGACATGAAGGTTTGATGTTAGCTGATGCATAGGAAATCCTGATTAATAAATAAAAATGGATATGTATCACTAATTAATAATACTTGGTCAAATTCCTGACTGTCTATATCTTCCTATGGAGACGTTAAGAAATGTTTTACGACTGTTTACACACACACGCATGCACACTCTGTTTAAAGTATTTAACAAAGGTAGACCAATATTTGTAAGCCCGAGGTCAAATTTTGATCACAGCTCATACAATTTTGTTTCTTATACTTGTTAATACTTGTGTTTATGAATCATGATTGGACAAAGTTTTTAAAAAGATGTGCCTTTTATATATAAAACCTCTGTTATGTTGATTTTGATTAATTTCCCTGAAGAAGTTCGGACCAGATTGCCGAACGAAACGTTGGAATTACTTATTTCAATATCGCTGAGATTTTACAAATATAATTTTTTACAAATGTCTACTTCTCACTCGGCGCCCAAATATTTTAGAACTATTCGGTCAAATCTTGACGACAGTTCATTTGAATTATTTTGCTATCGAATTAAATTAACAAAGAAACTATGTAATTGGCACAATCATCGTGTTTGTCTGGAACAAACTGCACATCCTAAATCCGTAGCTGTCGAGTCACCTGACAACCCCAGTAGGTCGAATAAAGCAGCTCAATATTCAGAAAGAAGACAATGCAATAAGTTCGACAGGGTGCTTAAACTAAACTCTAATCCTAAACACCATAATTTTGAAAATACGTCTAATCATAAAATTCTACATACTAGCAGTTTGAACGGACATGATGGTTTGATGTTAGCTGATGCATAGGAAATCCTGATTAATAAATAAAAATGGATATGTATCACTAATTAATAATACTTGGTCAAATTCCTGACTGTCTATATCTTCCTATGGAGACGTTAAGAAATGTTTTACGACTGTTTACACACACACGCATGCACACTCTGTTTAAAGTATTTAACAAAGGTAGACCAATATTTGTAAGCCCGAGGTCAAATTTTGATCACAGCTCATACAATTTTGTTTCTTATACTTGTTAATACTTGTGTTTATGAATCATGATTGGACAAAGTTTTTAAAAAGATGTGCCTTTTATATATAAAACCTCTGTTATGTTGATTTTGATTAATTTCCCTGAAGAAGTTCGGACCAGATTGCCGAACGAAACGTTGGAATTACTTATTTCAATATCGCTGAGATTTTACAAATATAATTTTTTACAAATGTCTACTTCTCACTCGGCGCCCAAATATTTTAGAACTATTCGGTCAAATCTTGACGACAGTTCATTTGAATTATTTTGCTATCGAATTAAATTAACAAAGAAACTATGTAATTGGCACAATCATCGTGTTTTCAGTCTCCGTTGTCTGGAACAAACTGCACATCCTAAATCCGTAGCTGTCGAGTCACCTGACAACCCCAGTAGGTCGAATAAAGCAGCTCAATATTCAGAAAGAAGACAATGCAATAAGTTCGACAGGGTGCTTAAACTAAACTCTAATCCTAAACACCATAATTTTGAAAATACGTCTAATCATAAAATTCTACATACTAGCAGTTTGAACGGACATGATGGTTTGATGTTAGCTGATGCATAGGAAATCCTGATTAATAAATAAAAATGGATATGTATCACTAATTAATAATACTTGGTCAAATTCCTGACTGTCTATATCTTCCTATGGAGACGTTAAGAAATGTTTTACGACTGTTTACACACACACGCATGCACACTCTGTTTAAAGTATTTAACAAAGGTAGACCAATATTTGTAAGCCCGAGGTCAAATTTTGATCACAGCTCATACAATTTTGTTTCTTATACTTGTTAATACTTGTGTTTATGAATCATGATTGGACAAAGTTTTTAAAAAGATGTGCCTTTTATATATAAAACCTCGGTTATGTTGATTTTGATTAATTTCCCTGAAGAAGTTCGGACCAGATTGCCGAACGAAACGTTGGAATTACTTATTTCAATATCGCTGAGATTTTACAAATATAATTTTTTACAAATGTCTACTTCTCACTCGGCGCCCAAATATTTTAGAACTATTCGGTCAAATCTTGACGACAGTTCATTTGAATTATTTTGCTATCGAATTAAATTAACAAAGAAACTATGTAATTGGCACAATCATCGTGTTTATTGTCTGGAACAAACTGCACATCCTAAATCCGTAGCTGTCGAGTCACCTGACAACCCCAGTAGGTCGAATAAAGCAGCTCAATATTCAGAAAGAAGACAATGCAATAAGTTCGACAGGGTGCTTAAACTAAACTCTAATCCTAAACACCATAATTTTGAAAATACGTCTAATCATAAAATTCTACATACTAGCAGTTTGAACGGACATGATGGTTTGATGTTAGCTGATGCATAGGAAATCCTGATTAATAAATAAAAATGGATATGTATCACTAATTAATAATACTTGGTCAAATTCCTGACTGTCTATATCTTCCTATGGAGACGTTAAGAAATGTTTTACGACTGTTTACACACACACGCATGCACACTCTGTTTAAAGTATTTAACAAAGGTAGACCAATATTTGTAAGCCCGAGGTCAAATTTTGATCACAGCTCATACAATTTTGTTTCTTATACTTGTTAATACTTGTGTTTATGAATCATGATTGGACAAAGTTTTTAAAAAGATGTGCCTTTTATATATAAAACCTCTGTTATGTTGATTTTGATTAATTTCCCTGAAGAAGTTCGGACCAGATTGCCGAACGAAACGTTGGAATTACTTATTTCAATATCGCTGAGATTTTACAAATATAATTTTTTACAAATGTCTACTTCTCACTCGGCGCCCAAATATTTTAGAACTATTCGGTCAAATCTTGACGACAGTTCATTTGAATTATTTTGCTATCGAATTAAATTAACAAAGAAACTATGTAATTGGCACAATCATCGTGTTTTCAGTCTCCGTGTCTGGAACAAACTGCACATCCTAAATCCGTAGCTGTCGAGTCACCTGACAACCCCAGTAGGTCGAATAAAGCAGCTCAATATTCAGAAAGAAGACAATGCAATAAGTTCGACAGGGTGCTTAAACTAAACTCTAATCCTAAACACCATAATTTTGAAAATACGTCTAATCATAAAATTCTACATACTAGCAGTTTGAACGGACATGATGGTTTGATGTTAGCTGATGCATAGGAAATCCTGATTAATAAATAAAAATGGATATGTATCACTAATTAATAATACTTGGTCAAATTCCTGACTGTCTATATCTTCCTATGGAGACGTTAAGAAATGTTTTACGACTGTTTACACACACACGCATGCACACTCTGTTTAAAGTATTTAACAAAGGTAGACCAATATTTGTAAGCCCGAGGTCAAATTTTGATCACAGCTCATACAATTTTGTTTCTTATACTTGTTAATACTTGTGTTTATGAATCATGATTGGACAAAGTTTTTAAAAAGATGTGCCTTTTATATATAAAACCTCTGTTATGTTGATTTTGATTAATTTCCCTGAAGAAGTTCGGACCAGATTGCCGAACGAAACGTTGGAATTACTTATTTCAATATCGCTGAGATTTTACAAATATAATTTTTTACAAATGTCTACTTCTCACTCGGCGCCCAAATATTTTAGAACTATTCGGTCAAATCTTGACGACAGTTCATTTGAATTATTTTGCTATCGAATTAAATTAACAAAGAAACTATGTAATTGGCACAATCATCGTGTTTGTCTGGAACAAACTGCACATCCTAAATCCGTAGCTGTCGAGTCACCTGACAACCCCAGTAGGTCGAATAAAGCAGCTCAATATTCAGAAAGAAGACAATGCAATAAGTTCGACAGGGTGCTTAAACTAAACTCTAATCCTAAACACCATAATTTTGAAAATACGTCTAATCATAAAATTCTACATACTAGCAGTTTGAACGGACATGATGGTTTGATGTTAGCTGATGCATAGGAAATCCTGATTAATAAATAAAAATGGATATGTATCACTAATTAATAATACTTGGTCAAATTCCTGACTGTCTATATCTTCCTATGGAGACGTTAAGAAATGTTTTACGACTGTTTACACACACACGCATGCACACTCTGTTTAAAGTATTTAACAAAGGTAGACCAATATTTGTAAGCCCGAGGTCAAATTTTGATCACAGCTCATACAATTTTGTTTCTTATACTTGTTAATACTTGTGTTTATGAATCATGATTGGACAAAGTTTTTAAAAAGATGTGCCTTTTATATATAAAACCTCTGTTATGTTGATTTTGATTAATTTCCCTGAAGAAGTTCGGACCAGATTGCCGAACGAAACGTTGGAATTACTTATTTCAATATCGCTGAGATTTTACAAATATAATTTTTTACAAATGTCTACTTCTCACTCGGCGCCCAAATATTTTAGAACTATTCGGTCAAATCTTGACGACAGTTCATTTGAATTATTTTGCTATCGAATTAAATTAACAAAGAAACTATGTAATTGGCACAATCATCGTGTTTGTCTGGAACAAACTGCACATCCTAAATCCGTAGCTGTCGAGTCACCTGACAACCCCAGTAGGTCGAATAAAGCAGCTCAATATTCAGAAAGAAGACAATGCAATAAGTTCGACAGGGTGCTTAAACTAAACTCTAATCCTAAACACCATAATTTTGAAAATACGTCTAATCATAAAATTCTACATACTAGCAGTTTGAACGGACATGATGGTTTGATGTTAGCTGATGCATAGGAAATCCTGATTAATAAATAAAAATGGATATGTATCACTAATTAATAATACTTGGTCAAATTCCTGACTGTCTATATCTTCCTATGGAGACGTTAAGAAATGTTTTACGACTGTTTACACACACACGCATGCACACTCTGTTTAAAGTATTTAACAAAGGTAGACCAATATTTGTAAGCCCGAGGTCAAATTTTGATCACAGCTCATACAATTTTGTTTCTTATACTTGTTAATACTTGTGTTTATGAATCATGATTGGACAAAGTTTTTAAAAAGATGTGCCTTTTATATATAAAACCTCTGTTATGTTGATTTTGATTAATTTCCCTGAAGAAGTTCGGACCAGATTGCCGAACGAAACGTTGGAATTACTTATTTCAATATCGCTGAGATTTTACAAATATAATTTTTTACAAATGTCTACTTCTCACTCGGCGCCCAAATATTTTAGAACTATTCGGTCAAATCTTGACGACAGTTCATTTGAATTATTTTGCTATCGAATTAAATTAACAAAGAAACTATGTAATTGGCACAATCATCGTGTTTGTCTGGAACAAACTGCACATCCTAAATCCGTAGCTGTCGAGTCACCTGACAACCCCAGTAGGTCGAATAAAGCAGCTCAATATTCAGAAAGAAGACAATGCAATAAGTTCGACAGGGTGCTTAAACTAAACTCTAATCCTAAACACCATAATTTTGAAAATACGTCTAATCATAAAATTCTACATACTAGCAGTTTGAACGGACATGATGGTTTGATGTTAGCTGATGCATAGGAAATCCTGATTAATAAATAAAAATGGATATGTATCACTAATTAATAATACTTGGTCAAATTCCTGACTGTCTATATCTTCCTATGGAGACGTTAAGAAATGTTTTACGACTGTTTACACACACACGCATGCACACTCTGTTTAAAGTATTTAACAAAGGTAGACCAATATTTGTAAGCCCGAGGTCAAATTTTGATCACAGCTCATACAATTTTGTTTCTTATACTTGTTAATACTTGTGTTTATGAATCATGATTGGACAAAGTTTTTAAAAAGATGTGCCTTTTATATATAAAACCTCTGTTATGTTGATTTTGATTAATTTCCCTGAAGAAGTTCGGACCAGATTGCCGAACGAAACGTTGGAATTACTTATTTCAATATCGCTGAGATTTTACAAATATAATTTTTTTACAAATGTCTACTTCTCACTCGGCGCCCAAATATTTTAGAACTATTCGGTCAAATCTTGACGACAGTTCATTTGAATTATTTTGCTATCGAATTAAATTAACAAAGAAACTATGTAATTGGCACAATCATCGTGTTTGTCTGGAACAAACTGCACATCCTAAATCCGTAGCTGTCGAGTCACCTGACAACCCCAGTAGGTCGAATAAAGCAGCTCAATATTCAGAAAGAAGACAATGCAATAAGTTCGACAGGGTGCTTAAACTAAACTCTAATCCTAAACACCATAATTTTGAAAATACGTCTAATCATAAAATTCTACATACTAGCAGTTTGAACGGACATGATGGTTTGATGTTAGCTGATGCATAGGAAATCCTGATTAATAAATAAAAATGGATATGTATCACTAATTAATAATACTTGGTCAAATTCCTGACTGTCTATATCTTCCTATGGAGACGTTAAGAAATGTTTTACGACTGTTTACACACACACGCATGCACACTCTGTTTAAAGTATTTAACAAAGGTAGACCAATATTTGTAAGCCCGAGGTCAAATTTTGATCACAGCTCATACAATTTTGTTTCTTATACTTGTTAATACTTGTGTTTATGAATCATGATTGGACAAAGTTTTTAAAAAGATGTGCCTTTTATATATAAAACCTCTGTTATGTTGATTTTGATTAATTTCCCTGAAGAAGTTCGGACCAGATTGCCGAACGAAACGTTGGAATTACTTATTTCAATATCGCTGAGATTTTACAAATATAATTTTTTACAAATGTCTACTTCTCACTCGGCGCCCAAATATTTTAGAACTATTCGGTCAAATCTTGACGACAGTTCATTTGAATTATTTTGCTATCGAATTAAATTAACAAAGAAACTATGTAATTGGCACAATCATCGTGTTTGTCTGGAACAAACTGCACATCCTAAATCCGTAGCTGTCGAGTCACCTGACAACCCCAGTAGGTCGAATAAAGCAGCTCAATATTCAGAAAGAAGACAATGCAATAAGTTCGACAGGGTGCTTAAACTAAACTCTAATCCTAAACACCATAATTTTGAAAATACGTCTAATCATAAAATTCTACATACTAGCAGTTTGAACGGACATGATGGTTTGATGTTAGCTGATGCATAGGAAATCCTGATTAATAAATAAAAATGGATATGTATCACTAATTAATAATACTTGGTCAAATTCCTGACTGTCTATATCTTCCTATGGAGACGTTAAGAAATGTTTTACGACTGTTTACACACACACGCATGCACACTCTGTTTAAAGTATTTAACAAAGGTAGACCAATATTTGTAAGCCCGAGGTCAAATTTTGATCACAGCTCATACAATTTTGTTTCTTATACTTGTTAATACTTGTGTTTATGAATCATGATTGGACAAAGTTTTTAAAAAGATGTGCCTTTTATATATAAAACCTCTGTTATGTTGATTTTGATTAATTTCCCTGAAGAAGTTCGGACCAGATTGCCGAACGAAACGTTGGAATTACTTATTTCAATATCGCTGAGATTTTACAAATATAATTTTTTACAAATGTCTACTTCTCACTCGGCGCCCAAATATTTTAGAACTATTCGGTCAAATCTTGACGACAGTTCATTTGAATTATTTTGCTATCGAATTAAATTAACAAAGAAACTATGTAATTGGCACAATCATCGTGTTTGTCTGGAACAAACTGCACATCCTAAATCCGTAGCTGTCGAGTCACCTGACAACCCCAGTAGGTCGAATAAAGCAGCTCAATATTCAGAAAGAAGACAATGCAATAAGTTCGACAGGGTGCTTAAACTAAACTCTAATCCTAAACACCATAATTTTGAAAATACGTCTAATCATAAAATTCTACATACTAGCAGTTTGAACGGACATGATGGTTTGATGTTAGCTGATGCATAGGAAATCCTGATTAATAAATAAAAATGGATATGTATCACTAATTAATAATACTTGGTCAAATTCCTGACTGTCTATATCTTCCTATGGAGACGTTAAGAAATGTTTTACGACTGTTTACACACACACGCATGCACACTCTGTTTAAAGTATTTAACAAAGGTAGACCAATATTTGTAAGCCCGAGGTCAAATTTTGATCACAGCTCATACAATTTTGTTTCTTATACTTGTTAATACTTGTGTTTATGAATCATGATTGGACAAAGTTTTTAAAAAGATGTGCCTTTTATATATAAAACCTCTGTTATGTTGATTTTGATTAATTTCCCTGAAGAAGTTCGGACCAGATTGCCGAACGAAACGTTGGAATTACTTATTTCAATATCGCTGAGATTTTACAAATATAATTTTTTACAAATGTCTACTTCTCACTCGGCGCCCAAATATTTTAGAACTATTCGGTCAAATCTTGACGACAGTTCATTTGAATTATTTTGCTATCGAATTAAATTAACAAAGAAACTATGTAATTGGCACAATCATCGTGTTTGTCTGGAACAAACTGCACATCCTAAATCCGTAGCTGTCGAGTCACCTGACAACCCCAGTAGGTCGAATAAAGCAGCTCAATATTCAGAAAGAAGACAATGCAATAAGTTCGACAGGGTGCTTAAACTAAACTCTAATCCTAAACACCATAATTTTGAAAATACGTCTAATCATAAAATTCTACATACTAGCAGTTTGAACGGACATGATGGTTTGATGTTAGCTGATGCATAGGAAATCCTGATTAATAAATAAAAATGGATATGTATCACTAATTAATAATACTTGGTCAAATTCCTGACTGTCTATATCTTCCTATGGAGACGTTAAGAAATGTTTTACGACTGTTTACACACACACGCATGCACACTCTGTTTAAAGTATTTAACAAAGGTAGACCAATATTTGTAAGCCCGAGGTCAAATTTTGATCACAGCTCATACAATTTTGTTTCTTATACTTGTTAATACTTGTGTTTATGAATCATGATTGGACAAAGTTTTTAAAAAGATGTGCCTTTTATATATAAAACCTCTGTTATGTTGATTTTGATTAATTTCCCTGAAGAAGTTCGGACCAGATTGCCGAACGAAACGTTGGAATTACTTATTTCAATATCGCTGAGATTTTACAAATATAATTTTTTACAAATGTCTACTTCTCACTCGGCGCCCAAATATTTTAGAACTATTCGGTCAAATCTTGACGACAGTTCATTTGAATTTGTGGTCTTTATTTCAGGAATTTATTTTTGTAGATGTGCCTTGACGTATGTACGTCTCTCTGTATGTGCATGTCTCAATTTCGAATGGTATTTTATTTTTAACCAATCATAGATGTCGGTGGTAATTTAGACCGTATGTGAACTTAAAAATAAGACGATCGATAGACGGACAGGCTGAAAAGATGGACCTTACGTCTATTGGTTAAAATGGAGGTTTGTGTGTTGACCTTTGTTATATGGTGATATATAATGTTGAATAATATAAGTAGTATTGTATAATCAACCAAAAAAAAAGAATGCGGAATTTTCGTAGAAGTGACAGTGATTGTTTTGTTGTTGTTGTTGTCTTTTTGACAAACATGATGACTGACTAATCATTTTTAATTATTATTCTTTTCATCTAGTTATCATCACAGTTGATAAGGACATTCATAAATGGAATTATGTTAACATCGAGTTGTACTCATGGGAACTTTTTATCAATTTTATTATTTGTAGTATTGATGATAAAGTTATATGGAATTATTTCAATTGACGCTGAAATTCAAATACAACAACGCGTTTATGCATCAAATTATAATAATAATAGTGGAAATTTTTCCCATCCCCATGTTGACAATCAAAATCGCAATTTAGCACAGAACACATCATTCCTTTTCGGGGATAAGGCATCACAACCGCCTATTGAACGATGGCATTTTCATATAGAAACGTTAATCACCCTATTCCTTGCCTTGTTTTCATTTGGTGCAAATGCTGGCTTACTGTTTCTGGATAGACGGGCTAAACCGTATGGGACAATGAATAATTCTAGTTTTTCAAATAATTTCATGACAAATACCAATAATAATAGTAATAATAACAATAACATCAGTACTAATAATTTAAGTAATAGTAATAATAATAATAATCCTAGTTTTCCATGCTCAGCGGTTGGTTTCACCTCGAAAAAATGGCATAACAATAATAATAATAAACGTAATTCATCTCGTGGACTTAATCTTTTCATCTATCACCAAGCCACAAATGCACCAACACCTCAAGAAACTCTACGATCCTATTCTTTATCAAGTCCAATCAATAAATATCCTTCATCGATTAGTTTAATCAAATTGAATCATTCCACGGGTATATTTCATCATGGTTCAACACAATATCATACACCACGGAGTCGAAGACAACGTCGATATCTAAGAGGATTACTTGGCCTGTCAATAAGTAATCTTAGTTTATCACTTAGTTTAATTAGTTGGTGTTCTTGTCAACTTATTCTGCATAATATTAGTAATACAAGAAATACAGCAAAAGCATGGTTAACAATTATTGCATTTATTAATTTATGGACAATTGATATTGCCCAGTCATTGGAGACTGGTGCTATCCTATGGATTGCTCTTGAGAGGACATTAGGGATACACTGGCCAAGTGAAACACACGGTATGAATAATACTAATACTAGTACTAATAACAATACAAATAGTACAACAACTCAAAGTTTACCAAGATTTAGTGAAAAATACACTAGAAATGATGTTAAATGGCGTAGAACACAACTAACTGTTCGGATGAAGGTATCATTGACGAGATCACTGAAAAAGATGAAGGACAACCTGAATCAAGCGGTTTTAAATCTTTTCTGTCTAAATCGGTGTCTTTCATCGAATTACTTCTCTTGTTGTACCTCTCTGATGACAAATTCCTCCGCATTGATAGCTAAAAAACGTAATAAGAAGAGATTTTCGTGTTTTATACATATATTTTTATGCTTCCTACCATTGGTGCTATTTCTTATAGCTTCAGTGTATAGTTTAAGTAATATTATTTATCATACTAAGAAGCGTAGATTACATAATCATGCATTTATTGCACTATCTCCGTCTAATTCTGCACCGGATCAATACAGTAATCATAATAATCCTATAAATTTTATCTCTGATATTCAAACTACTTATAATGGCAGCAGTGTAAGTAGTATATACCAGAATGATCAAAATACTACAACCACTACTACTTATAATAATAATAATAATAATTTAACACAACACTTCAATCCACTTGTTATCTATGATTATTTCTATACTTATTATTATAATAGTGTCTTATGGAAACAGCTACCATATTATTCAATGCATATAAAGCATCAAATACACGCGTATTATACAAGTTCTATTATATCCGCATTAGTGATTGGTCAATTTTTGGCTCCGCTGGCAATACTAGTGACAACAAATTTACTGATTTATCAAAAAGTGAGTCATTAATACGTGTTATGTTTACTGTATTATCTCTCTCTTTTTGTTTGTTTTACATTTGCCCATTGTTTAATATGAGACATCAGACAATGTAAGCGAAGAATATTGTCAGATATGTCCAAACCAAGTTCACTTTTAACAGTTTGAAAAACTTTGGGCATCGAGTGTATAATATTCATTATAATAAAGGTTTTCTTGTATTTCCCAATGAATGAATGAAAAGCAAAACGATATCGTTGTTGTGTTTTACTGACGTTTCGCTATTTAACTCTGTTGCTAATAGCTTTATCAAAGTATTATTAGACCGGAATTTACAAAATCCACTCAGCTTATATTTAACAAAGAGTTAAGGGGTGAGAAAATAGACAAGTTAGGTCAAGTTAAAGGGACATATTGAAAGTCAAAATAACAATGAAGATGACTAAACCAAATAACAAAGGTAATAGTACATCTACACTGGATGGTATCGAAACAAAGTTTACTAACTTGATCATCGTTCGTCAGTCTGGGGTCATTTTTCGTTGTCAAGTTGGTCAATTGGTAAAGATAACAAAACCAGGTGTAGATTGTTGGATGTGATCAGTGTGTAAAATTATAAAAGCAGTGTGTGTGTTTACATAGTGAACTTGCATATCACATTCATGTTGATTTTGTCACTTCGTGGTAGAGGGGAGGGAGGTGTTGTAACCAGGTCAGATTCTGTTTTAGTCCATCATTCCTATTCAACACGAATATGATATGTAAGTTCACTATGTAAGCTCACACTACTTTTATAATTTTACACACTTATCAAATCCAACAATCTACACCTACCTGGTTTTGTTATCTTTACCAATTGACCAACTTGACAACGAAAAAAATGACCCCAGACTGACAAACGATGATCAAGTTAGTGAACTTTGTTTTGATATCATAAAATATGTACTATTACCTTTGTTATTTGGTTTAGTGATTTTCATTGTTATTTTGACTTTCAATATGTCCTTTTTAACTTGACCTAAGTTGTCTATTTTCTCACTTCTGAACTCTTTGTTATATATAAGCTGAGTGGATTTTGTAACTTCCGGTTTAATAATACTTTGATAAAGCTATTAGCAACAGCGATAAATAGTGAAACGTCAGCAAAACACAACAACGATATCGTTTTTTCATTCATTGGGAAATACAAAAACTTTCATTATAATGAAGAATATTATTGTTTTCAATTAGATCTTCTTCTGGCTTCTTTACTCTAATTTACATAGATTTATGTATATATGTGAAGAAAGAGTTTAACCAATGACGGTTAGTTTGTGGATCAAATTATAATAATATTGCATAATCAGTGTTAAGTGTTATGAACGTCAGTACTAACGATGATTATTATTTCGAGTTCGACTACGGATTGATATCAGTTAGAAAACCACTGAAAACCAGCATTCGAGTACTGGTAGACAGCTGTTTCCTCAGCCTAGTTTGGGAATCATTGGCAGTATGCAACCGACCCACTGGCAGGGTTAGAACCCACGACCTTCCGGTTACAAGGCAAGCTAGCTCGTATACCTGGCCATTGAGAGTGGAAGATATGAAAAGATTAGCTGTCTTTGATCATAGGTGGCTGCGTTCTATCTCCTGTGTGAAGTGATATAATATGGTGAGCAATATTGAGATTAGGCGTCGAGTGCCAGGTAAGGAGGGGAAATCAATCGACGAGGCTGTGAAATTACATCGACTGAGATGGTTAGGACATGTGTTACGTATGCCTAGTCATTGCCTTCCTCGACGGGCAATGTTAGCTGATATAGGGTCAGGTTGGTAAAGAGCTAGCGGCGGTCAAGCCGAAACGTGGCAGTAGTCAATGAAATCCACAACAGTTAGTTTAAGCCACGTAGGAAGGTGTAGACTTCCTGGTTGGGATCCTCGGGACGGTAGAAACCAGTGATTGGAAACAATTGTTGATATGGCTAAAAATCGTTCTCAATGGCTGGTGCAAATGCATCCACTCCTTGTGACTTATAACGCCCAGTCAAAATATATTGTTCTTCCTTATTACTATTCCTTTTGTCTCATATCCCTGTCTACTCTACTCTACTCTATTTTACATTCCTTTTTACTTTCTTCTCTTGCTTTGTGTGCTACATGGAGTGTGGCGACTCGAACTGCCGCACATCGGTGGAAAGTTCTATGTCGAAAACAGACAGCTCGTATACCATTCAGCCACTGGGATCTGATTCAATGGTCATCCCATGAATTCTTACTTCCAATAATTCGTGTTTTCAGAGCGAAAATTAAATCTTATGCTCGCTAGTGACTTGCTACAGGACGGAGTTTCCTGGAGTCAGTTCTAGTGAGAAGTCGTAACCAGTGAGGTGCATTCAGTAGGGAGTGAAGATAGAGGTCTCACCGACGAAACTGGTTAAGCGAAGCGCTAAATCGCGAACTGGTAGAAGTTAGAATTCATAGGATGGCCAGTGAGGTGTCAGGTTCTAATAGCTGGATGGTCTACTAGCTAGATTGCTTTGTAACTGGAAAGTCCTCGGTTCGACCCCTTGCTGTGAGGTAGTTACGTACTGCCGACGATCCCCAAACTAGGATAAAACAGCTGTCCAGTATTCCCTGGCTGGTTTTCACTGGTTCTCTAACTGATATCAATCCGTAGTCAAACTCGTAGAAAATAATAATAATGTGGTAAGTGTTTTTATTTTTTTTAAATTTTTTTTCCTTCACGTTCCCCAGTGGAACATAGGGCTTCAAGCTAGTGGCTTGAAGTTTCTGTAGCAGTGGTGATTATTTTTACAGGATGGGGTTGCTAGCCTCATGCCCAACCTTTCCTCTTTACCAGCATTATTTCTAGCTCAGCGAGGTAAAGGAGTGCGTCGGCCGGGGATCGAACCCCGGACCATGTGCATGGTCGGCGAGAGTCTTAACCGCTGTACCACCGACGCGGTAAGTGTTTTGAACGTCATCAATAACGATGATGATTATAATAATAACAAAAATAATGATAACAAGGTTTATGCAAGTGGAGATAAGAATAACTTAGGTAGAAATATGTCTATGTGTAGACAAATCAATGAATAAATAAATTAGGTCAATTCTTAAATGTTACATAATGCTAAGGGTGAAGTGGTCAGATAATCAGAGTTTAAATAAATATCATTAAAACACGAAGGAAATGGAAAATAAGAAAGCTTGAGAGGGTTTTTTATAATCAGAATTTACCTAGGCCAAGCAAAAGAGAGACAAAAAGGTATGCATGCAAAGACCCTAGGATTGTTCTCTCAAATTAATTCCCATAGCTTCGGCTATGTAGTTGACAGGCAAGGTTAGAATTCCGTCCGAAAGCTTCAATAGAATGCGTGATGACAGCTATGATCAATCAAATGAGACAAAACAGAACAGAGCTTCTGATAGATTTTACTTGACCTTTTCCAAATCATGACGGGAGATGCTCAGTAATACCTATGTAGAGCTGTGTAGTCGTTTTCCCTATGTAGGTCAGCTTTCTCCTCTTGAGCAGCTAAATTTGTAGATACACACACATAGAAGTGGCACAGCTAGGAATAGCTGGGCAGCTTGTCATTCGCTTGAGCAATCATAGTTGGTTGGCAGCTGGAAAAAGGGAAAAACAAAGGGCGGCTTCAGCTCTAGGTCCGTTCTAGGTAACTTTTAAGATTTGAACTAATTTACTTATTTATTTAATTATTGAATTGTTTACATATACACATATTACTTACTAATTTTGTTATTCTTCCGATCAACGCGTCTGCATCAGCGTTATTAATATCAGTATTTTTGTTATCATTAGAATCATAATCATCATCGTTAGTACTGACGTTCAAAACACTTAACACTGATTATTATTGTTATTATTATAATAATTTGATCCATAAACTCACCATCTCATTGGTTAAATTGTTTCTTTACATAGATACATAAATCTTTCTATGTAAATTAGAGTAAGGAAGCCTGAAGAAGATCTAATTGCAAAAACAACAATATTCTTCGCTTATATTATGTATGTTCTAATGATATATCTATAAAAAACGACAAATAGGTGTTGTTAAACTGAATTTCTGTTTGGAACTGGATAGCTGTTTCATCCCAGTTTGGGAATCATCGGCAGTACGCACACAACCGACTGCCAGCGTTCGAACCCACGACCTTCCGTTTACAAGGCGAGCAAGCTCGTATACCATTCAGCCACCCACTGGGACCCGACACCTCAATGGCCATCCCATAAATTCTAATTTCTTCCAATGCGTGATCCATTTTGCGCGACTGGCACCAACCGATGTCATCGGTGAGAAATCCATCCTCATATCCCGACTGTATGGACCTCATTGTTCACGAATTCTCACTAGAAGTTCCTCCAGGCAACTCCATCCTTTAGCAAGTCACTCACTAGCGAGCATCAGATTAATTTTCTATTGTTGGTTTGCAGGAATTATTTTTATTTTTACGAGTTGATCACGGATTGATATCAGTTAGAGAACCATTGCAAACCAGCACTCGAGTACTCCCAGACAGCTGTTTCATACCAGTTTAGGAATCATCGGAGGTACTCACACCATGGGGTTCGAACCAATGACCTTTCGGTTACAAGGCAATCCAGCTCATATGCCATTCAGCCACTGAGACCCGATGCCTCAATGGTCAACCTATGAATTTCAGCTTCTACCAGTTCGTGGGTTTTGTGCAACCACCAATCAATGTCATCGATGGGATATCCATCCTCACATCCCGACTGGATGGACCTCACTGGTCACGACTTCTCACTAGATGTTACTCCAGGCAACTCCACTCTTTAGCATGTCAGTAGCGAGCATCAGATTAATTTTCAATAGTTGGTTTGTAAGGGTCAGTTTTATTTTTTACGAGTTGATCACGGATTGATATCAGTTAGAGAACCATTGTAAACTAGCCAGGGAGTACTGGAGAACTGTTTCATCCTAGTTTAGGAATCATCATCAGTACGCAGCCAGTCGAATGCTGGGGATCGAACCCACGACTTCTCGGCTACAAGTCAAGCAAACTGGCATACCATTCAGCCACTGGGACCCGATTCAATGGCTCCCTGTTTTTCAATAGTACTCTAATTGATATCAATCCGTGATCAACTTGTAAAAATAAAACTAACCCTTACAAACCAACTATAGAAAAAAATTACACATATATATGTACCCAGTAGTGAACTATGAACCCTATGTATTGTACGACTACTAACATTACTACTACACAGATGTTCAGGTCGAATTCACTGGAAGGAGACTCGAATCCTGTACCTAAAACTAAACCGCTTAATTACAATAAATTCTTACTATTATTTTTATTTGTATTGAGATAAGTTTTACAGAGTTCTAAGGGAATTTGTGGACCAATAAATTCACTAAGTCAGGTGTGAGAGAAGGTAGTGTGCACTTGGCTTTCAACCGAAAACATTTCAATCAACCTAAAAGCGACGCACTAGCGATAACTGATATTTGGTTGTCTATAAAAAGAACGAGTGTAGTTTCAGAAATACGATCTTTCCTTACAGAATTTTGGTCCATACTTGCCTCCCTGTTGATAACAATGATATATGACACAGGGTGTTGGGTGAGAAATAAAAGTGTGACAACAAGGCTGTTACTGTTCAATGACTGATGTGATTGGGAGAAGTTATCTTAATAATTGTGGACTACTTATTACTTACAATTTGTAGCGTCAGCTGAAGTAGGTTGAGGTTAATAAAAGTTGACATGGTTAGATGAATACGTTGGGCACAAATCCATCATTATTATTGTTCCCTTGGGTTCCTAGTGGAACATAGAGCTTCAACTACACGTCTCTACTTGCTTCTGTCTTCTGCTGTACTTTTCACCTGTGTCCATGTTAATCCATACTGTTTCAGTTCCTCTTCACACGATCTCCTCCATGTAACTCTTGGACGTCTCACTCGCCACTTCCCTTTCGGGTTCCACTCGAGCTATGGCCTGACGCGCGATGTCACCCAGCGGCCTCCTCAGCGAGTGTCCAATCCATCTCCACTTTCTCCTGCATATTTATTTGTTAGGCGATTGGTTCTTGTTTTGTTTGTTCCCATAGTTTCTTGTTAGTGATTCTTTCCGGCCATCTGATCTTGAGTATAGAACGAAGACAGTTGTTGATAAAGGTCTGCAACAGGCTGTTGGAAATATTCTGATCCGTATAGAAGAACTGACTGACTTGACGTTTGTATTGAAAATCCGAATTTTGTTGTTGATCGTGAGTGACGAAGATTTCCATATTGATTTCAGGTTGATGAATGTGTTTCTCGCCTTCCCGATTCTCGATTTGACATCCTCGTCCGTTCCTCCTGTGGTTGAGACAATGCTCCCTAGATAAGTGAATGAAGTAACCTCTTTCAAATCCCTCTTGTTGATGGTGATTGGCGCTGGATGTTGCTGCTGTTGTTGGCGTGGTGCTAGCAACTCCATCTCCAAAACTTAATCAAATTGCTACAAAAACTTCAAGTTTAATAGGAACTTGCTAATCGAAAGCATTAGAGAGGTCACATCTCAATCGATAAAAACAAAGCAAACGAGAGAAAATATGTGCAATTGAGGGAGATGGAAGTTTATGGTAACCCAAGTTTTTGTGATTCATAGATAATCTGTTAACGTGATCGGAGTAAATAGTGACGTGTAAACTGGTGCTAATGTTGCAGGATTAATGTAATGATAAATCTATTGGCGGCCTGCTTAAAATCAGGGCCACCAAAAAACTTCCATCTCTTTCTGTTGCATGCATTTTCTCTCATTCAGTTTGTTTCATTCGATTAAGATATGACCGCTATTGGTATTATCTACTCTGGTATGTGTATTTACAATGTTTACAAGCTTCTGATTCAAAAGTTCCTACTAAACTTGAGGAATAGCTTGTGACTTTGGGTGGCAAATTGTTCCAAAACATGAGATGACTTTGACTGGACACTAGTAACAATTTAGACGTGTTTAGTCCTTTCTTTGGTGCAGACTGAATTCTATCAGTCAGGAAATGCCTCGATTAGAATCCCTGTGGAAAGCGACGATTCAGTGCCAATTAGCGAGAAACCTAGGTGGGATTGGGCTTCCTGCCGATTGCCCCCAACTATCTAATATCATCAAATCAATGTGTACAGTGATGACGAGCTACCTAGTGGCATGGTGGCCACATTTCAAACCTGACTGATGGGATTCAGTCTTCACTAAAGATAGGAGGAGGACTAGACACACATGACACTAGTTACTAGTGTTCAATCAAAATACCCACTACAGTCCTACAGGAGGTCAAAGGTAACGTCTCTGACTGACTGCAGAGATCACTGGGTGACTCGGGTTTGAATATCAGAAGGGACATGAGTTCCTTCAGATACGTCTTGCTGATGAGTGCAAACTAGCACGAGACCTAGGTCAGCTGTGGCTTCTATCTATCTAACTATCTAATAATATGAGATAGCTGTTCTTGAGTTATCTCCTTGAGTCTCACATTGTACTTCTGGACATTTTACAATTCGCATTCAGCCAGATACGGTAGATTTCTTGAAGGAGACAAAGCAGATATTATCATAATGGAGTGGTTTGTGCTTCAGCTCAGAGACCATTGCGTATCACAGGAAGCATATACTGTCAATTAATATTTTACTTGAAGATATGGTACGAAAGGAAAATATCGTGGAATAAACTCCCCTGAAAATTCTATACATTTTATAAATACTGTCCAGAATAAAAATATTATTATTGTTAATTATATTGTGATGCACACAGAAACTTCGTAAAAACAACTAAATTAATTTAACATATTGATATCAGTTAGAGAACCATTGAAAACCGGCACTGGAGTAGTAGGCACCTGTTTCATCCTTGGTCGATGATTTCCAAACTAGGCTGGTGAAACAGCTGGCTGTCCAGTACTCCCTGGCTGGTTTCAGTGGTTCTCCAACTGATATCAATCCGTAATCAACCCATAAAAACAAATCTAATCCTTACAAACCTACATTAGAAAATTAATCTGATGCTCGCTAGTGAGTGACTTGCAACAGGATGGAGTTTCCTGGAGTAACTTCTAGTGAGAAGTCGTGACCAGTGAGGTTCATCCGGTCGGGATGTGAGGATGGATATCTCACCGATGACATTGGTTGGTGTCAGTCGCGCTAAATGCATCATGAATTGATAGAAGTTAGAATTCATGGGTTGGCCACTGAGGTGTTGGGTCCCAGTGACTTAATGGTGTACCATATAGGTTGCCCTGTAACCGGGAGGTCCTTGGCTCGAAACCTGGCAGTCGGGTGGGTGCGTACTGCCCATGATTCCTAAACTAGTATGAAACGGCCGTCTGGCAGTACTCCAGTGTTGGTTTTCAACGGTTGTCTAACTGAGATCAATCCGTGGTCAAACTCGAAAAAATAATAATCAGTGTTAAGTGTTTTGAACATCAGTATTAACGGTGATAATTATGATAATAACAAAAATAATGATAATAATAAGGTTTATGCAGGCGGACATAAGAATAACATAGGTAGAAATATGTGTATATGTAGACAAATCAATGGATAAATAAATTAGGTCAAATCTTAAAAGTTACATAATGCTAAGGGTGAAGTGGTCAGATAATCAGAGTTTAAATAAATATCATTAGAACACGAAGAAAATGGCAACTATGAAAGGGGGGGAAGAATTTTTAATTAGGATCTACTTAGGCCATGCAAGGGAGAGACAAGTGTAGAAAAAACTTTGTTTTTGTACAAAGACGCTAAGATTGTTCTCTCATATTCTCATAGCTTCAGCTATGTGCTTGACAGGTGGGCTCCAATTTCCGTCTAAAAGGTTCGATTGAATGTGATGGATAACTTTGAAGGCACTTCTTTTGTCCACTTGGTGATCTCTTGCTTGCTTTCCTTGTAACCGGAAGGTCCTGGGTTCGAAACCTAGCAATAGGATGGGTACGTACTGCTGATGATTCCGAAACTACGCTGACGAAACAGCTGTCTGGCAGTACCCGAGTACTGGTTTTCAATGGTTCTCTAACTGATATCATCTTGTAAAAAACAAAACTATTCCTTACAAACCATGTAAAGGTAATTTAACATATGTAGACCACCTGTAGGACTAAATACCCAGATTTGAACAGTCTTCACCAATACTAGTACTCAACTATGATTTTTCGATTTGCATGTATCCTAGGAAAACTAATGGCATGTCAGATATTATAATAATAACAATAATAATAATAGAGAAAACATTATACAGAGAAGGGGGAATGGAACGAAAATCGTAAAGTTAAAACAAAAGTGTGCTACAACAAGCTAGATTTAAGGTAACTACTGTCTCCTTTTGTGTACAAGGTTCCGGTTTCTTCAATCTAATTAGACAGGCCTCAGAAAAACCAAAAACCCCTTTATTAACTTACTGATTAATAACTATAAAGCTTCTACTCAACATCACCGTGTGGTCACAATGCAGTAAATTTTGTTTGATTGAGCTCCTTAGGATGCTATCATGAGTACTAGGAAACCATTTAGGGGTAGAGTTCGGCAATACCAGTCGAAAGACATCTTTCCACATTTGCTTCCACAAACACATGCATGTTTGATGTTCACATTTTGATGTGGCCACGATGAACATCTTATATTTACACGTTGCTTGCACCACTATCGCCTTTGTTGTGTTTATGCAACTGATATGTTGCTCATATGTACTTTTATGATGAATATTGTTCACTTAATGATGACGTCAACAGATTATCAATCACAAAAACTATACATCGTTTATTTGTTCAAATTGAAATTTATTTTCAAGTTTTGGTTTGTAAGGATTAAAACAATTAGTCCCTTTTTCGCGAGATGATATCATTTCGTAGTTCCTTTACAACCGCTTTACAACTAACATGGTTAACAATAATAAAATAAAGTTCATGACAATTACTCAGTTAAATAAAAAAACAAAAGTACATACTGATGACCAATCATATTTAGATACGTCATGTAGTCCATGGTAGGCGAAGATTGAAGTCAATTGTTTTTGTGCTCACACTTTAGGCTGTATGTGATGAATCCAAAGTGCTTCCATCGCCTTCAAAACCTTGACTTAGAGTTATGTGAAATAATTGTGAAACAGTCATTAATATTGATTCTGTGACCTAACACTAATAAGTGTTTTGCAATAGATGCTGCTGGCTTTCTATTCAGGTTACTCGCAGTGTAAGGATTAAATTTGCTTATACGAGTTTGACTACGGATTGATATCATCAGTTAGAGAACCATTGAAACCCAGCACTCGAGTACTGCTAGAAAGCTGTTTCATCAGACTAGTTTGGGAATCATTGGCAGTACGCAACTGACCCACTCGTAGGATTCGAACCCGGGACCTTCCTATTACAAGACAAGCCAGGTCGTATACCATTCAGCCAGTGGGACTCGATTGTTGTCATACCGTTTATGTGTTTGTATGTATTTAACCTTAGGAGGGAATTTGTATCAATAACAATATTTGAATAAAGCAAGAACAACAACAGTGGTTTGTGCAGAATAAGAAGATGGTGCCATCCTGTGTTTATTTCGCTGGCTGCTCATCAGCTGCCATTAACAGCCTAAATAAATTATTATTAAGTTTGTGTGCAGAAAAGTTTTAACACACTTACAAATTTTACATGATATGTCAATTAGTGATAGGAGGTTCCGGAATTAGTGAACAGTGCTCAGAAAATGACGCTTATATAATTTTTTACACCGGTAGTTCAAGTTTAAACAAATTAAATGTATGCATACAATGGTAAAGGAGTTAGTTACGTAATAAAGACGAGAGAGGTGTAAGTTAGTAAGTGACTAATAAATTAGGTGACAATGTACTGAGTTCAACTCAAATCGTAGAATCAAGAGACAAGCAGAATTACACTATTTCAAGGCGGGGGGAAGTGAGGTTAAAGCTAAAGATTACAGAATCAAATGAAAGAGAGAATAAAGACATCGAGTTACCAGGTAGGGCAAGGAATCACTGCTTCTTTCCGAAAGCATCAGTCGAGTTTCAAGCGTTTGATAGAAATTGATTCAGCTAACATCATGAGAATAGATCTCTTTTGTCTACTGATAATTTTAAGGGATTTCGCGATTTCCACCTCATGACGCGTATCAAGGAAATGTCTCGTAATGGCACTATCATAAGATTTTGTTCTCTTGAGAAGTAGGCTTTTCGGTACATGTTTAGAAAATCGAAGGTCTGCCTTTTTTCTGTTCTTCCAGTGTATCTGCTCTAGCAGACACGTGCAAATTTGTATACACAATTGCAGTTAACAGTATTTGTAGAGTATTCATTCAGCTGATGAGTTCTTCTTCCGAAATTCATGAATTCATTAAATCCTGCTTTTATTTCACAGTTGTTTCTTGTTTCACAGCAAGTATCACAGCTTTCTCAGCCATTAGTTGTCTTATTCATTACGAAGAATAATGTGCCCAACTACCATAAGCAGCTAAATATGTCCGGTCAATTCCCTATCATAAAGTCAGGCAAAATTGATTTTTTGCTTATTCAAGTTCGTAGTTTAAATGCCCACAAAACTCATAATTTACAGATCAACCTCCAGCTCATTGGCGGCCACTGGATCAATGTCTTGCAGTGATAATGAGAAATTTTGACCAGTTGTGTCTATCGTGTCTAAGTGTAGAGTAGGTGGTCATCGAAGTCAGAAGCGCAATATCCCGAACTGATGAAGACATTGTATTCCGGCTGAGTTGGTTTAGTGGTCAACGAGCTTTACCTACGTAACCTGAAGTTCGTGCCTCGGATACTTAGAGGTGGGACCGTGGGTGTACTCTGATGAGGAGTCCCAAACTAGGACAACACAGCTGTGCAGCAGTGTTCTCTGGTTTCCGATGATTCTCTAAGCGATAATAAATTCATAATGAAATTGACAATGTTATTACTAAGTTGTTGGAATATAGAATGTCTCTGTAGGCTTTACTTCTAATGGAGAGAATTAAATTGCGTAAATTCAAATGAAAATGTTTGTAGTCATTAGAATGTATGTTTGTGTGTGTGTGTGTTATTTTAGTCCATTTCCGCTAACGACCGTGAATCACAGACTGTTTTCATGGTTAGTTGATATGCCTTCTCCACCTCTTTTAACATGAATGATACTTCATGAGAGTGGATGCCGGATACTCGAAAATTGTTGAAAGCACCGGTTCATTGACCAAGAGAAGTGTCTTTCAACCAGACAGGTAGGTTTTGATTTCCGCTTCACTTAAAGAGCTTTCGACAGCTAACTAATATTAATTTACGAGTTGATCACGGATTGATATCAGTTAGAGAACCATTGAAAACCAGCACTCGAGTACTGCCACACAGCTGTTTCATCCTAGTTTGGGAATCATCGGCAGTACTCACCCACCCTACTGCCAGGGTTCGAATTTAGGACCTTTCGGTTACAAGGCAAGCTAGCTGTACACCATTCAGCCACTGAGACTCGATGCCTCAATCGCCAACACATGAATTCCAGCTTCTACCAATTGGTGAGTTTTAATGCGACCACCAATCAATGTCATCGATGGCATATCCATCGTCACACTTGACTGGATGGACCTCACTGGTCACAATTTCTCACTAGAAGTTACTCCAGGCAACTCTGTCCTGTAGCAAGTCACTCACTAGCGAGCATCAGATTAATTTTCGATAGTTTGGCTTGTAAGGGTTAGTTTTGTTTATACGAGTTTCACTACGGACTGATATGAATTAGAGAACCGTTGAAACCCAGCACTCGAGTACTGCTAGACAGCTGTTTCATCAGCCTAGTTTGGGAATCATCGGCAGTACACACCCACCACCCTACCAGGGTTCGAACCCTGGACCTTCCGGTTACAAACGGAGCTATGTCGTAGACCATTCACCCATTGGGACCCGATTCAATCGCTAATGAATTCTAACTTAATTTAGTATTAATCCGTCAATATTGCAACATACTGTAGATACTGACTGACCACACAACATTTGACTCATCGTTTAATATAGTTTACAAACTTAGTCCGTCAGAGTTTGCCAAAAGGGACACGAGTGCATAGGCTTTGTGTATAGCAGAGGCTTTAGCAATCAATTCATGACACATAACTTTGTGTACACAAACAATTTGTACGATCTCTTTTGGTTACCAATCCATGGTCTTGATTTTATTATGTAATTCACATCAGAGAAATTTTGTTATCCTTCTTTATTCCATTTGTTCCATTTTTGTTTTATTTCATTTCACTTTATGTTATCGCATATTCTAACATTTTGTTTGGTCTACTATTATTGTGACAACAATTCACTCATCTTATGTCTCCATCATATTTATATGTATTATATCATATTAGGTTGACCTCTATTTATTTATTTATTTATTTAGTTATTCATTCATATATCTAATCGATTGTGACTCATAATCAATCGTATACACCAATATTATTATAGCACTTGAGTATTTCCACTTACTGTCAAATTTTAACACACACACATAGAAAACAGAAAAATTAACAAACACAGTGTTAGCTCGTAGGTTCATATAGCAACTCAAAAATCAAAAGCGGTTACAGTTTATAAGATTGAGATTTGTTCAGTGAGTTGAGATCACTGAATTAGATGACTAATTAATGTAATCAAAATCGAAATTCAGTTACCAAGGGAGTGAGAGATTAATCACACTCTCTTTCTGTATGCATAAGTCTGGTTGGTTTGAATCGTTTGATTGCGATCGCTTCGGCAAATCGTAGTAAATTTGCTGTCCTTTGTCTATTTAATATTTTGAAGGACTTAGAAATCTCTACGAGATTACCACTATCAACAATATGTCTGGTAATTGCACTCTGAGAATATTTGCTTCCTTTCAGGAATAGGTTTCTTGGAATATGTTCAGAAAACCGGATAGAAGCCCTTCTTTCCGTCCTTCCGATGTACTTGCTCCCGCAAGTGCACGTAAATTCATAAACTCAGTTGGAGGTGATATCATCAGAGTATTTATCCAGTTTGGACTGGTTTATTGAACAAGTGGTGCTGTGTAGCGTTGTGAGCTTAGCTGCAGATGGGAAGCTTCTTTTCATTGCACCTTTCAGTCTTCTGTCAATCTTTTGTGACACTGCATCTCCTTTGAATGGGAGACAAATAAACACTTTTTTGCTTTTCTACAGTTGGGTGCATCTCTTTCTTATCTTTTTCTCTGCAATACTTTCGTATAAATCCCTTAGGATATCCATTCTCTCTTAGGCATTTCTCGACAACGAAAACTAATTCTTCTTCGACCTTGTTCGGTGAACATAGCTTCCTGGCTGTGTCGTACAAAGAGATTGACTGACAGTAGATTGTGTGACACAGTTCTATCTGACCTGAAGTACAAGTCACTCCATTCTGATATCTCTTCTTTGTCTCTTTCGAGAAATACATGATGACATTTGGTTGAATGACAAATATAGAAAGTTCAGGAATACATTTTGTGAAACAAGGACACCCACCATTCAGGAACAGTTATCTTATGTATTGGGATAAGCTGACATCGAGGATAATGCTTCTTCTCATGTTTAGTAGAAAACTTGCGAAACCGCAGGTTGTAAATGTTTTAAATACTCACCAGAGGTCATATTTTACTAGATTTAAACAAACTAAATAAGATTTAATTGAATTTTAGATTTTCCTGTCGATTGATTGGACCGAAGTGCTCGGTCTCAGGTTGACATGTCGGCTTCTTCTTATGCAGATGCTTCAACGATGTCTGGGCATTTAATTAGTATTTAATTGGTGGATGGTGACTAGCAGTGGAATCCAGGACAAGGCCCATTTCGTCCTATTTGGGATTCACAAGTCAGCTGGATGTACCTGCATTTCTCAGTGAGTGATGATGTTCCCTCCACCGAGGCTAGAACCCAGTGCCCATAGTTTCAAACGCCAAGAGGTGGCTCTCGTGGCCCAAGTGGTCTAGTGGATAACCCGCTTTGGCGTTTGAAACAATGGGTACTGGATTCGAGCCTCAGTGGGGGGAACATCATCACTCACTGAGGAATGCAGGTAAATCCAGCTGACTGATGAGTCCCAAATAGGATGAAATGCGCCTTTTCCTGGATTATTTCACTGCTAGTCACCATCCACTAATTAAATACAAACTGAATAAGAGAAATTGTGTGCAGCATATTGATGGAAGTTCCACGGTAGCTCAAGTTTTACGTCTGTGACTCATGAACGCTGATAGATTGAAAATATTCAGGTATTGGTTTTGTAGGGATTTTGTTTGATTGCATGGAAGATTTCATCATGAGCTGACATCAGTTAGAGAACCACTGGAAAGTCAGCTGGGAGTACTGGACAGCGGTTTCGTCCCAGCTCGGGACTCTTCATCGGTACACCTCCACCGAGCTCGCCTTGTAACCAGAAGATTCTGGGTTCGAATCCTAGTGGTGGGTGCGTGTCCCAAACTAGACTGAAGAAACAGCTGTCCAGTACTCTCAGGTTTTCCAGTGGTTCTCTAAATGATGTCAGCTCATGATGAAATCTTCCATGCAGATTGAAAATATCTCCGAAATAGATAAAGTAAGTGCAGATTCACAAGCATCCACTGTATTATACGTTAGATATTACTCAAAAGTGGTTTCTTTTTCATCAGAATTAAGCTTTTTCTTCGGTCACTGAATTATATATATATGAAACGGAAAAAGCGTTCAACTACGCTGTTTTTGTTTTCGTCAACAATGTTGATCCTGACTATAAGGGTAATCTAAATTCTATATGCAATTTATATGGTTCTTTTGCGTGTGAGAAGAGGATGGCATAAAGAAACGCGTGTTGTTTTTCCTACATAGGTACATATATGTATGCTTGTATTTGTGTGTATGTGTGTGTGTGTGTCTGTTTAAATGCCAATCTGCTGTTTGTACATCCTCAATTGAGTTTTAGTCCATTTTGTTTTTGCATATCTTGCATTTCAGTAACGTCGTTTGTTATCTTATTTTTTCTGATAAATTTATTCCAATCCCACCTTTTTTTCGCCTATTTTTCAAGTGTTGGTTTGTACTGGACAGCTGCTTCGTACTAGTTTTTGTGGGACTCTTCAGCAGTACGCATCGGATTGAAACTAGTCACTTATTATACTATTATTATTGTTCCCTTGGGTTCCTAGTGGAAAATAGGGCTTCAACTACACGTCTCCACTTGCTTCTGTCTTCTGCTGTACTTTTCACCTGTGTCCATGTTAATCCATACTGTTTCAACTCTTCTTCACACGATCTCCTCCATGTCACCCTTGGACGTCTCACTCACCGCTTCCCTTTCGGGTTCCACTCGAGTACTGGCCTGACGCGCGATGTCACCCAGCGGCCTCCTCAGCGAGTGTCCAATCCATCTCCACTTTCTCCTGCATATTTGTTGAGCGATTGGTTCTTGTTTTGTTTGTTCCCATAGTTTCTTGTTGGTGATTCTTTCCAGCCATCTGATCTTCAGTAGATAGAGCGAAGACAGTTGTTGATAAAGGTCTGCAACAGGCTGTTGGAAATATTCTTTGTGACCCACCAAGTTTCTGATCCATCCGTATAGAAGAACTGACTGAATTGACGTTTGTATTGAAAATCCGAATCATTTTGTTGTTGATGCAGGCTGAGTGACGAAGATTTCCAGATTGATTTCAGGTTGATGAATGTGTTTCTCGCCTTCCCGATTCTCGATTTGACATCCTCGTCCGTTCCTCCTGTAGTTGAGACAATGCTCCCTAGATAAGTGAATGAAGTAACCTCTTTGAAATCCCTCCCGTTGATGGTGATTGGCGTTGGATGTTGCTGCTGTTGTTGTTGTTGGTTGGTTATTTTCATAACCTCCGTCTTGTCTATGTTCACCTGGAGTCCTGTCTTCACCGGCTGCTTCTTCGACCAGTTTGTCGGTTTTCGCTTGTAAGTCTTCGATTTTGTGTGACATCAAACATAAGTCATCCGCGAAATCCAGGTCTTCTAGGTTCTTCACGTCGGTGGTCCAGGATATCCCTGTCTTCTCGTTTCCCACTGTCTGACGCATAATCCAGTCCACCACAATTAGGAATATCATTGGTGATAATAAGCATCCTTGTCTGACTCCTGTGTTTACTCCAAACGCCTCGCTGAGTTTTCCGTTGTGGATCACTTGACATGTGCCGTTGTCGTACAGCTGTTGAATAAGGTCAATACTTCAAGATAATCTAATGGTAATTAGTGACTAACTAAATGAGAAGTTGTGACGAATGAGGTCCACCACCGAAGACATTGGCTGGCTTCCGCACCAACAATCACCAACTGACAGAAGTTAGGATTCATAAGCCAATCAAAGGATCCTGTCCCAGGGACTAAATCATCAGTGGGCTGATCTCGTAGACCTGAATGTCGTGGGTTCGATCCTGTGTCGGTGGGATCATTGTTGTGTACCAGTGAAGAGTCTGAAACAGGGATGAAACAGCTTTTGATTACTTTGTGATATTCAATGATTCTCTAATGGACTGCAGTTTATCCTGCTTATCTTTTTAGTCTAGACTACAACTGTTGTTTAACTAGTTACTTTAATTTATTATGATTTTTTTTAAAGTTATATCAATTTACTAAAGTTACAGTTGCTTTTTCAAACAGTCAAAAGTCCAGTATTATTTTTCCACCCTTTACTTTTTTTAATATCAGTACATGTTTGTCGATTAAACGTATGTTGTTTTTTCCTTAAATGTGTGTAATTGGTGTCTGAATTCCATTTCAGGCTGTAGATTCCTTCCCCTTATATCACATTTGACCTTGACTAGTTGACCAATCATATTTGAATAAATCTTCTGCCATAGTCAAATGGTTTAATATTTTAATCGATTTTAAATTTAACCGGCCTAAGCTGATTTTTGTCTGCAATATAAGGGGTATATTATTATTATGTTTAATTAAAGTTTTCAGTCCCTTGTTGCTATTTTTATTTCTACAGTCTGGATGTTCACAGATCACAGTTATTTGCTCTGTAACATCGTGTGTTTACCACGCATAACTTCACTAAGTGTTAGGAATTAATCCATGGGGAACAGATGAAATTAAATACTGTAAGAATCTATTAGTTTAAGTCACCTTTTTTTCTTCTGTGAATTCTGAGTGGAACATAGGGAGAGCTTCAAGCGTAAGGCCTTGAAGTTTCGGCAGTAGTGGTTTTATCTTTACGGGGGGTGGGGATTGCTAGCCTCACTCCCAGCCTTTTCCTCTTTACCGGCCTTACTACCAGCTTAGCGAGGTTGAGGTGTGTGTCAATCGACGGTCGACCGCCGGACCACATGTAACGTGGTTGGCGAGCGTTCTACCGCTGATCCACCGACGCACTGTACAAACACCTGTTTAGTTGTAATTTTAAACAAAAGTTTAAATTTGGATTGGACTTGTTCACAAATATCTCGAGTGTAACTGTCGCAACTACTAAGCAGGGTGGTATAAGCCTA
Organism: Trichobilharzia szidati; assembly: GCA_944472155.2. Taxonomy (NCBI): domain Eukaryota; kingdom Metazoa; phylum Platyhelminthes; class Trematoda; order Strigeidida; family Schistosomatidae; genus Trichobilharzia; species Trichobilharzia szidati. The sequence goes on along the minus strand of OX235276.1, from coordinate 12,919,229 downwards.
ACTATCCTAATAAAAGTGTACTAACACATAAGGCTTACTAATGCGGAAAAGACCTGCTTTTGAATAACCCTAAAAGATGAGAAAGTAGAACAGTAAAACTGAATACTGATTCAACGCCTCACATATGCAATCGAAATAAGGTGAAGCCTACACCGGGGATATGGGAAGTGGCAACCAGCAGCAAGGGTGAAGAGAGAGAGAAGAGTAAGACAAATTGTGAAGCCGCATTGTGGTGAGTGCTACTGATAGAATTTATCAGTAGTATATAAAGAGACGTCCATCTTAGCATAAAAACATCAAATAGCAGGGAGATACATTTGATTTCAGAGAAGGCAAACGATACGGCGTAGGGGAGATGCATGAGAGAAGTGAACTGAACACGAAGAAACACAATATAAAGTTCAGAAGTACCATAACATAAAGATCTGTGCAAATGGTGCGTTGAATATAAGTTATACATAATTTGGCTATATAGGGATACCATTATAATAAGGTCTTCTACGTTTCAGTGTGAGGCTTGAAGTTCCTGTAGCATTGGTGATTAATTTATAGGATGGGATTGATAGCCTCATACCTAACCTTCCCTGTTTTTCCAGTTTTACTGCTGGCTTAATAAGGTAAAGGAGTGCGTCGGCCGGCGATTGAACCCCGAAACACGCGTGGCGTGGTTGGCGAGCTGTGCCGCCGATGCATGTAAAATATTATTTCTAGTATATTATCACAACCATTTGTCTCGAAATAGTAACATTAATCAAATGCCTGGAATGGGAAACGATTCTTATAGTCTGGTATTGTTTTTGGCTTTCTACGACCTTGACTATATGTTTAATCATCCCTAACATAGAAGTAGCATTAAGTTCAATAGATAAGACGACAGGAGAAGAGGTTCGAACTCAATATGCATTAACTCTGAAGAGACAAAAGAAGCCACGGTCAAACTTAACAAAATTAAAAAGGATTAACTCTAATTAATCCTAAAAAGGAGAAAAACATCGTCATCGCACAAGCGCATAAAGGAAACTCAACAGTAGTTTTGGATAAATCTGACGATACCAAGAAAGTCACTGAACATATTAAGACGGGTCCGTACGAGGAAATTAAGAGGCTTGTAGATACAACAATGTATAAGACTGAAAAATCTACAGCGTATTTAATATGCAGTATGAAACTGTCACTGGGTGAGTCTAAATGGTTTAATTTAGTGCCTAAAACTAATAACCCTAGTACAATATGTGTTACTATAAAAATACATAAACCAGGTTACCCCATAAGACCAATTGTAGATTTCAGAAATACGCCAACATATGAATTATCAAAACACTTAGCTCTAATACTATGTCCGATTAGAAATCATTCAAACTGTAGGCTAACTAATTCATATGAGATGAAAAGGAAACTAAATGACATTCAATTAGAGAATAATAAAAAATGGTTAATTTTGATATAACTAGTCTTTACACTAATTTACCAGTCAGTATGGTAGCCTTAGAAGCAGTTAAAAAAGAACTAACTTCTGATCCCAAACTTAGCCATAGGACAAAGCTGCCCATTGAGAAAATTATTTTAGGAATTCAGATATGCTGTCTCACATCTACTATCTTTAAATTCCAGGGCAAAATATGTAGACAGACAGAAAGTGTAGCAGTGGGATCACCAATATCCCCTATTGTAGTGGATATATTTATGGACAGCTGGGAAAATGTTACTCTTAATTCATTTAACCCTACTCCAAAAATATGGTGCAGATATGTAGATGACGTTATCGCAGTGTTAGAAACAGAACATATCTTTTGCTTCTTGACATATATAAAGATCACATTTGAATCGGCAAATTAACAAGGAGAATTAGCTATGAAGTTAGATTGTAAAATAAAACGAATTGAAGGAGGTAAACTGCACACTTTTTTTTCCTTCCCGTTCCCCAGTGGAACATAGGGCTTCAAGCTAGTGGCTTGAAGTTTCTGTAGCAGTGTTTATTTTACAGGATAGGGTTGCCAGCCTCATGCCCAACCTTTCCTCTTCACCAGCATTATTTCTGGCTTAGCGAGGTAAAGGAGTGCGTCGGCCAGGGATCGAAACCCGAACCATGTTCATGGTCGGCGAGCGTCCTAACCGCTATGCCACCGACGCAAACTGCACGCTAGCGTTTATAAAAAACCAACGCATTCTTAATAGATATTTAGACTTTAATTCATCTCATCCGTTATCTGTCTGTGAAGGCAGGATTAGTTAAGTGTCTAACAAACCGAGCAGTAGCACTAAGTAGTACAACAAAAAACCTAAATGATGAAATGAAACAGATAGAAGAAGAAGCGTTGGTGTTAAATAACTAACTATCCTATAAAATTCATCACGAAGATCAGAAAAGATCAAAAGTAAAATAAAAATAGTGCTGGAACTTATAGTGATAATGTGAATAAGAGAGAATATAAGGCATCTAGAGTAGTTTCACCATATAAGGAGGGGGAATCTGAGGCCCTACGTAGGATTCTCAATAAAGCAGGAATTAGGGTGGCATCCAAACCTACAAAAACTCACTCAGGGAGGACAAGCTCTGTAGGATAAAGGACCCTGTTGGTTGATCCAGTTAAACAAAATAATATAATTTACAAAATAACTTGCAATGACTGTGAGTTAGGTCAACTACATAGGTCAAACTAGTAGATCAGGAGTGGTGAGATTATCAGAACATAAGAATTTAGTGGCTAAGGTTAGAATGATTGACCCGGCGAAGACAGATGAGTAATTTAGATAAAAACTCAGCAACCGCACTGCATGCATTAACACACAACCACACAATAGGGTGGGAGAGAGTTAAAATTCTAAAACGTAATATAGGTAGGTGGAGAGCTAGAGAGATTGATTACTGAATCCTGCCTGGTTCATCGAGTCTACACCGAACACATGCAACAGAATATCAACGCAAATACCAGAGATATGGAGAAGATATTATTACCACCAGTCAAATCAGAGAATAATAAATAATGTTAAAATGTATTTCATCAATTCACATTATAACATTCTAAAAAGTTATTTATTTTACTGTAAAAACATCTTATTTCCCATCTTATTGACTAACAACACTCGTCTTATTTCCCATCGTGTTTATACATGTATTGATAACGCAAATATTGTATCCGAATATACTTTATCCTCCATTCTGTTTCACGCATGTTTAATGAACATTGATTGATTTTTATTCACATGTCTAACCAATTTATACTCATGTATATAAACAAAGCAAGGTAGTTGCGTGAGTACCTTGATATGATTATGAGTGGCAATAAATTCTGCTCGAAACTTGGTCATCAGTAAATATTACTTACTGTATAACACTGTGTAATTTTATCAAAATAAATTTTCTCCATAATGGAATCTAATTACCAGCGCTTTTCAAGAGTTTATTTACAGGCATTTGGTTTGTTTTCCATGTTTGATCAATTAAAGAACTATAGGAAACCAACACCTGTTTCATGATATAAGAATGAAACTTGTGCACTGTGGTAGAGTGTAATTCTATTAGGGGTAAATTTTGTTTTGATAAAGTCTCACAGTGTTATACAGTAATGTTAACGTTTCAGCACAATTTATTGCTCATAATCATATCAAGGTAATCACACGACTTCCTAAATTCATTTATATAGTTCCGTTGTTTTTCACTTGATTTTCACTTGATTTGATTGGTAGTAGTATTTTACATGTTTCGGGTATGAGCGATGAATCGTTCCTATCGCATGTGTTGGGTGTAGATTCGATGAACAAAGATTCAGTAATCAACCTCTCTCTCCACCTATCTAGATTACTTCTTGGAATTTAACCCTTCCCACCCTATTGTGTGGTTGTGTGTTAATGCATGATGCAATTGCTGAGCTTTTTTCTAAATTACTTATCTTCCTGGGGTCAATCATTCTTACCTTAGCTAAATTCTTATGTTCTGACAATCTGACTAGCCCCGACCTACTAGTTTGACCTATGTAGTTGACCTCACTCACAGTCATTGCAAAGTATTTTGTAAATTATATTATTTTGTCTAATTGGGTCAACTGGATCCTTTAACCTACAGAGCTTGTCTCTGAGTGAGTTTGTAGGTTTAAATGCCACCCTAATTCCTGCTTTATTGAGAATCCTACTTAGGGTCTCAGATGTCCCCTCCTTATATGGTATAACTGTAGATGACTTATATTCTCTCTTATTTATGTTATTATTACTAGTTTCACAATTCTTTTTATTTTGCTTTTGGCCTTTTTCAATCTTCCTAATGAATTTTAAAGGATAGTTATTTAACACCAACGCCTCTTCTATCTGTTTTATTTCATCATTTAGGTCTTTTTTGTGCTACTTAGTGCCATTGCTCGGTTTGTTAAACACTTAACTAAGCCTGCCTTAACAGTTAAAGGATGAGATGAATTAAAGTCTAAATATCTATTAGCAGAATGCGTTGGTTTTCTATAAACACTAGTGTGTAGTTTGCCTTCTTCTATTCGTTTTATTTTACAATCTAACATAGCTAATTCTCCTTGCTCATTTTCCGATTCAAATGTGCTCGAAACGTCATCAGTAAACATTACTGTATAACACTGTGAGACTTTATCAAAACAAAATTTACCCATAATGGACCTGTTTCATGAGGATAGTTTCCGACTCATTGCCAGTACGCACCCACCCCACTGCCAGGATTTGAACCCAGAACCTTCCCATTCAGCCACTAGTACCCATCTCCTCAATAACAAGTTCATGGACTCTAACTTCTATCAGTGGGTTCAAAATCCATTGGGTGCGTACGGATGATGAGTCCTGAACTAGGCTGACAAAACAGATACCAAATACTCTAGTGCCAGTTTTCCACTGGTTCTCTAACTGATATCAATCCGTGGTCTGACTTGAAAAATCACCACCACTTTTGTCATTATTACTATTATTCACCTACCAAAATGTATGTTTGTGAAGTTTAGTTATGCAAGAAAAATATTTCAGTATGCAATTACGAAGAATTGTTGAAATATGTTAAAATAAAAACGAAAGAAATTCAGAATCAAGTTGACATTGACATGAATTGTTCTACATTTATGTGAAATGCAACACATGCATCATTTAGACAACTACTGTTGTTTTCGAGGTATAGTAATATAGTTAGTCAGCCAGGTGATTTTTTATACCCATGTTAAGACTGGTCGACAACCGACACTTTTCTTTTCAGGTCTACATTATCATTGAAGGATCCATGAAATGTCCCTCTGTTTTATTAGCTTTATTTAGAGAAAATCTTAGCTGCAGGTGAGTGGTAATCTAGTTGGCTGCTTGAGTAGCAGAGTAGAACACCGGGTCGCCCATTCATCCATTCATCTGTTTGCATACAGTGAAAACAACTCTATTATTATTTCATTGATTTGTCAATGGAACATAAGACTTCAACAGGACATCTCCACTTCATCATATTCTCTACAGTTTCTTCTCACCTGGCTCCATCATTGCCCACCACCTACCTTTCATTTCCTCCTCCATGTCACACTCGGATTAACACTCAACTCGTTGTCTTACATTTTGGGTTCCATTTGAGTGTGTCCTCTTGTCATGTGATGTTATCCGAAGACTTTCTCAGTGTAAGTTCAGTCATTCATCTCCATTTCTTCATGCATATTTCGTGGGTACCTTCATGAAGATGCAATTCATTCCTAGAATTCATCTAAAGGTTGACTTGTACGGAAGCGTATGTGCACTGCATTTCTCAGAATAATCTATATTTGACGAAACTTTCCCTCAAAAATATCTAATCGAAAAATTTACTTTCAGAATTTAATAATGTCTTACGGAGATCGCTAATGTCACACAAACTCGACAACTTGCAGGCGGAAACGAACAAACTACATGAAAAAGCAGTGTAGCAAAGGCGGGACTACAGGTGAATATAAAGAAGACAGAGGTGATGAAGATAACCAAACAACCAAGCAACAGTAACGGGAGAGATTTGAGAGAGGTTAGTTCCTTCGTTTATCTTGTCGGGCAGCCAGTATCGTTTCAACCACAGGCGGTGGCATGGATGAAGATGTCAAATCCAGCCAGGATCGGAAAGGCAAGATACGCCTTCATCAACCTGAAACCAGTTTGGAAATCTGAACTTCACCACACAGTAAACAACTAAATTCGGATTCTGTTCAACGCCAGCGTTAAGCTAGTCAGTCACTTCTTCTATACGGGTCAGAAACTTGGCCTGCTTGTCACGAAAAAGATTTTCAGCAAGTTACAGGCTTTTGTCAACACCTACATTAGCTGGCTGCATGCTGATAATCAAATAGCCAGCCACAAAGAATTACCAACAAGAAACTCTGGCGGTGAACAAACCAACCAAAAGCCGATTGCTCAATGGAGATGGATAGGGCATATGTCACTGATGATGCCGTCGAATGACATCGAGCGTGATCTAGACCATCGCTATAGTGGAATTTAAATGTGAAGGGACTATTGGGGTGTCAGTGCGAGAAAGACATGAAGAAGATCGTGTGGTGAGGAGGAGTTGAGAGATTATGGGTAATTGTTGGCCTGGTCAGATGAAGAGGACAGCAGAAAATAGAAGAAAGTGGGGATGTGTTGTTGAAGCCCTGTGTTCCACTTGGAACCCAAGGGAATAATAATAAATAATATCTTGTCTGTCTGATTTCAACGTAGAACTTTGCACTGATGGGCAGCAGTTTAAGTCGCCACACCCCATGTAGCACACAAAGCAAGAGAAGAAAGTAGAAGAAATGCAAAATAGAGACAGTAAACAGGGATATGAGACAAAAGGAATAGTAATAACGAAGAACAATATAGTTTCATTGGAAATTATAAGTCACAAGGAGTGGATGCATCTGCACCAGCCATTGAGAACAATTTTGAGCTATATCACCAATTGTCTCCAGCCATTGGTTTTTATCGTCCCGAGGACCCCAACCAGTCAGGAAGTCTACACCTTCCTATGTGACTGGTTGGAACTAACTGTTGTGGATTTCATTGACTGATGAAGCCACTTGCTCTTTTTCAAGCTGACCCTATGTCAGCTAACATTGCCCACTGTCGAGGAAGGCCATCGATAGCTAGGCATGCGTAACACATGCCCTAACCATTTCAATCGATTTAACTTTACGGCCTCGTCTTTGGATTTCCCCTTCTTACCTAGCTGGTACTCGACTTACCTAGCCTAACCTCAATATTGCTCATTCTATCATTCCACTTCACATGGGAGATAGAACGCAGGCACCTATGATCAAAGACAGCTAGCTAGCCAGGCTTTTAATGTCTTCCACTCTCAATGGCCATGTCTCGCTCACAGCCATAAAGGGGGACGGAGCGGACTGCTGAGCAGTACACCCGCCCTTTGGTCGACAGCCAGCCAGCGGGATATCACGTCCACTAAGCCAGAGGAGGCGTAATCTGGCATATGCGAAACTAGCCCTCTGTATCGGTGCTGAGATTTCGTCAGCGATCAATACACAATTGCTTTCAACCCTTTTCGCTGGTTGTAATTCGAGACAGTAAAAGCAGTTCTTTACATCGACGGTCCGAATTCTAATCTTCTTCCGTCGCGGGTTTGGTAGAATCGTATCGTATTGTGTCGTTGTTATTATTATTATTATTGCTAATAATGAATAGAACAGTAGGCTGACAAATCGACTAGGTAGGAGGTTTGTTAGCACACACTATCAAGTGTATTAATAAAACCATCATATCATCTAACATTCATTCCTTTGGAAGGAAAACAGTACTCCAAATCAGAAGCTGAACCGAAAACGCCCACACACACAGACACATTTACTTTTGAACCCAACGTAGTTATTGACTAAATTGTTATAGAAATAATCGTATGAAAATCATCTAATAAAAGGCAATCTGCTTCATCACGGATGAATGAAGTTCAAGTTGGGTTGGAAGTAAAAAAATATAATAGTAGGAAACATACTGTATTCATAAATTTTTGATAAAAAACAAACAAAACGAAAACAACAAAACTGACAGAAGAAAGATAAATCAATAAGGTTATAATCGAAATACTTTCTTTCAGTACTACCTATCAACATGACCTTATTAATAAAAAAGCAAAAACAAAAATAATCGCGAATCGTAACGATTAAAAGTTGCATTCATTTTATTTGTTTATTTTCCACTGACCATTTGCTTATAATCAATTCAAAACATTCCATAAAGAAAGAATTGTACCACTGAGGTACTACAACAGATTAGTATGGGAAAAAAATGTGTACTTATTGAAGTGTGAAAGGTCAATTTCGTCATGAGCTGACATCAGTTAGAGGACCATTGGAAAACCTGAACTAGAGTACTGGACAGCCAGCTGTTTCGTCAGTCTAGTTTGGGACTCTTCAATAGCACGCACCCGTGACCAGTAGGGTACAGCAGGTTGAAGATGAGGCAGTAACTCATCGAAGAAGAAGAAGACATTGAGAAGTGGTCGCGCTATGTAGTGCGTGAATTGGCAGAGGTTTGAATTGATGCACTGTCCATTCGATCGGGTCCCAGTGACTTAATCGTCCACGAGCTCGCCAGCCTTGTAACCAGAAGATCCTGGGTTCGAATCCTGGTGGTGGTTGCATACTGATGAGGAGTCCCAAACTAGACTGACGAAACAGCTGTCCCGTACTCCCAGCTGGTTTTCCAACTGATGTGTGTGTGTGTATTAAAGTTTGACAGTGAGTGGAAATACTAAAGTGCTATAATAATAATGGTGTATACGATTGATTATGAGTCACAATTGATTAGATATATGAATGAATAACTAAATAAATCAATAAATCAATAGAGGTCAACCTAATATGATTTAATACATATAAATATGATGGAAACATTTGATGAGTGAAATGTTGTCACAATAATAGTAGACCAAACAAAATGTTGGAATATGCGATAACATAAAGTGAAATCGAATCAGTTCAAACAAAAATAGAAGAAACGGAATAAAGAAGGATAACAAAGTTTCTCTGATGTAAAAAATTACATAATAAAATCAAGACCATGTATTGGTAACCAAGAGAGATCGTACAAAATTGTTTGTGTACGCAAAGTTCTGACTTTATGTTATGTTGTGTTGTGAATTGATTGCTAAAGCCTCTGCTATACACAAAGCAAATGCATTCGTGTCCCTTTCAGCAAACTTTGTCGAACTAACTTTGTAGACTATATTAAACGATGTGTCAGATGCTGCGTAGTCCATCACTATCTACAGTATGTTGTAATATTGATGGATTAATAATAAATTAAGTGAGAATTCATGAGCCAATGAATCGGGTCCCAGTGGATGAATGGTATACGACCTAGCTCACCTTGTATTGAGAAGAACCAGGGCTCGAACCCTGATAGAGTGGTGGGTGTGTACTGCCGGTGATTCTCAAACTAGGCTGATGAAACAGCTGTCTAGCAGTACTCGAGTGCTGGGTTTCAACAGTTCTCTAATTCATATCAGTACGTAGTGAAACTCGTATAAACAAATCTAATCCCTAAAAATCAACTATTGAAAATTAATCTGTTATTCGCTACTGACTTGCTACAGTGGCCTGGAGTAACTTCTAGTGAGAAGTCGTGACCAGTGAGGTCCATTCAGTCAAGTGTGACGATCGATATCTCATCGATGACATTGATTGGTGGTCGCAATAAAACTCACTAACTGGTAGAAGCTGGAATTCATGGGTTGCCGATTGAGGCACCGATTCTCAGTAGCTGAATGGTAAACGAGCTTGCCTTGTAACCGGAAGGTCCTGGGTTCGAACCCTGGCACTGTGGTGGGTGCGTACTGCTGATGATTCCCAAACTAGGATGAAACAGCTGTCTAGCAGTACTCGAGTACTGGTTTTCAACGGTTCTCTAACTGATATCAATCCGTGATCAACTCGTAAATTAATATTAGTTAGTTGTCGAAAGCTCTTTAAGTGAGGCGGAAATCAAAACCTACCTGTCTGGTTGAAAATCACTTCTCTTGGTCAATGAACCGGTGCTTTCAACAATTTTCGAGTATTCCGAATCCACTCTCACGAAGTATCATTCATGTTAAAAGAGGTGGAGAAGGCTTATCAACTAACCATGGAAACAGTCTGTGATTCACGGTGTGCTAGCGGAAATGGACTCAAATGACACACAAACACACATTCATTCTAATGACTACAAACACTTTCATTTGAGTTTACGCAATTTGATTCTCTCTATTAAAAATAAAACCTACAGAGACATTCTACATTCCAACAACTTAGTAATTACATTGTCAATTTCATTATGAAGTAACATCGCTTAGAGAATCATTGGAAACCAGAGAACACTGCTGCACAGTTGTGTTGTCCTAGTTCGGGACTCCTCAGCAGCGTGCACCCACGATCCCACCTCTAAGTATCTGAGACACAATCTTCAGATTATACGAGTAAAGTTCGTAGACCACTAAACCAACTCAGCCGTAATACAATGTCTTCATCAGTTCGGGATATGGCGCTTCTGACTTCGATGACCACCTACTCTTCACTTAGACACGATGGACTCAACTAGTCACAATTTCTCATTATCACTGCATGATGTTGATTCAGTGGCCGCCGATGAACTGAAGGTCGATATTTATATTATGAGTCTTGTGGGCATTTAAATTACTAACTTGAATAACCAGAAAATCAATTTTGCCTGACTCTATGATAGGGAATTGAACGGATACATTTAGCTGCTGATGGTAGTTTGGCACTAGACTGTCCAGTACCCCAGTGCAGGTTTCTAATGGCTCTCTAAATCATATCAGTTCATGATGAAATACTCCAACCAATCAAACAAAATCCCTACAAAACCAATACTTGAAAAAAGTCTAAATAAGAAAAATCAATAGGAAACCGTAGATAGATGTTTCTTTCTGGTTCGCACTGTTCTCAATGGATCCAGACGATCTTGAAATTACTAGATAAGCGTATTACCGTTTAACCAATGAGTTTGAATTCTGAAACATTTGATGAATAACTTCTGTTATTGATATAATTATAAAACTTGGGCACTGTGGTGGTGCAGTATAACTCCATTATGCATAAAATTTTTATATTTTTTTATAAAATCAAACAGTAGTGTTATACAGTAATACTTACTAAAGATCACGTTTCGAGCAGAATTTACTACTGCTAATAATCATATCACGGCAATACTCACATAACTTTCTTGCTTCATTTATATACATGAGTCAAAATTGATGATTAGACATTTGAATGAAACCAATATAAGATAAAGTACTTTTTGATTGGACACTAGTCAGTAACTAGTGTAATATATCTAGTCCTCCTATCTTCGGTGCAGACTGAATTCTGTCAGTCAAGTTTGCAATGTGGCCACCATGACACTAGGTGGCCCGCCATCACGGTGCACTGTGAACTGTAGGCATTAGATGGCTAGAGGCAATCAGCAGGAAATCTTGAGCCTAGGTTTCGTGATAGTTGGCGCTCATCAGGAAGGCGTATCTGCAACCTTGAAGATAAGTACAGTTGGTAATAATACTAGTGTTATCAATAAAATACAAGATGAGAAATAAGATGTTTCTATGGTAAAATAAATAACTTGTTATTATGTTATAATGTGAATTGAATACATTTCAACATTATTTATTATCCTCTGATTTGACTGGTAATAGTATCTTCCATATCTCTGGTATTTGCATTGAGTCATTTCTTTTGCATGTGTTGGATGTAGACTTGATGAACCAGACAGGATTCAGTAGTCAATCTCTCTTGCTCTCCACCTACCTGTATTATATTTTGGAATTTCAACTTTGTCCCACTCTATTTTGTGTGGTTGTGTGTTAATGCGTGCAGTGCTATAGCTGCGTGTTTTTCTAAATTACTCATCTTCGTGGGATCAATCATTCTAACCTTAGCCCCTAGATTCTTATGTTCTGATAATCTGACTACTCCTGATCTACTGGTTTGACGTATGTAGCTGACCTCATTTTGTAAATTATATTATAGGTAGAAAGAAGAGAGAGAGATTGATTACTGAGTCCTGGTTCATCGAGTACACTGATATGATTATGAGCGGTAATAATTTGTGCTTGAAACGTGGCCATCAGTAAATATTACTGTATAACACCATACTGTGTGATTTTATCAAAACAATATTCTATCCATAATGGAATAACTTCTGTTAATTAGCAGTGAAGCATCGTTCCCGTCTACTTTCATCCGCCAGTGACTGTACAGAAATCCAAATTGACTCACTGGGACTTTGAGAAATCCTTCTCATAAAACATTATATTGATGCGCCGTTATTCAATTCATGAGGGTGAGGTTCATTTCATGTAAGATTTTAAAAAAGTCACAGTCTTGGAATTACTCAAGGTTTAAGTAAGATAGACATGGTGTCAATTTACATCTGACAGTCAGCACTAACATTCTGTCACGCGTCGTGGGTGGTTCAGCGGTAAGACGTTCACCAACTACGCCATAGGTGGTCTGGGGACCGATCCTAGGTCGACGCACTTCTCAACTTCACTAAGCCCATGGTAAGACCGGTAAAGACGAAAGGCAAGGAGTTTAACTAGCTAATCCATCTCGTAAAGATAAAACCACTGCTATCGAAACGTGAACGCCCTATGTTCCACTCAGAACGTAAAGGGTTGGAATGAAACATAAATAATCACATTCTGTTGAAGATTCAAACCGCCTTTACTGAAATCCATGACTTCACAACAAGCTATTTTAAGTCCACTTGATATAGGAAAATACTAACAAAGGATATAATGGAATTCACAGGCATGCCGATGACTCCGTATAACTCCAACTTCAAGGATTTTAGTTAAAATCAACTTTCTCCACCATTAGATTTAGGCTTTAAAACTGTAGAAAATTCATTATTAGAGTTCAAGTTCGATTCGGCTTGTATTATTGTATGAAATGTGACATTTAACAACCAAAATTGTTGCTTTCAAAACACATTTTCAACAAATCTCTAGGATATTTAGTTAATTTATCAAGCATTGAATCATGTTGTCGATTCAGTTAATCCTTAGCAATCTCCGTATTGTTATTGTTATTCCATTGGGTTCCGAGCAGAGCATAAGGCTTCAACAACACATCTCTACTTTCTTCTGTTTTCTGCTGCCCATAATCTCTCACCTCCTCGTCCCCAACACACGATCTCCTCCATGTCACTCTCGCACTGAAGCCCCACTAGTCGCTTCGGATTTGGATTCCACTAGAGCGATGGCCTGCATTACTCGCCATGCCATTCGACGGCATCGTCAGTGGCATATGCCCGATCCATCTCCATTTTCTCCTACATATCTGTTGGTCATTTGGCTCTTGGTTGGTTTGTTCATTGCCAGAGTTTCTTGTTACTAAATATTTTTGTCTGGCTATTTGATCATCAGTGTAGAGCCAGTTAGGGTAGCTGTTGATTGAAGTCTGCAATCTGTTGGAAATGCTTCCCGTGACACTCTGGCCAGGTTTATACCTCGGTTTGCGTATATATATATACTCCAAATGGCCTTGAAAGACACTAACTAGATTGATGATTTAAAAAGTCAGCGACCAATGTGATTTCAAGGTCATAAATGTGCGTGAGTGGGGAATTCAAACAACACTGTACTGTGAAAATTATTTTATTATTTTAGAAAAATTAAGTCGATATTAGTGAAAAGAAGAACAGTTAGAAAGGTTAAACGACAACCAACAAGTTATCCTCCAACAAATATGCAGGAAGAAGTGGAGATGAATGACTGAACATACGCTGAGAAAACAAGCAGATAACATCATATGATAGGGGAAAACACTCAACTGGAACCCGAATGTGAGACAATGAGTTGATTACTAGTCTGAGAATGACATCGAGGGAATGAGAGCTTGATGATGGAGGCAGGTGAGGAGAAACTGTAGAAAAAAGGGGGAGATGTACTTTTGAAGTCCTATGTTCCACTGCGAACTCAACGATTAATGTGCGATTGAGCACTATCTGTTTTTCTACGGCTTGACATTACTTAAATTATCTACAAAATTATAGTATTTGTAATGAACAAATTGATTACAAATGCCTATTAAAATTTTTCAAAAGACTCATTAGGGAACAAAGAATATTCTTTTCGATAACCTGCTCTTCATCAGGTTCTATAATTATGTATACATATAATAATGAATGAATTAGTGTTGTTAACAACAACATTAATGTTTCTTAAATAACATCGAATCAATAACAATAATATTAATGGATTACAGTTCGATAGCATCAGCATAAAAGAACACTGAATATCAGACAGAAAAATTAGGAAAAATAATAATACAAATTCATGAATTTATAATCTCGACTGAAGGCCGGCCAGGGCAGTAGTAGTGCCTGGACTTGCTTCTCACAGTATGGCTAAGTAAAGGTGTAGTAAAAACCATCAACAGTTCGATATTAGACCACCTGGTGCAAAGCGACCGGCCACAAAGCCAGTTAGCATTGAAAAATCCTTCTCTATCATCTACTGGGTACCAAATAAATTGCCAAAACATCCAGGTACCATATATTCCAAAAAGCAGAGGCTATCGCTATTCACCTTAAACAACCGGTGCTTTGTGTGCAGTAGAAGCAAGTCCAGCCAGCCACTACTACTGCCCTGGCCGGCCTTCAGTCGAGACTATAAATTCATGAATTTGTATTATTATTTTTCCTAATTTTTCTGATATTCAGTGTGTTGTTATGTTGATGCTATCGAACTCTAATCCATTAATATTATTGTTATTGATCCGATGTTATTTAAACAACATTAATGTTGTTGTTAATAACACTAATTCATTCACTATAATGTATATATAACTGTAGAACCTGATGAAGAGCAGGTTATCGAAAAGAATATTCTTTGTTCAGTAAACATTCTTTTGGAAAACGGACAAATTATTTTGCAAATCCATCCTTGACGATCTTTTTAAAAGATTCAGATCATTTAGATGTTTCAATTAATATTTCAAATATTGTGCGTTTCTCCTCCACCTAGACTGCGTATCATTAATTTGACCTCTGAATATCACTTATTGATTTTTGACCTTTATTATTTGCCTTACAAATCAATTATTTTACACTGATATAAAAGGCTTTTAAGTGTTTATTTAACAAGGGATTAGTACCACTTCACGGTAAAGAGACTGAATGATAAATGTATGATGATATAGCGCGACTGGCACTAGCCAATGTCATCTCTGGAAAAAGTTTATTCTTACACCCGACCTGCTGTACCCCACTGGTCACGAATTCCCACTTGAACAGGGCCAGTAGCTGTTGGGTATCGCCGATGATATTCACTGGTGATTGACCTATATCGTGATCTGATACAAACTGGAATTATGGGCTGGCCAACAGATCGGATCCCAGTGGCCTAATAGTCTACGAGCTAGCTTGTCTTGTAACCGGTAAGCCCTCGGTTCGAACCCCAGCATTGGGGTTGGTGCGTACTGATGAAGAGTTACAAACTGAGACGAACCAGCTATGCAGTACACCCTGCTGGTTTTCAGTGATTCTCGAACCGATGTCTGCCCATGATGAAATCCTGTGACTAGTCAAATCCCTACAAATCAACACCTCAGGATAAAAGTATAACTTTGATCGTGGTTTCAGTACTAACCCTTTGAGCAATCTACAGTGAAGGATAAAATGCATATAAAATGTTTTAAGGGATAATTAGAGTACTTTAGCAAAGAGTTATAAAATGATCGTTAATTGAGAATCAATAACCATACATAAAGTAGTTTTCATGTCAACACTGAGGCAGTTTACTACAAGTAGCATCATTTAGTGATACATGAGTATTGAAACGGTAGAAAATGAAAGATTTAGTAAAGGAATAATAGAGAAGATTTTGTAGCTCAGGTGGATGATTTGCAATTAGTAGTGTTCTCTGAGCTGGTTGGTTTAGTTGCGGAGCTTTCGTCGTCCTTCTGGACAACATCTTCAGAGCAATTTTTAGCATAAACTGAACTGATTTAAAATTTTTCATGAGTGATAGAATTGCGTCTCCCGGTAACCATCTTCACATCTTTACTGATCATTTTCTATTGATATAGCAAAAATATTCATTCAGACATCTATGAAAAAACAAAATAATTGAGCAAAGAATATCCTTTACGATAATTTCCTCTTCTGGCTCTACAATTATATATTTTTATATACATAAAGTATTCTAGAATAGTAGTCAGTAGCAATATTGGTGTTTTTTAAATAATATCGATTTGTAAAGTGAGATCACAATGGAATTACAGTTCATTAAAGATGCTTAAATTATAATAATAATAAAGATGTAGTAACAAATAGAATGCCAACTAAAATTAGGAAAATTCCATAAAAATTCAGGATCATTCAAACCTAGATAGCCAAGGTAAGGATAATGTCTGAACTAACTTCTTTTAGATGCACAAATAAGGCTTGTTAATATGGATTTTAAACTTTCTAGTCACATGATCTACTTTTTATTAAGTTGGTATATTTGGTCTATATTAACATGTTTCTTAATTGCACATTCGTTTGAGTATCAGGCTTCTAGGAATTCCCTGGCACCTTTGGTGTTTCCTCTGTCTAAAATTTCGACATTATCTCAATCAAACTGATGTCCATGATTAATTAATTAAGTAATTTGTTTCCCTGTGGGGAGACTGGTATCTCTGCATAGTCAAATTATGTATACCTTATCTTCAACACACCATTAGCACAGATCTTCATGTTGTGGTACTTCTAGACTTCACGTTGTGTTTTTTTTTTGTGTCCCTTTCACGTCTCTTATGCATCTCCCCAACGCTGTCTCATTTGCCATCTCTGAAATCAAATGTATCTCCCTGCTATTTGATGTTTTTTTACCGATGAATGTCTCTTTTTATACTACTGATACATCTTATCGGTTCTAAGGTACCTTCTACAGTTGATCTTGGTTTAGCTAATTTGGTTATACAGTACTTGTTTTGTATTTAGAAACCTAAATTGCCTGTGTGGCTGCTGCCTCACGACACTGTTGAGGTGGATTTGAGTTTTGATGTTATTATTGTTGTTGTTTAATAGAATCACTGTGCTTGGAAGGCGTCGTGAAAGCGCTTATCTCAAGGAATTTTTGTCGGCTGTACAACAGAAGAATATAGCGATCAGTTTCTTGTGTTTAGACATATCATAACCGAATCAATTTGGCCGTGATAGTACTCACATGTAACCTAAGGGTTTCTCTGACATTTCTACGGAACTTTTCATTCTTTTTTCACAGAAGCAATCAACTCTCCCTTCATTTTGACTGCGCGTCGGTAGCACAGTGGTTAGGACTCTCGCCAGAGTTCGATCCGCTGCCGACGCCCACCTGATATCAGTGATCGACCTGCAAAATTTGGGCTACCAATATTGTATGCTTAGAATTCCATACTTGTACCGAAAATATGGTGTGGAATCAAGCTGTAATCAAAAATAAAAAAAATAAAAATACATATATACCCAAAACACGCTTTTGTGTTACAGTAACTGGTCTTATAGCCCAGGTGTGTTAGAAAGGGAACTACTACAAGTGAAACATGCATTGAAACGTATTCGCACACCTTTTTTTATTTACTTCATTTCATTCTGGTATAACCCAACCCTTACTCCTACAATTCGTTAACTCTCGCATTCTGCCTATTATTCTCTATTGCCTTCCCTTAGTTTTTCCCGGACTACTAAAGAAAGGCTATACCTTATTACGCAGCATGTTAAAGGTTGTCAGCAGGGTAAGCAACATGCCACTTAGCCAGCTTGTTAATATTCTGGTTGACAGGCACATGGACTCATGTGAAAAATGGGCCAAATCCATTTTATCTAACTCACACCACCGTCTTCACTCACAACTCTCCCCTTGCATCTCATCAGGCAGGACCAGAAGCCTATATAGAAAACTATATGTTCGTA
This sequence comes from Trichobilharzia szidati, assembly GCA_944472155.2. Lineage (NCBI taxonomy): Eukaryota > Metazoa > Platyhelminthes > Trematoda > Strigeidida > Schistosomatidae > Trichobilharzia > Trichobilharzia szidati. Next base: position 12,901,355 of record OX235276.1, on the reverse strand, counting down.
CCAGCAAGTACAAAAACTCAACCACACCACAATTAGCTCATGTTCTGTGCATTAGGTGTGATACCTATAATTCATTAAATAGTCAGTAGAACAACTGGACCTCGTCTTTCCAACTCATATCATTTATAGGTACAACAATTTCTTTCTTTCTTTTCCTTTTCTCTCTCTCTCTCTCTCCTTTTTATCTGTTATGTACTGCTTTGTTTCTTTCTCTTGCTTACGCCAGTAAATATGCTATCATCTACTTTTCTAACACTTTCAAACATTCTGTTCAGCTTTGGCCTTGCTACCAACATGTCAATATGTTGTTGTCATAACGAACTGAGATTTCCTTAACCTATGTAGAATTTTATTTATTGATAATGTACTAACTGGATGCAATACTGTAGTAAAAATGCTGAGAATTCCATTCTGTATTACAAGTACTGTTTGGAATAAAGCAAATTATTATTATTAGGTCGGGTGTGAGGACAAATACTCGCCGAAGACATTGGCTAGGGTCGCGCTATGTTGTGAATTGGCAGAAGTTAGAATTCATGGGCCATGGGATCGGGTCCCAGTGGTTTAATGGTATACGAGCTCGCCTTGTAAACCAGAAGGTCCTGGGTTCGAATCCCGGTGGGTGCGTACTGATGAAGAGTCCTAAACTAGGACGAAACGGTTGTCCAGTACTCCCAGGTTTTCCAATGGTTCTCTAGCTGATGTCAGCTCATGATGAAAATACTGTAACCAATCAAATCCCTACAAACCAACACTTGAATATTATTATTACTATTATCAATATCTATTACAATTCCTATATTTTTTGTTTTCTTTTAGGTGGCATCCAGAGATAAACATTTCTTCTCAAGACAATCAAGTAACACAAGTAAATCATCCTTTATTTCTGGTGTTTCTGTATCCTCAATGAATTCTGCAAATTCTACACGAAAATTAACAACGGCTACAATCAATTTTCCAATACCAATGTTACGTGTTTTAGAGAGTAGTAATCAAGACATTCATACAGATGTTGTTGAAGAGAATCCTTCAACTGGTGAATACTACACCAGTCCTTCAAAATCCCCTGAAGAGTCTTCACAGCAACAACAACAACAGCAACCGAATAAACAGCATAGTCTTTTAGTTCCACTCCTTGATATCCGTGAGAAAAGCTATCCCTTCCCAGCATCAAATACACCAGAAATGATGATAATGAGAAAGAATGAGTCATTATTCTGTGCTAATGATGACAGGAAGTACTTGTTGAATGAACGTCGGAAGAGTACTTCAGTCATTCAACCGGCAATATCTTACACAGAGCTATATGATAATCCTTGTGAAAAATCAATATCTCCTAAATCATCAGCGGTGGAGGCGGCGGCGGCAGGAGAGACAACTGCCTCATCAGCCTATCGATACAGTGAATCCAGTATTAAATTATCCACTTTATACGCCCTACAGAAACGTCGTAAAAGTACCAATGATTTATTTAGCTCACTATTTCAATCATCCCGAGGACAAGAACAAAATAATCGTACAGCAGGAGGAGGAGGCGGGGGAGAAGAACCTATCCTGCTACAAATGTTAAGACGACAGCATAGAAGAACATTACGTATATTGATTATTCTGCTGTTGGTATTTGTTCTCTGCCGTGCACCAAGATCTATTGTGCTGATGATTGAATGGTTAAGGCATACATGTCTGGAGAAGCATGAAACACATTTAAGCGTATGGTTACAGTACACAAGTATATTTGCTTATTCCAGTGCTATATTGGATACAATTGTCTATGGGTTTTGGGGGAATCGTGCCTACAGGATACGTATGAAGAATTTGTATGCTCGTCGTGCCTTTTGCAGTTGCGTTGGCTGTGAATAGCACATTACATATACATATATATAAAAATATATATTTCATGGCAACTAATAATGACTTAATTTTAAAATATTAATGACTTTTTATTCTCTTTCGAAATACCAAAGCAGCACAAACTACTTAGAGATGTCTTATTTCTTGACTGAAAGGTTAAAATCAACTAAACTTTTAAATGATTATGGGCCATGTAAAAAGGACACATTAAACTATGGAATGTTTACTAAAAGTGGATATGATCGGTAAACATGGAGTATGTAAGGCAGTAAAATATCCATTGAGATCTTGAAGACATGATTTATACCCGCGAGACTGTCATATCTAATAAAATAATGAATGCTTCCCGTTGTTTATCAAGGAATCTTTAGTATACAAATAATTACATTGTGTATTTTTCATTGACAATTTTGGTCATTCATTTCTAATTCATAATTTTATCACACTTATCACCGGTACTGTTTGTGAAAAGTATCTTGTGTATGTTTGATTTGAAAAGTTGTGCATTTCTTTGGGTTTGTATATCTACCTACCTACCTACCTACCTACATAACCTATCTACCTACCTGTCTACCTGCCGACCTTACAATAACGCGCATGTTCATCTTTACTCTCTTTGACACCTTGTTTAAATTTCTTTCAATAAAAAGACAAAGACATGAATGACGCAATAGTAATAGTGTTTTTTCTGGAGATAATAATAACTTAATTCTTCCACTAATTTTTCAGTCTTCTGTTGTTTTTCTTTTGTTTGTTTGTCTGTTTTCCCCGCTGGCCGGTCATAGTGACCGAGGAACATCGTGTCCCCTTACTGGATGTATCTCATCTTTTCACAAATTACTACTTCTGTTATTATTATTATTATTGTTATAAAGAAAAACATTATGGAATGAAACAGAAAAGAATTCATATTATTACTACTACTATTATTATTATTAATTTTATTGAAATAAGTAACTACTTTAAATTCCTTGTTATCCTGTTGTCTTGTGAAACGACCGAGATTGGAAGGTAAACAGGTGTATGACAATACGTTAATGTAAACAGACGAACGATTGCGAGTCAGTCAAGCCCAAAGAAATTATGTATACATGTATATAGATGGGGATAAATCTGAAAGAAGCAACCTCATTTACCTACATAACTACCTACCTACCTGGGAAGCATCTTTTCAACTACAGGCGGACGGAACTGATGGGGATATCAAAGCGAGGATTGGGAAAGCAAGGCAAGCTTTTATTACTCTTAAGTCTGTGTAGAGGTCAGCAGCACTCAGCGTGAAAAATAAAATCCGAATTTTCAACTCGAATGTGAAGTCAGTACTACATACTATATATGTACCGATCAGAGACTTGGAGCTGCTCTGCGTCACGAAGGTCACTTAGAACAAACTACAGACCTTCATCAACAGCTATCTTCGCTCACTACTCAAGATCATATGGCCGGCTATCTTTCAGGTTGCTGAACAGTATTCGTCGTCTAGTGAAGGCTATTATCAGAGATGTAGTAGGGACTGTGATATCCTTCTTTTCATGATATCGGAAGCTAAGTCACCTTTGAATTCCAAGCTCATCTACATTATTTTCTTGGATGCGGAAGATTGCATTTCATACTACTACTACTACTACTATTATTCTAAGCATTCACACCTGTGATTCAATTCCCTCACCGGATATAATTTCTTAAAAACCATGTATATACGATTGTACAGCTTGATGATAAATTCGTTGAAAGGAGTCTCTTCTCTGAATCGCATGTACTACCAACAACAATCATCAGCAGTATACATAGACGCAGATTGATAGGAAGTAGCCAAAATTGAAAACAACATTTCAAGTCAGTGGCTACAGAAGTAGAAGGAAGCGTGTAATTTTCTGATCTGGATGTAGCTTGCGTTGTGGTCAGGAAATAATCTCAAGGTTTGACCTTCAGAAAACCAGCCAACCATAAATTTAGCTAAAAACATAGAAATATAGTGTGATTTACGTCAATAAAAGAAGGGTCCGTTATCAAGTCTTCTACTTTTCGGTGAAAACTTCTTTTATTGTATGACAGGCGATAATGCCCTACTTTAAATTCTCCTTGGGAACACACCACCATCATACCATCACTAGGTAAGCGGGTACACTCAACTAACCACTCCCTTTCCGGGATTCTACTGCTACTCATCATCGGACAAACACTAATAGTAATAACAATAATAATATCATGTTACCCCTTAGAAATCGTCGAACCATCTGTCGACATGTGTTTTAACGATAACTAAGCGTTTAGATTCAACAGGGAAAAATGCCAACTCTAACCTAAACAAAATACGTAGTTCAGCGAAGAGTCTCTTTTCAGCGGCGAATTCATTTTCTTAGCTGTACAATCGCAAATATATACATTGGTTATTTTGTATGCATGTGTACATTAAGTTTGTCAGACAAAAACACAATTGGTTATGATTATTTTAACTAGACAGGTGAAGATTGGTAATTGGAGTTACGCAATAAAAAATTGGTCAAGAAAACTGGGTGTAAACGAAGTTAGAGTAGTAAAAAAGGTGATGAGTTGTCACAAACTGTTGTTAAAAAGAAGTTATGTGATAATATGAACAGTTTGATGATTGAATTTTACTCAATATACGTATAGGAACAAAGTAGAGAATACGAAATTGCGTAAGAGTTCTTCTAATTGAGTACAAGAATTACAAGCAATTAAAGAAAGAGGCAAACAAACAAAACTAAGTCTTTAAAAATCAACAAAGTTGTTACCGTGACAGTAGAAGTGGTTGAGTAATTCCTTTTTTTATGCATAGCTCCAGTTTTTCTATGTGAATGGATGGCGAGAGCCTCAGCGATACAAAGAAGACGAAACCGTATTGCCTTTGGTAGGTTCTTCTTGACTCTGTAGATTACTTTGAAGGAAGAGGCGTTTGTTGAGATGGAACGACCAGTGTTAACCAGGTAGGTGTTCAATTATCGGCCTCCTTATAGTACCACTATTGCCTTTTCGCAACCATGCTGGATAGTGTTCTTGAATCCTCTTGGACAGGGTGAGCGTCGAACGACCGATTTACCTGGCTCCACAGCAGCTGGTGAACTGATATATGAACATGGAAGTGGTCAGATGCGGGATCTTGTCCTTGAGGCTTCTGCAGATCACTGGGCGACTGGAGAACACTATTCTTAGCGTTGCTGCAAAGAATATTCTTCTCAGAGGTGATGTGATCCTTCTCTTGAGAATATCGCCTGTTAAATCTCCTTTGAAATCCAAATTCATGTTAAGTTTCATTTTCGACGCAAGTGAAGTTTCATTTCTCCAAATTCTTGTTTTGATATTTTTGTCAATGAATCTTATTGGGTGGCCATTTTGGATGAAGATTTCTCTCAGAATATCTAATTCTGTTACCAGAACACCGGAACTACAGATGCGTCGGATGCGGGTGGCAAGTGATTTAATTAAATTACGCTTTTGTTGAAGGGGTACCCAGCTATAGAAGCTTGTTAGTCGACCATTCCAAGTAGCTTTTCTATGGATCGATGTTCTTAGGCTCCCATCAGTTCTTATTGTTAGTTCCACATCCAGAAAAGGAATTTTTGATTCGTTTTCCATTTCCAGAGTGAATTTTACTGCTGGATGGCAACAGTTAAATGTCTTTAGCAGTAGGTTGGGGTCATTGTTGTTGTCACAAATTACGAATATGTCGTCTACGTATCTTTTATACAGTCGTAAATTGTCAATGCTCGGCCTTAGTGGACCTTCCTCGAGGTTTGCCACGAAGCAATCTGATAGTAGTGGACCCGACAGAGATCCCATTGCAATACCATCTTTCTTTCTGTAGATGGTATCGTTGAAAGTGAACTGGACGTTTGCAGTGCATCTCAGTAGTAATTCCTTCAAATACGTTGTCGGTATTCCAATATTGAGATGGTTCTCATCTATATATTTGCATATAAAGCAAACCGTTTCCGTGAGTAGGACAGTGGTGAAAAGTAACTCAATGTCGATGAACAGCATAGTTTTGTTAGACACATTCAAGTCTTGTATGCAGTCAGCGAACTGGAAGGTGTCATGGAGCAAGTGCGTACATAATTGTTTCCTTACAGGTTCCAGAATATCTGCCAGCCATTTTGCAATAGAGTGAGTGGTAAGGGGAACCTGACATATATGCAGAATTGGACGAAGTGGGAGGTCAACCTTGTGTGTACCTTTGGTGGACCATAAAGTCTTAGTATTATTGAACCTGTTGGCCGGATCTGGTCATAGATATCGCCACTGATTAGTTGACGTCTGTGAGCTGTTTCTCAATCTGCTCCATTTTTTGTTTCTTTCATTGGAAGGTTGGGAAAATTTATCTTCATTCGACAGTATATATTGTTAATTTTTTCTCAATGTAGTCTTTTTGATCCAGAAGTACTACACCGGCGCCCTTGTCAGTTTGTCAATTACGAAAAATAATACCTCTCGGTTTTTCTTCGTAAGTAGAATGTTTGTTTTTCTGAAACTGGTAGCAGGAATCGATTAGGGAGGGTACGTTTAAATCTTTCTTCTAGCTCATACTTGAACGAAGGAATTAGGTTGTTTGTCTGGGTAAATACATTTTCAAATTGAACATCAGTCTCGAAACTTGATTAACTTGATTACATCTGTCACAGAATTTCAAACCGAGGTGTTCAATTATCACACTTCTTTATAATAAAGGTTTTTGTATTTCCCAATGAATGAAAATAAACGATATTGTTCTTTTTACTGACGTTCCGCTATTTAACGCTGTTGCTAAAAGCTTTATCAAAGTATTATTAAACCGGAATTTACAAATTCCACTCAGCTTATATATAACAAAGAGATAAGAGGTGAGAAAATAGACTACTTAGGTCAAGTTAAAAGGACATATTGAAAGTTAAAATAGCAATGAAGATCACGAAACCAAATAACAGAGTTAATGGTACCTCTGTTATGATATCAAAACAAAGCTTACTAACTTGATCATCGTTCGTCAGTCTGGGGTCATTTTTCGGTGTCAAGTTTGTCAATTGGTAAAGATAACAAAACCAGGTGTAGATTGTTCGATTTGATAAGTGTGTAGAATCATAAAAGCAGCGTGTGTCTACATAGTGAACTTGCTTATCACATTCGTGTTGATTTTATCACTTCATGGAGGAGGGAGGTGTTGTAGCCAGGTCAGATTCTCTTTAAGTTCATCATTCCTATTCAGGCAATTGGGATTCCACTTGATATAAAGTGCTTCTGATATTAGACGTTCTTTGTGATTTCCGAAGTTTTTCTGAATGACGATTTCAATATTGTCAAAGTCAATTTTGTGGCCTGATTTTATAGCGTGTAGACGAGCTATGGCTGATGATTTTTCAATTTTTTCTAGCTCTACCGGATTTCTCGGTGGTCGGGGAGATGCTCTACGGTGTTCATTTCTTCTGATTTTGATTCCTCGAGATGTTTGTCCGATGTATATCGCATTACATTCCAAGAATTTTATTTTATAGACACAATTAGATAGAGAATATTTCGGAATTTGGTCTTTTAAATGGACAAGGTTATTTCGTAGTGTGTCTGATGTTTTGAAGAAAAATGTGATTTCGAGCTGATTGAGTACTCTTCTGATGTCATCTGACGTCTCTACTGTATATGGAATGACGACTGTTAATGTCCATGTTTTCGGAATGCGTTTTCAGCCATACTTAATGTCTGTGTTGATTTTGTTAATGAAGTCCCTTGGGTAGTTGTTTTGCTTGAGAGTTTCAGTAATGTTTGATATTTCTTCTTCTTTTTCTTTCTCATCCGTTATCAGGGAATGTGCTCGTCTAAGAAGACTTGGAACAACTGAAATCTTTGCGTTGATCGCGTGTGATGATTTGAAGCCTAAATATTTATTTGAGTGGGTTTTCTTCCTGAATATGGACATACTAAAATGTCCGTTTTACCTCCTCTTAACTAGTTAGGCAGTCTAGAAACGGTAGTTCACTGACGTCTGATTCTGCTTCCAAAGTGAACTGGATTCTGGGAGATACACAGTTTATTTTCTCCAGGAATGAATTGTGTAGATTTCGTTTTAGCACTACAAAATTATCATCTACATATCTTAACCATATTTTAGGAGTGAGTATTCTTGAAAAGATGTTATTTTCGAATTTATGCATGAAAAGGTTGGTGACTGATTGGGGAGACTGGTGAACTCATAGCAACACCATTTGTCTGTCTATATAAACTCCTTTTTAAATGTAAAATAATTATTTTCTAGACAGAATTTTAAGCTCTTAATTATTTCACTGGTGTCCAGTGGACATCTTTTTGATAGCGTTGTATCTGATTCTAGTAGACTGGAAATGATATCAAGACTTTCGGTAATAGGGATACTAGTATATAATGAATGAATATCATAGCTTACCATAATGTCTTCTTTATCAATTTCTCGGTGATAATAATAATAATAATAATCGCTTTATTCCAAACAGTATTTGTGGTACAGGTATGGAATTTTCAGCGTGCATTACAATATTGCATCTAATTACCTCATAAATTTTATAAGATTTTAAAATAAAAAGCAACAACAACAAAAAAGAAAAAACAGAAGTAAAAGAAATGAAAAAAAGAACAGCATTGCATTCACATATTTAAACAATGCACCACAGGATATGAAATATAAAATTAGTGTGTAATAGAATATGTGAGCAACAATATAATAGTAACAAAGAAAGGAGAACAAAAGTTAATGGGAACTATTTGTTAGAGTGCCGCAGTAAGTTGATCGTGTCATGCCTAACAGTTTTCTCATCACATAACAGCTGTGCCAGATAAGGTATTGTGGAGTTTTTATACTTGGTAGTCCTGGCATATAGCTTCCTATAATTGCTTCTAGTTCTACCAGATGAAATGCAAGGAGAGAGGTGCGTATAGAGAGGGTGTTCGGGGTCTGACAATATAGAATTCGCTAGTTTCTTACATGACATTATATGTCTATCCACAATAGTGTTAACCAGTTGGTTTAACTAAATCCCACTTCCCCTACTAACAGCTTTTAGTGCCCTACGCAGCAAAGCAAAGTCTTTCTTAAGTAGGCCAGGAAAGATTAATGGGGAGCAGTAAAGAGGGATGGTTAGAATACAAGAATTGACAAACTGAGAAAACAAAGACTGCTTTATAGCAGACTGCCTTAACTTTCTAACGTAGAACGTTAAGCGAAACATCTTTCTAGTAACTAGGAAGATGTGAGAGGACCAGGAAAGATCGGAGGAATTACTCAGTCCAAGGTACTTGACATTAGATGTAGTTTCAACCTCTATGCCTTCATGATAGTGGGACCATGTGAGCTAGCTAGTTGTTGTAGGTCACGTTTTCGTCTGAAAGTGAAATTTACTACCTAGTATTTAGACGGATTCAGCTTAAGACCGTTTGAAGAGGACCACTGACTGACAAATTTCCAAGAGAAAGTTATTTAATTTAGAACAGTCTGACTGAGAGTTGACAGGCATGGAGGCAGAGAGGTCATCAGCATACTTGACAAAAGTGGCTACATCAGAATGGGGCAAGTCATGTAAGAAGAAAGAAAACAGAAAAGGAGAAAGAACAGCACCTTGAGGAACACCCGCTAAATAAAGTAAGTGAGGTAGGTAGTGGAGGACTTTCCATTGTAGACAGTGTACTGCTTCCTTTCAGAAAAGTAGGAATACAACCACTTATTTATCCAGCTCTCACTCTGTGTTGCAGCAAGCTTACTTAACAAGAGAGACCTAGGAACAGAGAGAGTCAAATGCAGCTGTGTAATCAAGGAAGGCACACCGAACATATTTGGCTCCTCTATCTAAACTAGAGACTATATTATAATATAGAACAACAGCGGCATCTAAGGTACACCTACTATGTTTATAGGCAAACTGGTTGGGGTCATTAAAAGGCTTTGAAGAGGGTTCAAGATTAAGTAAAATAAGTCTTTCCATAACTTTTAAAAAAGGTGAGGTAATAGCAATGGGTCTAAACTTGACAGTAGGTCCACTTGTTGATTTAGGCACTGGAACACCCTTGATATTTTTCCATGAGTCAGGAATAATACTTTTGGAAAAAGATTCATTGAAAATGTCGGTTAATGGGTAACATAAGATGTCAGCACACTTCCTAAGAATAACAGCAGGAACTCCATCAGGACCAAGGGACTGGGTAGGTTTGAGAGATTGAAGACACTTGAGGACATCATCCGTGTTAAAACATGAGAAGCAGTCATTATTTATACTATTCGATTTGGGAATCATAAGATCTGCAGGGATACATATGAAGGATTTATTAAGCATATCAACATCAACGGAAGTATCATTCATTATTTGCTTACCACCTGTGATTTCCTTTAATAGCTTCCACATATTAGATGAGGATTTACATGAAAGAAACTTCTGGTTATAGAGAGTATTTAGTCTTTGTAATTCGGCTTTAATTAAAGTGTTCATTCTCTTTACGCCAGATTTATTTTTCATTTTGTACAACATCTCTTTTTGACGGCGAAGCTTTTTGAGTTGAGAAGAGGCGAAACGGTCGAATTTTAAGAAGATTGTCTCTTTAGAACAACAAACATCAAGACAGAAATTGAGATAATGTGTTATGTTACTAATTGTGTTGTCAAGAGCTTGTTCAGTAAACAGGTCCCAGTTTGTGTCTTTTAACATTGTCCTTAGATTCTGTATGTTTTCATGTGAATAACATCTGTGTTGTATTTTCTTTCCAAGGTGGGAGAAGACCCTTTTGTGCAGCTTTCCATATACCTTGGGCAATACTCTTATGATGCAGTGATCAGAGTTAAGTAGTGGGGCTCTTTTCCGAGCTTCAAATATTCTAATGTCATTTGTGAACACAAGATCTAGAATATTATCCATTCGAGTCGGGATGTTGACAATGTTATCATGACCAAGTGAAATAAGGAAACTGTGATTACTGGAATTGAAATCTCCAGTAACTATAGACAAGGAGTTTCCGAAGGAGGTGGCAGCAATTAGGAAAAATTCATCTAATGCATAAATTCTCTTAATTTTGAAAAGAAAGAAAGGAAGAAAGTAAGGAAGGAAGAGCGGAAAAGTAATTCAGACAAATTTAAGTGATTTATGTCTTCACAAACTGATTCATTTTCTCACATAAGATAAACATATAATGAAAAATCAAAATAATAATAATAATTATTATTATCTGAATTTATAGGTATGCTAAACTTCACAAACATGTAGAATGTCTGCTGATTGAAACATATACATCTTATCTATGCCTGTACAACAAAGCACCAGAGTTTAACTTTTTCAGTAGAAGTTACTGTTCCATTTTTTCTAATTCACAATCAAAAGTCACACCATCACATTTGTATATTTTTTCAATAACACCCAACCTAGGTGTTATACATCTACGTGTTGCGTGTGTGTATATGCGTGTGTGCAACCACTCGCATGTATCCATTCTCTTATGGACATGTGCGCATAGATTATTTCAGGAATTTAAGGAATTTGTATCCTTCTAACTGTTGGACAAAAGTGCGTCTGATTCCAAGACAGAGATGCTGAGAGAGAGAGGCAACTTTCACTGGACGGACAATGCATGAAAATTGTGTTCAACTATATATCAGACAAAGAATTGTGTACAGCACAGACAGAAACAAGGTCAGAAATGCTGCATTAGATTCAATAGTGGTAAGGTGAAGGGAAAAAAAGGAAACTGGTACTAAGTAGCGATTCTCTGTTGTATCGTATTGTATGGTATTGTCAGTGCTTAGTGAGGTGTTCGGCTACCATTATCTGGAGATAGGTAGGGATAAGAAAGCTCTCTTTGGCGAAGTTCAGCAATAGCGTCCCAGGAGTGCGAACGCTCAAATGACCTTGAACGCTTGCTAGTCATTGGTTGAGGAAACTTACTACTATTCTAGCGCGAAAATGAACGGTGTTCACCTGTTCAGATGCAAATTTCACCTAGATCACGTATTTCAATACTGTCTGGATAATGGATTGATAGGACATTCTCGTATGTGTAATTGTGTTGCTTTAACGAACCTACAACCGTATTCCTAGGTCATTGATGGAGATATATTTAGATTTAAGAAGTGTAGGAAACGAACAAGTGTTCGTACTGGTAAGTCACACTCTCAGTTAATTGTCTTCTAGGAACTTTCTTTGCTAAATCGAAACTTTCCTTGACGAATATACTGTTTCTATGCCATTACTGGATTTTGAAGTTCGGTGTGAGGTCGACTGTCGCTCAGACAGATAATACGTTGACATCTACTGAGCAGTGGTTCCAATTTTGTCGAGATTTAGCTTCATGGAAAATGAACAGTATTACACAATTATTGAGAGGAGTCGGTGTTGTCTTTCATATCGACGAAACGGTACTTATGAAGAAGAAATACAATCGGGCACGTGCTAGAGCTAATAACGTTTGGGTATTGGGAATTTATGACACCCAAATTCGGAAAGGATTTATTGAACTTATTCCAGAGAGGAGTGCCAACACTCTTCTCCCTATTATTCAGAGACTTGTTTTGCCTGGCGATACCATACACACGGATGAATGGGCAGGATATAACCGATTATCTGATGTGGGATATATACACCACTGAGTTAACCATTCTGATGATTTCGTCGATCCCACAAGCGGTATTCATACTAATTCAATGGAAGGTTTCTGGGGAAGATTAAAAAATAGAATAAGAGTAATAAATGGCTCTCAAAATCAAGTTATTTTTAGTCACCTAGATGAATACGTGTATAGGAATTGGTTTAATTTAAAAACTGACACTCTCCATAGTGAACTTGCTTATCATATTCACTATGTAAAGACACACTGCTTTTATAATTTTACACACTGATCAAATCCAACAATCTACACTTGGTCTCGTTTTCTTTACCAATTGACCGACTTGACAACAACGAAAAATGACCCCAGACTGACGAACGATGTTAGTAAACTTTGTTTTGATATCATAACAGATATACGATTACCTCTGTTATTTGGTTTAGTGATCTTCATTGTTATTTTGACTTTCAATATGTCCTTTTAACTTGACCTAACCTGTCTATTTTCTCACCTCTTAACTCTTTGTTATATATAAGCTGAGTGGATTTTGTAAATTCTGGTTTAATAATACTTTGATAAAGCTATTGGCCTCAGTATGAAAAATATGACCCGGATTTTCAACTCCAGTGTGAAGTCAGTGCTTCTATACGGACCAGAGACTTGGCGCCGCGTAACGAAGGGCACTTCGAACAAACTACAGACCCTCATTAACAGTTGTCTTCGCTCAATACTCAAGATCAGATGGCCAGAAAAGATCAGCAATAGAGATCTCTGGCAATGAGCGAACCAACCAGGAACCGATTGTGAAACAAATAGGCAGGAAGAAATGGAGATGGATTGGACATACTCTGAGCAAACCATCAAGTGACATCACTAGACAAGCCATTGCTCGAGTGTAAACCGAACGGGAAGCGGCGAGTTGGTCGTCAGTGCCAGGGTGACTTGGAGGAGGTCATGTGAAGAGGAGATGAAAACGTGTGGGCAGACTTGGAGCCAGGTGAAAACTCTAGCAGAGAACCGAGCGCAATGGAGATGCACGGCTGAAGCCCTATGTTCCTCTAGGAATTAAAGGAAACAATAATAATAATAAATAAAGCTATCAGCAACAGCGTTAAATAGCGAAACGTCATTAAAAACAACGATATCGTTTTGTTTTTCATTCATTGGGAAATACAAAAACCTTTATTATAATGAATCGTGTGTTGTTTTTAACCCTGAAAATAAAAACAGAACCACGTTGTAACCCAGGACACAGTGTTTGCTGAAATCAGCTTGCTTAGTTAAAGTGCTCTCGGGACAGAGTCAAAAGCATCCGTGTATTTGAAAAAAGAGGCTGGAACAAATTTTGCACTTTTATGAAGACTCCAATCAATACTGTGGTGAAGTACAAAGACGTCATCTAATATACATCTACTGCATTTGTAAGCAAGAAGGTTTTACAACTTGCAAGAGTAGTTTCCCCATAGTTTTCAAAACTGCAGACGTCATAGCGATTGGCCTAAACTTCAGACCTTATTCAGAAGATGATTTTCATAAAGACACCACGTTTACTTCCATCCAAGAAACAGGTACTGTATCCCAATAAAACCATGCATTAAAGATTTGCCTCAGAGGATGACACAAAATATTAGCTCACATTTGAAGTAAATTGCTTCATACACCATCGGGATCTAGGCTGTGTGATGGATTTAAAGATCTGAGACATGATAATACCATGTTTTCATAAAGACCAGGAAAATGATCATTTCATACATTTATTCCCCTTGTAGCGGTAAATAATTCCCCAAAATTATTGACCACAGCAATCATCACTCAGCATTGGATGCTGACCCTCACTGTTTGAGTCGATTTGTTTAGCTGAAGGCTTCCGGTCAAGCATCCTCGCCATTTGGTACTCCGTCGTGTCACGTGCGTGCACGATCACTAGCCAGCTAAGCATTCACTTCAGCCCGCGATTTGGTCCCGAAATATATATCATACTTTGGACAGCTAAATCTGGTCTTTTGCTTTGTCTTTGGTACACGACAAACGAATATTATAGAAGTTGTTGGTATAAGATCTTGCGTCAGTATACTCCGTACAATTCGCGAACGTCGATACCGTCAACCTCTAAACCCTTAATGAATTTGAATAAAGCAAGAACTACAGTTTTTGCAGAATAAAAAGGTACCATCATTTATTTCGTTGCCTTCCCATCAGCTGCTTACATACCACAGTCATTATTAAGTTTATCTACAGAAACAATTTTAACATACTTGCATAGACAGTTCATTTTTAAACAAAAATCAAACAATCAATATATGCATACAGTAATATATATATATATTTGTAATATTAAACACTATTCCGAACAATAATGATCATACACAATGGAAAATTTTCAGCATTACTCATTCAGATGAAAGAGAGGATGGAAATATCCAGTTAGCAGGGTTGGCAAAGAAAGACTGATAACTTTTTGTTTCTGAACGCATAAATCAGGTCTCAGAAACATGATAAGAATTAAACTCTTTTGCCTATTGATAATTTTGAACGATCTGGCGACGTCCACCTCATGACCAGTGTGAGGAAGATGCCTGGTGATGATACTGTTTAAAGCATTTGTTCCCTTTAGACATAAGCTTTTTGTTACATGTTCAGTAAATCGTAAATATGCCCTTCTTCTTTCTGTTCTTCCAATGTAACTGCTTCTGCAGATACATTTATGTGACTAGAAACTTCAGGTCCAGTTTCATTATAAAAAATCGATTTAAGGCATTCAGATCAGAATAAACATCAATCGAAGTTTGTTTTGTGTTTTTTGCCTATAAATTGATTAAAAAGTTTCCAGATGTTGGAAGCATCCCTACATGATAAAAGTTTTTCATTACATATGTTATTTATTCTTTGTATTTCAGACTAAATCAAAGAGTTTATTCTCCTTTCGACCACCAACACATGATCATGTGATTTAAACAAATTCTCTTGCACACTACTAAGCTTTTTCTTTTACTTGTGAAGAAGAGATCCTATCACATCAAATCTCATAAACAATGTTTCAATAGGGCAGCAGATGTCCAAACAGAAGTTGAGATTGCATCAAGAGAGAAAAAAATATTTTGAGGATAATACCAACTCGTTTTATTTCCTGGATTCTCTTCAGCTGAGTACACCTTAAATAATAAATAGTGCCCCAGTGGCTTAATGGTTTACGAGCTAGCTCGCCTCATAACCAGAAGGTCCTGGGTTTGAACCACTTGTGGGTGCGTACTGATGAAGAGTCCTAAACTAGAACGAAACAGCTGTTCAGTACTCTAGTGCTGGTTTTCCAATGGTTCTGTAATTGATTTTTTAAATTTTGATTAAAGCTTGTTTCCCCTTTTTTTTGGAACAAGTCAGGAATTTTCAGCTTGTGATATCGGTAGTCCAAGTTTTCCAGGTCGACTATCGATATCAGGTGTGCGTCGGCAGGGTATGGAACCCCGGACCATGTGCATGATCGGCGAGAGTCCTAACCGCTGCGCCAATTACACTACTGTCAGCTCATGATGAAATCCTCCAACCAATTAAAAGTTAAAAGTCAATCTGAACGAAGAATATTCTTTTCAATAATTTCTCTTCAGGTTCTTGCAATTATAACATATAATATTTACTGTCGTTACAATAATGGCCAGTTATGCGGCGGATACATTTTAACGTAGAGTAACAGATTAGTGTTATGGAGTGTCAAAATAAATAGTCGTATTTGTGTGACAAACGTGCTAGGCTGAAATCGATTACAAAATATTTCGGTGAAATGAGAGACAATGGTGGTGATTAGTCATAATAGATTTGTAGAGTGTGGGGTAGGAAAATTGACAAGTCAGTTCAAGGTTATAAATGGTGTCAGGAGAATGGCTAGTACTAAGTGGTATATGTTAAATTGGAGGAGATGGCAAGACTGTAATGAGAGGTTCCTAACGAAATAACGAATGTTTGAAATGGAACAGGTGGAGGCATATATTGAGAAAAGAGATAATATCTAGAGAATGTTTGCATGAAGGGCATAAATTATGACGAATAATAATAATAATTGTAATAATAACCATTGTAATAAAAGACGCAAAGGAAAGAAAGGAGAAAAAAACCAAGATGGTTAGGGGGAAGAGGCGCTCTTGGTGATAAGAAGAATCATCAATCCAAGTTCGGCCACGGTAGTAACAGTGTCTGGACGTGTTCTTTTTGTATACAAAGTTCCGGTTTAGTCGATGTTATTGCAACAGCTTCAGCTATGTGTAGGAGACGTAAGCGAACTGTACGTGAAAACGACTTCGGAATTCGGTATATAACCCTGAAAGCTGTGTTGACATCGATGCGATGTCCAGTATCGACCAAGTGTGACAGGATCGAACTTTTTATGCACTTAATTTCCCCCCTGTTGAACCAAGCTGGTAAATGTTCTCGGACCCGTAGACGATATGGGAATATTTCACATTATTAAATTATAAGTTGGACAATTTCTGGTCATACATTTTACAATGACTTTGAGTTTTAGATAGGAAGAATAGGCACTGTGTTGCCTATTTAATTCAATTTAGATTTTCTGGTCGACTGATTAGACCTCGGTCTCAGGTTCACATGTCTGCTCCTTGTGCAGATGCTTCGACGATGTCTGCCCTTGAAGTCAATTGGTGGATGGTGACTAGCAATGTTCAGTTTAATAAAGGATATCCATTGCACAAGAAATGTTCCAGGCGGTATAATGCAGAATACTTTGACTGTACGAACCATGGGTGTTGAGTTCTAGTTTCAGAGGGAAAACGAGCGAAAACAAAATAATACGAAACAGGCACTTTTAATTTCACGGCTGGTCACTATCTTCAAATGTCGTTGAAGCGTCAACCCTGAGAGTCGACATGTCAATCAAAGGTGACCGTAAACATCCTTCAAATATAATCAGTCAACAGGAATTACAAAATTAGCTTGAAAATGATTGAAAGATGCTATGATTAGACACCAGGTAGCAACTGGTATCATGAGTGTAGTCCTTCGTTTGGGGCAGATTGAAGTCTGTCAGTAGTCAAGCTTGAGATGTGGCCAACATCCCACTGGGTGGCTCACCATCATAGTACACTTATATTTGTTGTTACTAGATACTTATAGGGAATCGGCAGGAAGCCATACCTGATCTAGGTTTCATGCTAGTTGGCATTCACCATTCGGCCAGTCAGTCAGCAAAGCAGGCGTATCTGCGTTCCTGAAGGAAGTCATATCCCTCCTGAGATTCACTCCCATGTCACCTATCCAGTACTGCAGTCAGAGACATTACCAATGAGCTATTGTGGATAGGGATTGACCTCCTGTAGGATTGTATTGGATACTTTAATTGGACACTAACTGGCTGATGTCAGGTTTCTGGTCCTAAGTCTGCTGCAGACTAAATTGCATCGAATTGTATCTACCAATTCAACTGCGATTGTGGAGTGAGTTAAATTGGCCGTTGCTCTAGGAACTTGATTTTTCGTGCTCACTCGAGAACATCTCCTACTATGGCTAAGTAAAGGTGTAGTTAAAACCATTAACAGTTCGATATTAGACCATCTGGTGCAAACCGGCCACAAAGCCAGTGTTGAAGAATCCTTCTCTATTATCTACCGCGTGTCTAATAAATTGCCAAAATCATCAAAGCACCACATGTTCCAAACAGCAGAGGCTATTGCAATTCGCCTCAAACAACCAGTGATGTGTGTTCAAAAGAAGCAAGTCCAGCCCCTACTACTGCCCTGGCTGGCCTTCAGTAGAGACTATAAATCCTAATATTTCTGATATTCAGCTTATTTTATGTTGATGCTATCGAACTGTAATCCACTGATATTATTATTGATTGGTTCGATGTTATTTAAACAGCATTAATTTTGTTTATAGCACTGATTCATTCATTCACTATAATGTATACATAACTGTAGAGCCTGATGATGAAGTTATCGAAAAGAGTACTCTTTGTTCAGAATCCATTCTTTTCTTACTTTTCTGTGTGATTGCTACTGCAAGTGCATGTGATTTGGTAGGTGTAACTGGAGTTGACATGGGCAGAATACGTATCTACTTTCAACTGAATTAAGGATCGGTTACAGGAATTCATTATGAGTTGACATCGGTTAGAGAACCATTGGAAAACCAGCTGGGAGTACTGGACCCAGAAGGTCCTAGGTTCGAACCCCGATTGATGTGTGCCGATGAAGAGCCCCGAACTAAGACGAAACAGGTGTCCAGTACTCTAGTCTTGGTTTTCCAGTGGTTCTCTAATCGATGTCAGCTCATAATGAAATCCTGTAATCAATCAATCAAATCCCTACAAACCAACACATGAATTAATGGTCATTGAGTGCCGAAAAGCAGAATCAGTGTGTGGATGGGAAATATCCTCCCCAACGTACCCTTGATTCTTTGTTTTCTGTTCGTGCTGAGATGTTTCTTCCACTTCATCCGCAACGTGAGTTAACACCAGTTTCTTTTCAGCCATTAAGATCTTCAGTTTTCACGTTTCTCACCCCCCATGTTTCATTATGATCTTCCTGGAATCACCATTCTCCGTAGGATAATTTTCAATAATTATGAAGTTCTCAACATTTCCTTGCAGGAATTCTCTCATATAATTTTGATTAGCGAAACAACAAACACTGGTGCACAATAAGATGAATCCATTTTATGTTTCCATGGCTCTCATCAGCTGCATACAACCCATAATCTTTAAAAATAATAAATAAATAAAAGTTCTGTAAATAAACCTAATATTTTCTTTGATTGAACACTAGTTAGTAACTAGTGTGATGTGTGTCTAGTCCTCCTGTCTTTGGTGCAGACTGAATTCTATCACCACTCGAGTTTGCAATGTGGCCACCATGCCACTAGGTAGCTCGCCATCACAGTGCACATTGATTCGATGATATTAGATGTTTGGAGGCAATCGGCTACAGGAAGCCTTGAACCTAGGTTTCGTGCTAGTTGGCGCTCGTATAATATCATTTAATATTTTCTGTAGGCTGTACGCAGCTGATGAGAAGCCAACAAAATAAACAATGATGGTACAATTTTATTTTGTACAAATTGTTGTTTATTGCTTTATTCAAATTTTTAAAATTTTATTGCCTTGCTTTTGGAGTGTAACATAAGACCTCAAAATTGAGATCTGAAGTTTTTGTAGCACCGGTGTTTTGGGCTTTACATGGTGGAGTTGCCAGCCTGACGCTCAACCTTAACTTGAACCCCTAACCACGTGCTCTTAAGCTTGGTTTTAGTGAATTACTGAGGCTAAATCAGGAAAACAAAAGGTCTGTTAGCATAATAATAATAATATACTTTATTCCAAAAACAGTACTTATAATACAGAATGGAATTCTCAGCATTTGTCACAATATTGCATCTGATTTACTCAAAGTGTATATAAAATTAAAAAATTAAAACAAAAATTAATCGGAGGAATTTGTCCACATTAACGACATAATTATTAGATATAATAATAATAAATACTAATAACAGTGAGTTTGTTCCAAACGGTATTGTCGATTCAGTTTGGAAACTTAAGCATGTTATGGATAATTGGGTCTGATGTTCTGTTGATATGGTATATTGAAGGGAAAGGCTAAATTAGAAGTTATTACACAGCTTAAATGATGTTCACACTTATGAAAAAATAAACAAATAAAAACACAAAATTGAGAGGATTATAAATATAAGAAGTACAATAACAATAAAGGTTGATGTTGTAAGGGTGGAGGAAATGGTTTAATTTAGTAGTGCAAAGAAGGTTAGTTAGTTAGTTCATGCCTGACACTACTTTCCCCACATAAAGTACGTGCCAAATTTGGTTTAGTAAATCTAATGTTCTGTTGATACAGTATGGTGAGGTGAAATACAAAGTTAACAGTCATAATACAGCTTAAAATTATGTCCACACTTATGAAAAATAAAATAAACAAAACGAAAAAATTGAGAGGATTATAAATATAAGAAGTACAATAGCAATAAAGTATGATGCCTTAAGGTTGAAGGAAATGGTCTATTTAGTGGTGCTAAGAAGTTTAGTTAGTTCATTTCTTACACTATTTTCATCACATAGAGTACGTGCTAAATATGGTATAGTGGAATTTTTATACTTAGACGTACGTGCATAAAGTCTTCTGAAAAGACTTGTTGTTTTACCTGAGGAGACACAAGGTTGGAGCTGCTGGTAGAGTGGGTGCTCAGAGTCTGACAAAATTCCTCTAGCGAATCTGTTGTATGACATCAAATGCCTATCGGTGACAATGCCAACGATATGGCCTAATGGGATACCACTCGTCCTAGTGACAGTCTTCAGAGTTCTACGAAGTAATAAAAGATATGGGAAAGAAGAATCTTATACCTATAGGATGGAAGGTCATAGCTAACAAAAGGGGATGAGGGAATATAGTATTTATGAATTTATAAATCCCCCAGTAGGCCAAGGTAACAATGGTAGTTGGACGTGTTCCTTTTGTACACAAAGTACTGGATGTTTTAGCGAGAACTGCTATAGTTTCTGATTCTTAGTGTTTTCAGTTGCTACAAGGTTAGGCATAGATTTTTCGATACATTGTAGATGACAGAAAGGGTTTGTTAATATCAAAATAACATAGCGAGCTAAAATGACCACTTTTTCCCCTCGGTAGTCATCTGCATTCCTCATTAATCAAGCTAACATTCTGTGAATCTACATTTTATATTCTATAAATCATTTTGTAGGAAAAAAGGAGATTCCAGACTATTTACACGAAACCAAAAAAAAAACAAACACACAAGAAAATGTGAGAGAATTACATCACTGTGAATTTCCCCCATCGCTTGGTGTATGCACGCCATATGTACATATATATAAAATCTGAAACGACTAATCAAAATGTCGCGTAATATGACACTTTTTAGCTTTCTTGCCTTTACATTTTTCTTAGCAGTCAACAAAAATTTAATAGAGAAAAGAGAATAAGACAATATAATTAAACCTTTCGTGTATTTCACTAAATTTTACTGGTTTAACAATGATGGAAAAGAGAGAGACAAAAAAAGGATTAAATATCGAGGAAATAGAATATTTGCAGATGTTTGTACAGAATTGAATTTGTCCCAACTGTGATCCATATCATTTAGAGAACTATTGCAAACCAATACTCGAGCATTTGACAGACAGCTCTTTCATCAGCCTCTTTCGGGACTCATCGGAAGTATACACTAGCCCTACTGACAGGATTCGAACCCACAACTTTTCAGTTGTAAGGCAAGCCAGATAGTAGATCATTCAGTCACTGGCAACCTACTCCTCAATGGGTCAGTTTATGATTTTAGTGTGACTGGGACCACGCAGTGGCATCGCTGGCAAGTATTTGTCCTCAATCCTACAAACAAACTGTGGATTTTGAAATAATAGAGAAGATTTGACGCTCAGGTGGATGATTTGCAATTAATAGTGTTCTCTGAGCTGGTTGGTTTAGTTGTGGAGCTTTCGTCGTCCTTCTGGCAACACCCCACTTCAGCGCAATATTTAGCATAAAGTGAAATGATTTAAATTTCTTCATGAGTGATATAATTGCGTCTCCCGGTAACCATCTTTACATATGTATTGACCATTTTCTATTGACTTGGATTTTAAACTTTCTGGTCACCTGATTTACTTTTTATTAGTTGATATATTTCGTCTATATTAACGTGTTTTTTAATTGCATTTTTGTTTGAGTACCAGGCTTCTAGGAATTCCCTGACTACACTTCTGGTGTTTCCTCTGTCTAAAATTTCGACATAATCCCAATCAAACTGATGACCATAATTGTCTATATGCATTGATACTAAAGAATATATATCGTGTCTTTTCACAGCTGATTTGTGTTCTTGGGTTCGGAATCGAAGGGGACGCCCACTTTGGCCACCAATGTAATGTGTGTTATAGTTCATACATGCAATTTATTTTTTAAATGGTATTAATTTTATCTTCTTTTTCTGTTAGATCTCTCGGTTTGCACAATATCGAATGAAGTGATTGGACTGACTTGTGTACTCTATCTATTTCAAAGGGTTTCAGTATTCTAGCTGTTATCTCAGAGATGTTTTGTATATATATGGTAGGATGAATTTTCTCGTGGTCTTTGATGATGGTTCTTTGTTGTGTTTTGATTCGACTTTCAACACTTTTTGATGAAATTTTGTGGATAACCATTCTCTTTGAAGACTTTTTGTAGGTATTTTTTTTCCATTATATAGACGAAATATACCAACTAATAAAAAGTAAATCAGGTGACCAGAAAGTTTAAAATCCAAGTCAATAGAAAATGGTCAATACATATGTAAAGATGGTTACCGGGAGACGCAATTATATCACTCATGAAGAAATTTAAATCATTTCACTTTATGCTAAATATTGCGCTGAAGGGGGATGTTGTCCAGAAGGACGACGAAAGCTCCGCAACTAAACCAACCAGCTCAGAGAACACTATTAATTGCAAAACTTAGGATTACTAGACCACTTTATTTGATATGACACTCAAGGAGTGAATATTAGCAATTGTATGTCGTTTCGTGAACAATTTGTCTTTCATAATCATACTAGTGTCACATTGATATTGTTATGATATACATGTAATCAACCAAACTGCCCAGATTCCCCTCTCAAATTAATTAATTCATGCCTAAAGTCTTTCGTTTCCAAGGACAGTGAGGCAGTGAAGAGCCTGACAGAGAAGGCAGTTACTACCTTTGGCAATGAAATTATTGTGTCTGTCTACAAAATGTAGACATCAGAGTGAGTGATCCCTGCTCGATTGCCAGCTGACTCATTACTGGGTCTCTCTCGTAGTTTACCAGCCACTGGGAAGTCCGGTAAAAAGAAGGGGATTTGCATGGGGCTGGCAACCCTATCTGCTATTTAAACTTGGTAAATGTTGGTACCCCAACATCCACTAGGGAGGCAAATGAATGCAGAAAAAATTTCGACATACTTTAACATGTCTGGACGTGTTATTTTTGACAAATATGTAGCAAAGAAATCTGCAATTTCTGATGTTATTACCTGCCAATGGTATTTATGCATTATTATCGTTTCCTTTAATTCCTAGAGGAACATAAGGCTTCAGCCTGACGTATCCATTGCGTTCGGTACTCTGCTAACGTTTCCATCTGGTTCCACATCTGCCCACAAGCTTTCATCTCCTCTTCACATCACCTCCTCCGCCATGTCACCCTCGCATTGACGACCAACTAGCTCACCGCTTCTCATTTGGGTTCCACTCGAAAGAGAGAGCCTGCAGTGTGATATCACTCACTTGATGGTTTGTTTTCTCAAAGTATGGCCAATCCAATCCACCTCCATTTCTTCCTGCATATTTGTTGCACAATTGGTTCCTGCTGGGTTGATTCGTTCATTGCCAGAGATCCCTCCCTGTTGCTGATCTTTTCTGGCCGGCCATCTGATCTTGAGTAGTGTTGAGTGAAGACAGCTGTTGATGGAAGTGTGTAGTGGCCTTCGTGACGCAGTGAGGCGCCAAGTCTCTGATCCGTATAGTAAGTAGCACTGACTTCACATTGGAGTTGATAATCCGGGTCTTATTTTTAATGCTGAGTAGTGCTGTTTACCTCCACACACACTTGAGAGTAATGAAAGCTTGCATTGATTTCCCGATCCTTGCTGCTTTGATATCCTCATCAGTTCCGTCCACCTGTAGTTGAAACGATGCTTCCCAGATAGGTAGGTGGGTAGGTGAAGGAGGTTACTTCTTTCAGATTTCTCCCATTTATGCTGATTGTTGTCCGTTGTTGTTGCTGTTGCTTTTGGCCAGGAATCTTCATCACCTACCTCTGTTTTCTCTATGTTCACCTGAAGTCCTTCCCATGTTTGATTTTTCCTCTGCCAAGTTGTTGCATTATAATTATGTCGAAATAAAGTAACGCCTTCTGTTGCAATCGAAATTCCCTCCAAAAATATTTTGATCGTAATTATTATTATTTTAATTAATTGGGAAAACAGAAATCAAAGAATTTTAATTAGTAGACCGTAGGAAAAGATGAAAAATATATTTTGCATTCTTGTCTAAGGGGTTATTCAGTCTGTCTATTTTTTTATTAACAAAATGAATATTTTTCAATCCTTTGATCTAATTTCGAATATTATGAGAAAAACAAGGGGATCGGATTTAACAGTTGGTAGCTGATTTGGTAAGGTGAAGGATGAGCGCGGTAATGATCATGATAATTACGAAGAATAATTACTGGATTTTTCGAGAATATCCATTGAATACAAACATCCAATACAAATGCAACCCAATTTCTGAATATCGATGAGATACTCACTAGTGACTGGCCCTATTCAGGTAGGTAGGTAGTTATCTGGGTTATCTAGTGGGAAGTCGTGACCAATACGGTGTAGCAGGTCGGGTGTGAGGACGAATAATCACCAGCGATGACATTGGCTAGCGGTCGCGAGATGTCGTGAATTGGCAGAAGATGGAATTCATGCACTGGCCATTCAGTCGGGTCCCAGGGGCTTGATGGTCTACGAGCTCGCCTTGTAACCAAGAGGTCATGGGTTCTAACCCTGGTAGTGGGGTGGGCACTGAAGAGTCACGAACTAGGACGAAGCAGCTGTCCAGTGTTCCCAGCTGGTTTTCCAATGGTTCTCTAACCGAAGTCAGCTTACGATAAAATCCTGTAACAAGCATTCAAAATCATCAAGTATTGATGTCCAGGGATTTGATCGGTTCCAAGTTAAGAAGACAAATTGATATCAGTTTGTTATGAACCTGTCGCCTATTGATCTGATCACGTTGACAGTTGATATGACTCATGTGTAGGTACATTATTACTGATGCAATGAACAACTGAACTGATATGCCGGATACACCTATTCGTCCATAGTCGTACCTTCCTCTACAC
This sequence comes from Trichobilharzia szidati, assembly GCA_944472155.2. Taxonomy (NCBI): domain Eukaryota; kingdom Metazoa; phylum Platyhelminthes; class Trematoda; order Strigeidida; family Schistosomatidae; genus Trichobilharzia; species Trichobilharzia szidati. The sequence goes on along the minus strand of OX235276.1, from coordinate 12,876,074 downwards.
TGAACCAAGTATCTACCAATTTGACTGCTCCTGTGGAGCCAGTCACATAAACCGTACAATTAGGTGTGTTTCCCGTCGGATTTCTGAACATCACCCTGCATGGTGGTTAAGTAAAGGACAAACAAAATCTATTTGTAGCGCTATTCTATCTCATCTTGTGGATACACAACACAAGATTGATGTTAACGAGGTCGCTTTCAAAGTCATTTATCGCACACAAACAGATCTTAACTTCACCTTAAGAGTTCGTTTACTAAATATTGCTGAGGGTGGCCGTTAGGATCTACATTAGGAAGCCTAATTTATGTGTCCAAAAGAAGCTAGTTCAGACATTATCCTTAGCTTGGTCATCTAGGTTTGAATGATCCTCAATTTGCTGTCGAAATTTTAGTTGATATTCTATTTGCTACTATATCTTTATTATTATTATTATTATAATTTTAGTATCTTGAATAAACTGTAATTCCATTGTGATCTTCCTTAACAAATCGATATTATTTAAAAAACACCAAGATATTGTTATTGACTACTAATCTAGAATATTCTATGTATATAAACAAGCATGTATAATTGTAGAGCCAGAAGAGGAAATTATCAAAAAGGATAATCTTTGCTCAATTATTTTGTGTTTTATAGATGTCTGAATGAATATTTTCTCCTATTAGGAAGAAGTACATTATGTTTATATATTTTCAGCTGCATTAAAATGTGCCTAGGGTAGTGGAAATAGATTTTTCTGGTTTGCTGGTGATTTGCCCAGGGCAAAGGAAGAAAAAATATGATGAAATTTTACAGTCATCCTATTTTAAGCCAATTCCTGTCACATTTAGAGAACCACTGAAAGCCAAGTTGTACTGGACAGCTGTTTTTTCCAGCGGTGATTGAGCTCTAGATTTGTTGGTTATGTTGGTTAAGTGCACTGACCATTCAGTCACTAGAACGAAATCCAATGTCTGCCTCATAAATTTCTTCTTATTCGCGATAATATAATGCCAATATTCCATCAAAGCTATTCACACCTCTCATCAGTAACTGTTTACAGTTCTGGTGAGAAGTCGTGGCGTGTGGGGTGCACGAAGTAGAGTGTCAGAATAGATACTTGCTGATTACATTCTCTTGGTTATGTATCATGGATTGGTAGAATTTTGAATTCATAGGCTTGCCAGTGGATTTCTTCTTAGTTACTGAATGATATAGCGTACTCGTTTCATAATCTACAAGTTCAGAGTACAGTTCCGGGTACTGCTTAAGAGTTCCGAGCTACTAGGAAACAACTGTGGAGTAGACACTGGTTTTCAATGGCTCTCTTACTGATATCAGTCTGTGATCTACCTCGAAAGTTGAAATCTATTAGGTCATTTTATTTCCCACGTTTCTGGCTTCTGTTAACACGTAAGGAAATGCTTTATTTATTCTTTATTTTCTTTGAGAAGTTATGCTGCTTGATGATTACTTGATCTGCAGCCGGGAATGTCATTTTAACCTGAGATTTGCAAGCTAGACGTTACAGTTATCAGACTTGATTCACTTGGACCTGACAATCATTGTTTTGAACTATAGGCAGTGATTCATTTAACATTGATACTACATTGCACTGATGGACACTACCAGTTGAGCCCTAACAAAGTGAAATTCAAATGAAATTCAATATCGTTAAATTTCTTTGTACTAGATAGTGGTTTGAATCTACCCCAGGTACTATAGGTTGACTTTCATTGGATCGATTTTCTTTGAATTCTTCTCATGAAACCTGCATCGATTCTTGGACATCTTCGTGTTAGCGTATAATGCCTTCAATCAGCAAAACAGTAAAAACTAAGGAGTCTACAAAGAGGTCTCTGGTCTCATTCATCTCACAGCGCATGTTTCAACCTGTGCCAAGTTGTATTCTTTTGTCGTCTGCACTGAATTTTTTGTGGGGAGAGGTGGGCATCCATACCACCCAATAGAAATTAGATGTTGCAATATGGCTGGTGTTGTTCATGACCGTTTGCAGTTGTCTGTAGAAATCCTCAACCTTCTCTACTGGTTCTGCGTTGTCTGTACGACCACATAGTTGTAACTTTCATCTCTACGTGGAAGGACAATGGAATATTCTGAGAGCGTTGGACAGAGAAGCCTGTTTAGTCTTCTCAAGCATGAAGCAGAGGCATGGAATGAATGACATCTCATTTCACTCGCGTCGTCTTAGATTTACTGCCATTGCCAACAACATAATATGCGCTGGGTAGATTGTACATCTATTTAAATTCCATTTCTGTTTAGCGTATCATTAGGCAAGCTGCTCCAGAAACTCGTACAGTCCCAGAACAACCCACTGAGACGTTGCTTCTCACGTCCTAGGGTAATCTATGAGAGTCCTTACCAGCAAACCTAGAACGGAGATATCCAACCAACGACTTTTGAGCACTGGAGACAGCCTATCCTGTCTCATGGAAACAAGATCCCGACAGCGAATCTACTTCCCACTGCATGAGACACCGCTTCTGACTGGCCATTTTGCCGAACGCCTTTCGAGCAATTAATGGCATGGTTACCAAGCCACTCGTGGTCATCTGCTAACCGTTAGTCACAAGTTAACAACAGTTTCAGCCCTCCCGCCCAAATTTCCAGTGATCTTGGTCCTCTGCAGCCCCGTATACCGGAACTCCAATATTAGGAAACTATACGACGGTCACAGAGTGTCAAGTCTGTCACTGCATACAAGACATCCCGGCTGTTGGATGATAACCGAGCCTTTGGTGAAGCGACGGGCTAAATTAGATGACAAGGTATTTGGCTTTCTTAAGCGATTTGTGGTCACTAGAAGCTGACAGAGGAGAAAATAGTAGTGAAACAGAATACAAACCATTGTAAAAATGATAGTCTAAGAGAAAAACTCTGTTCAAACTATAGTGCATTGAAGAAAAGAGTGAAGAAGATTGCTAGGAAATACTGAGGGCACTTATACGACACAATAGCCAATAAAGCAGAGCAGGCAGCTAAGAAAGATTTCAATACTCTTCAACAAATAATCATGCAGCAATCCGGAAAGACATGAAAGCAGATGAAACCAGTGGAAGATATTGAAAGAAATACAATTAGCAAAGAGGTGGAACTAGGAAAATTCTGGGCTGATCATTTCAAAGGATTTTTGAAATGACCACTAACTCCAACTCGTCCAGGTGTACGACCAACAGCTGGCAGAGAACTTCCAGTGAACACTAATCCTCAAACAAAAACAGAAATCTTGGGTACAATGAATTTACTGAAAGCCATCATTGAAAGCATCACAGCCAGATAGAATTAGCCTAGATGGACTGAAAATGGACCAGAGACCTCATCGGACATACTGACTGCGCCAATGCAGAAGGTGTGAAGGAAAGGAAGAAAGGGAGACAGACGCTTTGAAGAACAGCCACCTTGTCAAACAGTAAAGTAAGAGTTAAGCCTTTTTAGGAAGTGGCGCGAAATCGTGCTCCTGTCCACACCAAAGAATATTAGGTTTCATCATTCTGGAGAGACTAAATGACGTACTTGATTAAAAACCCTGTGCAGAACAAACTGGATACAGGAGAAGCAAGTCCTGGGCTGACTACGTCACCATGCTGGGTATCATAATCAGTTAACTCTCTGTCTCAGCTATGTCGACTTTCAAAAGACCTTCGACTTCGTCAGTCGCTAAGTAATTTGAAAAGAGTGTTTAAAACCACAGAATGAGGTGCACTAGACCATTTATAAGCCTAATCCGATATGACGATGAGTCATTACAGAAAAAATCACTACGTTAGTTGAAATGAAGACAGGAGTGACAGAACGCTTTCTTCTATCACCGATAATCCTTGTCATTGTGGTGAACTCATTAGTCAGTCAGACTGGAGGAAACAAGAAGATGGGTATACGTTGGACTGACAAAAGCACCATGTGAGGTCAAAAACTCACGGATGGTTCTTTTCTCATGTCTGGCGAAATTGAAGATGTGCAAGTGAGAACCAACAAGCTAGTAAAACAGGCAGTTAGCGGAGACGAGAATTCATTCAGGTGAATATGAAGAAAACAAAAGTGATGAAAATACCCAATCGTCTCTACCAACAACAACACCAACAGCAGCAATAATCAGCAATCGCCATCGACGGATGAAATCTATGGCAAGTCATTTCTCCCAGTTATATACCTGTGCAGCCTCGTTTCAACTACAGGTGGGATGGAATGATGAGAATGTTAAAAAGCAAGACAGGTGATCACATTACTCTTAAATCAGAGTGGAGGTCCACAGCACTCACTCAACGTAAGGTACATGACCGAAATTTGTTTCAGCACTTGTGTCAAGTAGAGTGCTTCATAGATTTGGTACGCGCGTCACCAAAAGGATTCCATCAACAACTGCTTTCATTCGATCACACTGAGGATCATTTGGCCGTTCAGTCGGCTAGAAAGAATGAGCAACAACACACTCTGACAAAGAATCCAACAAAAAACTTTCGCTTAACAAATGTTCAAAAGGAAATTTAGACTGATGACTAGACGAACATTGGCGAGACTGTTGACTGGTGTCATCAAATGAAAGACAGGTCGCCGAGTGATAAAAGAATGCGTTGGGGTTTCTAGTGTGTTCTGGAGAAGATAGCGTCAGTAGGAAATGAAATCTTATGGACAATCGTGGATCCGTCTAAAACAGAATGTGAACAGAGTCGAATGTCGATGTGTTTCTGCAGTCCAGTGTTCTTGTAACGACCAAATTTATTCGATTACGGTCTGAACATAAGAAACCGACCTCTACCTTCTACTGTACAGCCAACAAAACCTTGTCTAGACACAGACTATCACGACACCTTCCAAAAACAGGGAAAAGACGATGATTCTTCATTATTTCAGTGCCCATATTAAACAACAGTAATAACGCCAAAACTCAAATTCACCACAACAGTGTCGTGAGGCAGCAGCCACACAGGCAATTTAGATTTCTAAATACAAAACAAGTACTGTGAGACCAAATTAGTTAACGCAAGATCAACTGTGGAAGGTACCTTAGAATCGAAGAGGAGGAGGATAAAATTCCCAACGAACGAGGTGGGATCAGTCAAAAGCTCTGTCCACAAGAACCACACACACACGAACACACCAAGGCTTCCCTTCCCACAGACAGTTAGTTCCGAATCAGAATCACCTTCGTCCACACAAACAAACTCACGCCACTAAAAGCAACACATTGTCAATGTACACACAACCACAAAGAGAAGTATTACAATTAAGGATTAAACAAGGACAAAGGCAAATAATAAGGGTCAAAAATCAATAAATGACATTCAGAAGTCAAATGAATGATACACAGTTTAGGTGGGGGAGAGATGTGTGATAATTGTCAAAGTTAGTTGGAACGTCTGAATAAGTATAAATCCTAAAAATAAATGGTCCATGGGGGATTTTCCAAACAATTAGTCCATTTGAGTTCTATCAGGAACCCGAGGGAAGGATGACTATATAGAGATACCAATCTCCGACTACCTCTCTGAACAAGAATGCAGAAGCACAAATCAGCTGTGTAAAGACATGACGTATACGTTTTCATGTCAATGCATATAGATAATTATGGACATCAGTTTGATTGGGATAATGTCGAAATTTTAGACAGAGGAAACACCAAAAGTGCCAGGGAATTCCTATCCTAGAAAGCCTGATGCTCAGACGAATTCGCAATTAACATACATGTTAATATAGACCATATTTACCAACTAATAAAAAGTAGATCATGTGACTAGAAAGTTTAAAATCCATATTAACAAGCCTAATTTTTGCGTCCAAAAGAAGTTAGTTCAGACACTATCCTTCCCACTGTGACCATCGAGGTTTGAATGATCCTGAAGTTTTATGGAATTTTCCTAATTTTAGTTGATATTCTATTTGCTACTATATCTTTATAATTATTATAATTTAAGCATCTTTAATGAATTGTGGTAATTCCATTGTGATCTTACTTTACAAATCGATATTGTTTAAATAAAACACTAATATTGTTACTGACTACTTATCCAGAATGTTCGATGTATAAAAACGCATATATATATAATTGTAGAGGCAGAAGAAGAATGTATCGAAAAGGATATTTTTTGCTCACATATTTTGTGTTTCATAGATGTCTGAATGAATATTTCTGCCATATCAATAGAAAATGATCAGCATAGATGCAAAGATGGTTACCGGGAGACGCAATTATATCACTCATGGAAAATTTAAATCAGTTCAGTTTATGCTAAAAATTGCTCTGAAAATGTTATCCAGAAGGACTAGGAAAGCTCTGCAAATAAACCAACCAGCTCAGAGGACACTACTAATTGCTAATCATCCACCTGAGCTACAAATCTTCTCTATTATTCTTTTTACTAAGTCTTTCGTTTTCTACCGTTTCAATACGCATGTATCACTAAATGATTCTACTTATAGTAAACTGCCTCAGGGTTGACATGAAAATTACTTTATGTATCGTTATTGATTCCCAATTAACGATCATTTTATAACTCTGTTATATACCCTAATTATCCCTTAAGACCTTTTATATGCATTTTATCCTTTACTGTAGATTGCTGAAGGGGTCAGTATGGAAACCACGATCAAAGTTATACTTTTATCCTGAGGTGTTGATTTGCACGGATTTGATTAGTCACAGGATTCCATCATAGGCTGACGTCGGTTAGAGAACCACTGAAAATCTCAGTTTGTGACTCCTCATCAGTACGCACTCACCCGAATGCCGGGGGTTCAAACAGAGGGCTTACCGGTTACAAGACAAGCCAGCTCGTAGACTTTGAGGCCACTGGGATCCGATCTGTTGGCCAGCACATAATTCCAGTTTGTATCAGATCACGATATAGGTCAATCACCAGCGAATATCATCGGCGATACCCAACAGCTACTGGCCCTATTCAAGAAGGAATTCGTGACCAGTGGGGTGCAGCAGGTCGGGTGTAAGGACAAACACTTTCCAGCAATGACATTGGCTAGTGCCAGTGGCGCTATATCATCAAGCATTTATCAGTCAGTTTCTCTACCGCGAAGTGGTACCAATCCCTTGTTAAATAAACACTTAAAAGCCTTCTACAGCTGAGGTAAACAAATATCAGTGTAAAATAATTAATTCGTAAGTTTCTATAGACAGAAAAAAATAAATTTTTGATAATTACACGTTGTTTTTCCAAATATCACTTTGCAAATAAAAGACCTCCTAAATATAGGTTTCTAATATCTTTGATTGGAAACTTAAATATTTTGTAGGCGGAAGGATTATAACACTCCTGTGAATACTTTTTCAAGCATGTTTATATGAAACAGTGTTTTTACTGCATGTCTCAATTTCTCTAGACTGGTCTCAAACTGATTTCACTTGAGGAATCATTGAAAACTGAGGAGTAATACACCCAGTTTGAGACTTTTTAGCACCTATGATCCTACCGCTTGGGAATGAACCCAAGACCTATAAGTTACTAGGCGAAGTTGTCGACCATTCAGCCACTGGAAGGTAATCCAATGACCCACCGATTCTAACTTCTGTCAATTTGCTTTAGATTTTCAAGTTTGACTACGGACTGATATCAGTTAGAGAACCACTGAAAACCAGCACGGAAGTACACTGCTAGACAGCTGTTTCATCCTAGTTCGGAAACGTCGGCAGTACACACTCAAACAACTGCCAGGGTTTGAAGCCAGGATCTTCCGATTACAAGGCAAGTCAGCTCGTATACAATTCAGCCAATGGGCCCTTACACCTCAACGCCCATCCCATGAGTTCTAACTTCCGACCTCCAGCAATTCATGATTTTAGCGCGAGTACCAACCAATGTCGTTGGTGAGAAATCTGTGCTCACTCCCGACTGATTGAACCTCACTGATTATGACTTTCTACTAGAACTCCAGGGAACTCAATCCTGTAGAAAATCACTAGCGAGCTTCGGATTAATTTTTGCGCTGAAATCACGAATTAGTTGAAGCTAGAATTCATGGGCCAGTGAATCGGGTCTCAGTCGCTGAATGGTGTTGGAGCTTACTTTGTAACCCGAAGGACCTGGGTTCAAACCCCAGTGAGTGCGTACTGTCGATGGGTCCTAAACTAGTTTTACTGATGTCACCGAAAGCTTCCAGGTATAATGTAAATTCGAAGGGAGGCTCTTGAAGAGCAACTGGATTTATAGAAACCAAGCGAAAGTTGTAGAGAGTCGCACTATCAGGTTAACTGTCAGAGTTAGATATGATGCAGAAAATTTGCAGCTCATGTGGATGACGTTGACGTGGTTGTGTTCTCTGAGCTAGCTGAATAGTTAATTTGCGAAGCTTTCACTGCCCCTACACTAGGCAACATCTTCCTTCAGTACAAACTTCAATTTGAAGTGAGCTTTTCGATTTCTCCACGAGTTTATTAGTTGTTTTTGTTTGTTTTCACACTCTCTGGGCTACTAGTATTGGTATTGGTGTTGATTGTTTCCTTGACTTGAACTTTATCTCTTTGTGTATGAGATTTCCTTCTTATCAGTTGGCATATTTTGTCTATATAGATGTGTCTATTGGCTGATGATTCACTGGAATACCAACCTTCTTACAACATTTTCTAGTATTCTTGGTGTTTCCTCTGTCTAATATGTGAACGTTGGTCGTTCCAGTTGAACTGATGTCCGTGGCTGTTTTTCTGTATGCAGTGAGGTGATATGAATGAGGGAGTGAATGTCATGTCTTTTGACGGCTAGCATATGATCGTGGATACGAAGATGAAGGGGACGTCCAATTTGGCCAATGTGGTGTTTTTCTCAGTTGTTACAATTTATTTTGTAGATGATGTTGGTTTTATCTTTTTTTGCTGTTGAGTCTTTTACTTGACATACAACCAGCCAAGTGAAGTGAATTTGTTGGTTTGTGTGCTACATCAATTCCTAAAGGTTTGGAGAGTCTTGCAGTGATTTCTGAGATGTCCTCTAAAAGCTCACTTCAACAAATTGAAGTATGCACTGAAGGAAGATGTTGCCTAGTAGGACAATGAAAGGTTCGCAAATTAACTAATTGTCAGAGTTTTTTTCATTTTACCTAATTACCTTGTAGTATTTTTCATGCGAGATTGTCCAGTGAATGTCAGTGCCCTTGCATATGATGCTAAGAGTCTCCAGTCGTTCTACACATAACAAAGGCACCACTTATGTTGATTATTCAAACAAAGCTATTTTCAGAGATTAAATAAACAAAAGTTATTGTCGAATGTCCAGATCACAAAGATCCTGAACCTATCGTTGGCTTTGGGGGACTAGGCCACACGTGCCGAATACTATGCATATTAACCAACGCGTAATATTAGAAATCGGAATGACAACACGATTGTTTATTCTATATGCCAAGTTTCTGATCGTATTTTTTCCAGTCCTCTGCCAACTAGCATACGGCTAAGCAAAGGTAGCCATTGTTGTCTCCCGCCAAATGGTGGGTGACCAGTTTAAATAAACAAACATTCACTGTTCACTAACATTGACAGTTATTGTTATTGACAACATTAGAAATTTTGAAATAACAATGAATCAATAAGATCAGTCAAGTATATTTCAAAACCTGTTTTTTGCAATTATACTCACAAATATAACATTAAAATGAACATCAAACAAATTAAATAAAATACTCCACAATTTATGAATTTACAGAGTGTGCAATTCAGCTGTTCCAGTGGAGCTGGGAGTTATATTGACTATCTTTCAGGAATGGATACCATTGTAGCTAAATAAAGGTAGTTAATTAAAACCCTTTACGGTTTGATATTATATCAGTGTTATATGTACTTAATTTTTCTAAAATACTACATTTACCGCTACAGTACAGTGCTGTTTGAATTCCCCACACACATATGACCTTAAAATCCTATTGGATGTTGACTATTTTAACTTATCAATGTAATTAGTATCTCTCAAAGCCATTTACAGCAAATAAGTACCCTTTTCGCTGTTGAATAGAGACAGTAAAAGCAGTCTAAGTGAATGGTCTGCCTTCTTTTCTCGTCTTCTTACGTTGTGGGTTTGGCCGAATTGTATCGTGTCGTTTTTGTTGCTAATATTGATTAGAGGAGTATGCTTGCAACGATTAGGTAGGAAGTTGGTTGGTGCAAACTACTAAGTGTATTAATGGTCCTAACAGGCAGGACCTAATTTTTTTTGTATGCTGCATTCCGATTGTTTTAAGCTAATTGCAGTGTATTTTGCTGTTTAGAGTAATCTGCACTTACGTGCCTTGAACTATTTGTTAGATACTGGATGGAATGATAGATAATGATTCTTCAATGATGACATTATTGTCTGTTTGGAGCAAGTGATTATTATGACCATTAATAAACTTGGTAATTTATTTATTTTTATTTTGATTACAGCTCTGTTCCACACCGTATTTTCAGTACAAGTGTCGAATTTTCAGCACGGATATCAGTAGCCCAAATTTACAGGCCGACCATAGATATCGGGTGTGGGCCGGCAGGGGATCGAACCCCGGACCATGTGCATGGTCGGCGAGAGTCCTAACCACTGTGCGCCGATCAACTTACAACCTATTTGATTTCCGATCCTACTCTTCTAATCACTATTAGCATCTATTGAAGTAGACGGCCTTTACTGTCTGGAATTAACACCAAAAAGGGCTGACAGCAATTGCATATATATGCTCTAAATAGCCTTGACAGATCATAATTGCGTTGATAAGTTAAAACAGTCAATAACCAATAGGATTTCAAGGTAATAAGCGTGTGCGTGGGAGGAGATAAAGCAGCACTGTACTGTAAAGGTAAATATAGTATTTCAGAAACCCTAGGTCTACATAATTTTGCCCTGCTGTGAAATTAATAAATCCATGAATTCTGTTTTAGAATAAAGCAAGAACAACAGTGGCTTTGGCAGAATAAATTGATACCATTAGCTTTTATTGCAAACCAACCAGGAACCGATTGTGAAACAAATAGGCAGGAAGAAATGGAGATGGATTGGCCATACTCTGAGGAAACCATCAAGTGACATCACTAGACAAGCCATCGCTTGAGTGTAACCCGAAAGGGAAGCGGTGAGTTGGTCGTCAGTGCAAGGGTGATTTGGAGGAGGTCATGTGAAGAGGAGATGAAAACGTGTGGGCAGACATGGAGCCAGGTGAAAACTCTAGCAGAGAACCGAACGCAATGGAGACGCACGGCTGAAGCCCTATGTTCCTCTAGGAATTAAAGGATACAATAATAATAATATAATATAATTAGCTTTTATTTCGTTGGCTTCTCATCAGCTGCTTACAGCCCAAAGACATTATTAAGTATGCCTACAGAAACAGTTTTAACATATTTGCACTCAGTTCATTTTCAAACAAAAATCAATCAATCAATACATGCATACAGCAAAAATATGTATAATAATAATGACCACTTTATCCCGAACAATAATGATCATACACCATGAAAACTTCCGGCATTTCATAGTCAGATGAAAGAGAGTGAAAACACCCAGTTACCAGTTCAAGGCGAGACTGATAAGTGCTTCTTTCTGAATGCATCAATCGGGTTTCAGGCGTTTGATGAAGATTGTTTCGGCAAACTTGAGGAGAATTAAACTCTTTTGCCTATTGATAATTTTGGAAGATCTTGCAACGTTGACCTCATGACCCGTGTCAAGGAGATGCCTGTTGATGGTACTGTTTAAAACATTTGTTCCCTTTAGGCATAGGCTTTTTGGTACATGTTCAGAAAATCTACTTTCTGTTCTCCCAATGTAACTGCTCCTGCAGATACATGTTAATTTTGTATATACAGTTGCAGTTTACACGAGAAGGATATCTATCGAATTTTGATTACACCAAAGAGCAAGTTGTTCAACGAATGGGAATGAGCTTAGCTGCAGGATATGCTCTGTTTAGTGACGTCCTCAATCTTTTGTTGACAATTGCTGTAATATTTTCACCTTTATAATCAAGTTGAATGTAGATAGGCCTTTTCTCCACTGTGATTTGTTTTACATTTGAGAATTCAAGATCTTCCATACTTGTTAATGAACCTCTGTGGGTAGCCATTGCTTTTCAACATCTTTTCAAGAAACACAAATTCTTCCTCTGATTTCTCAATGGAGCATTATCTCCTAGCTCTACAGAATAGAATCCTGACTAGTTAGTGATTGTTTAATGCTATGTGGACAAAAACAATTAAAATGCAGGTATTGTCCTCTCCATGTAGGCTTTAAGTAAATTGACCTCAGGAGACTATCATCTTCTAGGCATTGTATGGCGACTGTTGTTCTTGCTCTTCATTCAAATTCATCAAAAGTGAATAAATGTAAGAAATTTTGCATTATTTTTCTTAATTTATCTAATGTTCCCTTCAATCTGTTATCTATACATACCATTTAATTGCTTGTAAAACACGTTTTTGAAGTGTGCTCCACTGACCTTATTGACTGGATGTTATTTATTATGCTTATAGAACTGTAGACCATGATGAAATTGTGAAAGTAATCTCAGCCCTTCAAATTTCGGCAGTGATAGTACAGACAAAAATGTTTACGAGTTTCTCATGGATTGATATCAGTTAGAGAACCATTGAAAACAGACACTGGAGCACTGGACAGCATTTTTATCAGCCTGGTTTGCGATTCACCGGCAGTACGCACCCACCCCATGCCAGGGTTTGGACTTACGACCCACCGTTTACAAGGCAAGCTATCACGTATACCATTCAGTCACTAGGAACCAATTCAATGGCTAGCCCATGAATTCTAACTTCTTCCAATTCTTGATTCAGCGTGATCACCAACCCATGTCATTGGCGGGACATCTATCCTCACACTTGACATTTAGATGGCCGTCACTGGTCACGATTTCTCACTAGAACTGACTTCAGGAAACTCCATCCTGTAGTAAGTCACTAACGAGCATCAGATTAATTTTCTATGATTGGTTTGTAAGGAGTAAATTTGTTCTTACGAGTTGTTCACGGATTGCCATCAGTTAGAGAACCGGAAGGTCTTGGGTTCGAACCCCCGCAGTTGGCGCGTACTTCCGATGATTCCCAAACTAGGCTGATGAAACAATTGTCTAGCAGTACTCCAGTGCTGGTTTTCAATGGTTCTCTAACTGATATCAATCCGCAAACAACTCGTATAAACAAATATAGTCCTTACAAACCAATCATAGAAAAAATGTTTACACTGAACTTGCATTTGTAGTAAACCAAAACTGTTGAAACAAAATAATACAATATCATTAATCAATATATATATATATATCAAGTATCAAAAACGTTTACTAATATAATCTAAATACCCACATGACTTACACATTGGTGGTGATACTTCACTGGATATTTGTAGATTCAGTTCGACTGACGCAAAAATTGAACGAGTAGAGACTGGGTATCTTTCTGTAAAAATTTTCACAAAGGTGAACAGTTATTGTTAGATAAAATAGACTGTTAACAGTGAGGCAAAACATAATGTGTAAATTCAAGGGTGTATTCTTCCTGCTAACCAGACCAGAAGTTGTCTTATAAGTGGAAGATTATACGTAGTGGTTTGACAAAAGGGATAAGCAGTATATTCCTACCATAGTGTTTCATCTTTAAGAGAGTTAGAAACTAGATGAAAGTCGATCTGAACGAAGAATATTCGTTTCGATGATTTCTCCTCTTCAGGTTCTTACAGTTATAAAATATAATGTATTTGTTGTCGTTACAATAATGGCCAGTTATGCAGCGGATACATTTTTAACGTACAATAACAGATTAGATATGAGGTGTCAAAATAAATAGTCGTATTTGTGTGACAAACCTGCTCTGGGCTGAAATCGATTACAAAATATTTCGGTGAAATGAGAGACAATGGTGGTGATTAGTCATAATAGATTTGTAGAGTGTGGATTGGGGTAGGAAAAGCTGACAAGTCAGTCAGTTCAAGGTTATAAAAGGTGTCAGGTGAGTGGCTAGTACAAAAGTGGTCACTCCCTCCATTTATCTGGCTAGGTGGCATCGTTCCAAGTACAGGCGGGAAGGACTGATACAGACGGCAAAACTAATCAGGATAGTTAAGGCAAGACAGAGAGAAACATTCATCACTGTGAAATCAGTTTGGAAATATTTTCCACTCCGTCTCAGCATAAACAACAAGATTCATATTCTGTTCAACACCAGTGTTAAGTCAGTAACTTAGCCAGTCAGTTCTTCTATGCATGTGGTTGAGAAACTTGAACTGCGCTTTACGGAAGCCATGGATTTCCGACAAGCCAGTGCAGACTTCTCTCGCTCCATATTCAAGATCAAATGGCCAGAACGAATGAGCGACAGGAAACTATGGTATGGAGAAGCTAACAAATGTTTTACAACTATTTACCCACAAACACACAAACACCATTTTATACCGCATACACACATATATTTTTTATATTTAGTTATCTACGACCATGAACTTTTAGTCAAACGTAAACACTGAAATTCTGATGAAAAGTGCACTCTTTAATTGAATTTTATATTTTCCCGTCGATTGGTTAATTCAGTTAAATAATTAATATGACCCGCTGCACAAGAGGTGGCTCTCGTGGCCCAAGTGGTCTAGTGCATAACGCTTTGGAGTTTGAAACTATGGGCACTGGATTCGAGACACGGTGGGAACATCATCACTCACTGAAGTATGCGGGTACATCCAGCTGACGATTCCTAAATCGGACGAAACATCGGCATTACTTATTTCAATTTCGCTGAAATTTTACAAGTATTTAATTTTTACAAATGTCTACGTCTCAGTCGGCGCCCATTTATTTTAGAACTATTCTGTCAAATCTTGACCACAGTTAATATGAAGTAACGAATTGTGTTGTAGAAACCCTATGCTCCAAATGGAACTCAGTAGTACACTGATATATATATGTGTATATACATTTAATATTTTTGACTTTTAAGCTAAGTTCTTATACATGTGAAGTATTTCAATACTTCGGCGTAAGAAATTAATACTTAGAAAGGAAGAAACATCCAGACTGTAGCTTGTAACAGTTGATAAAGAAAAATTTAAAATTAAAAATTCAACACGAAATGTGTATGAGTACAGTTCAAAGTTAGTAAGTAAGTAAGTAAGTAAGGACACTTACGTCAACTGTGACTGCATTTACCAATCCCCACGCACTTAAGGTAGCAGGTTGATAAGAAGGACTGAAACGACAGCAAGTACTATATTTTCTGAGAATATCCTTGAAAATCTTCACAATGATAGAAAGTTTTCAGCTCACTGAATCTTGGAAGCTCTTCATTCTAGTCATAGCCATGAGGACAGATTTTATTATAATAAAGTATTAACGGAATGCAAAATGTAATAATAATAACAAACTCAGAATCAGAGGTTTTAGTGATTGTGTACAAATTTATGGCTCGAATATGCATTTAAGATAGTCGGTTTAAGAATTTATCACTAGCGATTCCCCCTGGGTTCTGAGTGGAACATAGAAATTCAGTGGCACACTTCTATTTCATCTCCTTCTCTGAAGTCCCTTTTAACTGGCTCCATGATCCCTCCACTCCTCTTCCCAAAATTTCGTTTCCTGCCCACACAATCCACATCATGTCATCCACTGACCTACAACACAATGCATCATTTCTCATTTGGATTCCTCACGAATGTCCTAGTACAAGGTGTTCCTCGACAGTCTCTTCAGCTTCTGTCCAGTCCGTCTCCATTTCTTTCTGCATACTTATTGACTAATAGGCTTTTGGCTGTTTAAGAAGTAAAGTATGGATGGATTAACGAATTCATCGATCATTCTCATGGAATATTCGTGTTGAGTTTCTTTACACTAGATATGGCATAGAAATGGTACATAAAATCAAGTCGAAAAGTGTATGTATTCAACAATTAAGATAATTTCCAATAGTTGGTTTGTAAGGATTAGTTTTGTTTTTACGAGTTTGACCACGGATTGATATCAGTTAGAGGACCATTGAAAACCAATCGGGGAGTGCTGGATGAATAGCTGTTTCATCCTATTTTAGGAATCATTGGAAGTACACACCTGCTGCTAGAATTCGAACACAGGCCCTTCCATTTACAAAGCAAGCTCCTAAACCAGTCAGCCACTGAGACCCGATTCAATGGTCCCTGAAGTTCTACTGAGAAGTTGTGACCAGTGAGGTCCAACCAGTCAAGTGTGAGGTTGGATTTCCCACCAATGACATGGGTTGGTGGTCGGGCTAAATGCATCACGAATTGGTAGAAGTTAGAATTCATGGGTTGGTCATCCAGATGTTGGGCCCCAGTGACTGAATGGTCTACCAGCTGGCTTGTCTTGTAACCGGGATGTCCTTGGTTCGAACATTTGTTTAGACACTTTATGACCGAATTCAATAAACAAAAGTCAATATATTACCCTAATGACATCTGGGTTGTGTACTGGATATCTTCGAAAATAAAGAAACTACTTACCTGACTAGTTTGAAGTGATATTGAAACCATTTGCTTACAAATTCGAAAGAATACTATTTACGAAACTGCAATATTAACTGGAATTAAATTCACGAATGCCATAAGTTGAATCAACAAAATATTTGTAATTATAAACCGCGACATTTTAACACAGATGCTGGCATGATGAATAATGATTAAAGTAAGCCAAATTTCAGACTTCCTCGAGATGTAAGCAAGGTTAGACTTTGGATCTCTCTATTACACAGTTATATAGAATATTGAAAACAAGCAACAACTGTGAAATAAAAGCAGGATTTAATGAATTCATAAATTTCGGTAGAAGAACTCGTCAGCTGAATGAGGACTCTACAAATATTGCTATTGATAAAATTTCCCGCCTAAGGTTAAATACATACAGACACATGAACACTATGACAACAAATTTGGATTAATTTGAACAAATATACGTTTTGTGATTGATAATCTGTTGACATCATCATTAAGTGAATAATATTCATCGTAAAAGTACATATGAGCAACATATCAGTTGCATAAACACAACAAAAAGGCGATAGTGGTGCAAGCAACATCAAAATGTGAATATCAAACATACAGGTGTTTGTGGAAACAAATATGGACAGATATATTTCTACTGCCATTGCCGAACTCTGCCCCCGAATGGCTTTCTAGTACTCATGATGGCATCCTAAGATGGTCAATTAAACAAAATTTATTACACTTCAATCATGCGGTGATGTTGAGTAGAAGCTTTATAGTTATTAATGAGTAAGTGAATAAAAGAGCTTTTGGTTTTCCTGAAGCCTGAGCGATCAGATTAAAGAAGCCGGATCTCTGTATACAACTCGGAATTCCATTTTTTGGATGTTTTTCTGAAGAGGAGATCGGATGGCTCTCTTCAAAGATCGATCTACAGGAAACCAACATGGAATGGTCAATACACAAATTTCCATAGCTGGGTCTCTTTGAGAAGAAAAAGAAATCTGATCCATTCCTTATCCTCAAGAATAAGGAGGATATGTTCAAGTGATACAATCGTTGGGGAACTGGAGAGACTCAGACAAGTCTTCATAGAGAATGGATATCCTCCAAGATTTATTGAGAAAAACATGAAACCAAGGGAAAAACCCGAAGGAATACAGACGGTGCCGAAGAAACTAGTGTTCATGAGTGTCGAATTTAAAGGTGATACCGCAGCTGAGATCCTGAAGAATCGCTTATGCAGATCACTGAGGAAAGCCTTCTTTATGGCTGAGCTACATATCAACTTCTACAGCCGACAAATGATCAACGGGTGTGTGAAGGATAAACTGCCGCTTTGGGCCACCTCAATGTGTGTTTATAAATTCACTTGCTCGTGTGGAGCTAGTTATATTGGCCGCACAAAGCGCACGCTTTCCAAACGCATCTCTGAGCATTATCCGGCATGGTTAGCAAAGAGACAATGTAAGACAATTACTAGCTCAATTCTCAAGCATTTGGTGAACTCAGGCCACGTAGCTCTACCAGAATCGTCTTTCAAGATCATCTACAAAGTGAAGCCAAATGGTACAAAGGGCGTCAGGTTTCGGCTTTTGTGTATGGCGGAGGCTCTAGCAATTCATCAATACAACCCTGAACTCTGTTTACAGAGAAAGTTTGTCCAGTCTCTTATTCTACCTTGGCCTTAACCTCTTCACTAATCGTTCCTTGTAAATAAAAATTTTTTGATTTTTTCTTTTCATTCTAATTTCACTTTTAGTTAGCTTTTGCTTTAATAATTAATTCACTATTATCACTCTCATATGCTCCTTTTGTATATTTTCACACCCTCTTCACACTTGTTAAATTGACACTCAACTACCACCTTTCTTCTCACTCAGTAGCAATTTTAATCTTATCAAATTTCTATCTTTGTGTCATTGAGTACCACGTAATTTACAAATTTTAATTTTCACTTCTAAAGCCACTTCTGAGTAATTATATCAATTATGTCACCGCCTATTACTCAATAATAGACCACTATATATTTTTGTAAGTATAAATACGATTGTACAGCCTCTGAAGATGATTTCGTCGATAACGAAAACTTTCTTCGCTGAATCTGTCTTTTATACAAAAGAAGACAGTCGTTAACTTAAATCTACTTTGGTAGTGTACTCTAAGTTTACCCTTACAATTTTCCCTCTATTCTTCTTCTCATTACAATGTTTTTTCCATTATTATTTTTATTATTATTTTTTTCCGATATCTATTACGAATGGTTTGAGCTTTCCATGAGTAAGTTAACATTGGTGCAGCTTAGTAGTGTTATTTGAAAGGATATGAAACTGAGAAGTAGATAATTCTAGGTAACTTATAAGCACCATTCTAGCAAAACAAGAGCGGACAATGGTTGTTTATTTTGTAAAGGTAAAACCTTGGGATTATTTCCTGTAACCACCGACTTTTTAAATGTTGTTTTCACTTATGACTACTTTCTATCAGTCTGCGTCTATATACTACTGACATATCTTGTCAGTAGCACACGCTACAAAACTATCACTTTTTCGCACAGACGACGTGTGTCTTCGATCGAACTGAGTCACCTTAATATTAACTAAATAGATGTTCAAGTTTTGTTCTAACATGTACACGCCCGACTAGGCTAGAACGTAACTTTTTGCCGGTTACATGACAGCCTCAATGTCGGTAGTTCAGCCATAGTAGCAAATTAAGCTGTAGAAATCTTTTCCGAAAACTACTTAGGTAAATTTTGTATTATTCCACATATTTTTAAATTAATCAACCGTTTTGAGACATAAAAACAAAGAATTCAGTGGAGGAAATTATCTTCTCGATGATTTCATTGATATTTATATATAGTTACTTGCTACAGGATGGAGTTTCTTGGAGTTCCAGTGAGAATTCTTGACCAGTGAGGTGCATCCAGCCGAGATGTCAGGATGGATTTCTTCTCGATGACACTGGTTGGTGTCAGTCGCGCTAAAATCATGAAGTGATAGAAGTTAGAATTCAGGCGGCGGTAACCGGTAGTTCCTGAGTTCATACCCTAGCAGTGAGATGGTTGCGTATTGCCGATGATTCTCAAACAAGGATGAAACAGCTGTGGAGTACTCTGTGGTTTTCAATGGTTCTCTAACTGATATCAATGCGTGGTCAATCTCTAAAAATAAATCAAATCTTTACAGACCAACTTTTGAAAAAATATATATGTTTTAAACATATATTTTTGTTTTTACGAGTTGATCACGGATTGATATCAGTGAGAGAACCATTGAAAACCAGCACTGGAGTACTGGACAGCTGCTGTTTCATCCTAGTTTCGGGAATCATCGCCACCACGCACCCACTGAGATTCGATCTCAGGACCTTCCGGTTACAAGGCAAGCTCGTCTAACATTCAGCCACTGGGACCCGATTCATTGGCCAACCCAAGAATTCTAACTTCTACCAATTCGTGATTTAGCACGACCCCAACCATTGTCGTTGGTGGGACATCCATCCACACACGTGACATCTAATTGAACCTCACTGGTCACGACTTCTCACTAAGACTCCAGGACACTCCATCCTGTAGCAAGTCACTCACCAGCGAGCATCAGATTAATTTTCGATTGTTTGGTTTGTAAGGGTTAGTTTTGTTCTTACCGAGTCGATAACGGATTGATATCAGTTAGACCAGTGAGGTTCAATTAGATGTCACGTGTGTGGATGGATGTCCCACCAACGACAATGGTTGGGGTCGCGCTGAATCACGAATTGATAGAAGCTAGAATTCATGAGCCATTGAATCGGGTCCCAGTGGCTGAATGTTAGACGAGCTTGCCTTGTAACCGGAAGGTCCTGAGATCGAATCTCAGTGGGTGCGTGGTGGCGATGATTCCCGAAACTAGGATGAAACAGCAGCTGTCCAGTACTCCAGTGCTGGTTTTCAATGGTTCTCTCACTGATATCAATCCGTGATCAACTCGTAAAAACATAACTAACCCTTACAAGCCAAACTATAGAAAATATATTTTTGTGTGTGTTGAAGTTTCTCTAGTGGTTTGATGGGTGATGCTAGCCCTACACCCACCCCTCTCTCTTTACACGGCCTTGGCACCGGCTGGAAAACTAGCAGGTTAGTTAACTAGCTGAGGTCAAACGTCTACCTTAACCTCATCGACTTCGAAAAGGCCTTCGACGCGTTGACCGAGAAGTAATTTTGACTTACTTCAACACTACGGCGTGCAGTGTTGAAGTTTTTATCAACCTCATTCAACAGCTGACTGTATGATAATATCACGTATCAGGTGACCTACAATGGAAGCGTTCGAAGCGAAAACGAGAGTAAGAAATGACTGTCTATTATCACCGACGATGATATTCTTTATTGTGATGGACTAGATTATGCATCAGACTGTGGGGGCGAGGAGTCAGGAATACGCTGAACTACCAACGAGAAGACTGTAGAAGATCTGGATTTCTCATGTGGATGATTAATGTCTAATGTCACACAAACTTGAATACTTGCAGGCGAAAACCCAAAAACTGGCTGAAGAAGCATGGTATCGAAGACAGGACTGCAGATGAGTATAGAGAAAACGTAGGTGATGAAGATAACCAGCGAACAGCAACAACAAAAGCCAGTAGCAATCACCATCAAAGGGAGAGATTTAACAGAGATTACCTCCTTCACTTATCTAGGCCTCATCTTTTCAACTACAAGTAGTCTGAACGGATGAAGGTGTCAAAGCCAGCCAGCCAGAAGTAGAAATGCAAGAAACACCTTTATCAACCTGAAACCAGTTTGGAAATCTTCCACACTCCGCCTCAGCATAAGGAACAAGATTCGCATTTTCAACACCAATGTCAAGTCGGTCACTACTTCTATACGGATCAGAAACTTGCTTTGTGCTTGAGTCACGAAAAAGATTTCGAACAGCCTGTTGCATACTTTCATCAACAGATGCCATCACTACCTCTACACTGATGGTCAAATGGCCAGAAAGAATAAGTAACAGGAAACTGTGGAAACAAACATTGAGGCGATCGTTGAATCACATTGCGCACAATGCGGACCATCGCTAGAGTGGAATTCCACTGGGAATCAACAAGTGGGTTGTCACTGTGAGGGTGACATGGAGGAGATCGTGTGTTGGGGGAGAAGGTGATGAGAGGTTTGGGCAAACATGGTTCAGGCTGAAGAGGATGACAGAAGACAGGACGAAGTTGAATTGTGTTGTTGAAGCCCTATGTTCGACTTGGAATTCAAGGGAATAATAGTCATAATATAATGCATACATATGTATGTTTTCTCGAGAGCCTGAAATTATTAAACACGAAACTTTGTAGGGTAACGTTTCGAGTTGAATAAAGTAACACATACAATGTTAATTATTATTATCAAAAATGGTATATTCATCAACTTAGTTTTATGAAGGAAGAAGTGATTTCACCTGAATCCACTTTTCATATAACTGAATTACTTCTTTTCGCCTATTGTATATAGTTAAATCATGCAAAGAAGGTGACATAATTGAATTTCCGGAGGCAAAGCAATTTTTGACGGGAAAAAATAGGGGGGGGGGGAAGTTGTAAAAAGTTGTAAAATATGTCTCCCTCCGTTTATCACTTAATTTGATTAACAACAAGCAAGATATTCAATATGTGAACAAGGAAAAATGGCAAACAATAAAACGATTCATTATAGCGACATTTGGAAGACAAAAAGAAGAGAAGAGAGTGAGCAAAGAATATGCTATTCAAAAGTTTGAGCGAGGAAAGATATCACTTTAGAGGACCATAGAAAACTAGCACTCGAGTGTTGGACAACCAGCTGTTTCGTCAGTCTAGTTTGGGATTCACTATCAGTACGCAGCTGCCTCCAGGGTTCGAACACACGGTCTTCTGGTTACCAGGAGTGTGAGCCCGTAGACCATTCAGTGACTAGGACAGGACTGTGCAATGGCCATCCAATTAATTCTTACTTGTATCAATCTGTGGCTTTAGTGAGTACTGCCAATGTGTTCCAAACTAGGCTGAAAAAACAGCTGACTCTCAAGTACTCGAAAACGGTGTAAATATCAAATTGATTCGGTTACGGTCTCTACCTTCTGCTGCATAGCAAA
This sequence comes from Trichobilharzia szidati, assembly GCA_944472155.2. Taxonomy (NCBI): domain Eukaryota; kingdom Metazoa; phylum Platyhelminthes; class Trematoda; order Strigeidida; family Schistosomatidae; genus Trichobilharzia; species Trichobilharzia szidati. Next base: position 12,853,564 of record OX235276.1, on the reverse strand, counting down.
CGAAACTTCCTTGAGACACGCACTATCAAGAAACGTCCCAAACACGGGGAAAAGACGATGATTCTTCAATAATTCAATGGTTATATTATCATATTATTATTGTTGTTCCCTTGGGTTCCGAGTGGAACATAGGGCTTCAACAACACATCTCCACTTTGTTCTATTCTCTGCTGTACTCTTCATCTGGGTTCATGACTGCCTGTAGTTTCTCATCTCCTCCTCACATGATCTCCTCCATGTCACCGTCATACTGACGGCCCACTCGTCGCTCCCCAAAAGGGATTTCACTCGAGTGATGGCCTGCACGGCATGTGATGTCATTTGACAGTCTCCTCAAAGTATGCCCGATCTATCCCCGTTTTCTTCTACAGATCTTTTGAGCTTTCGGCTCTTGGTTGGTTTGTACCACTGCAGAGTTCCTCGCTGATAATTCTTTCTGCCTGGCCAGCCATTTGATCTTCAGTATGGAGCCAGCGGACGAGGCATCTGTTGATAAAAGTCTGCAACCTGTTGGAAATACTTTTCGTGATGCACAGTGACCGACACATAACCACGGACTGCACATTTCTATTGAAAATCCAAATCAGTGGTTTTATTAAACAGCGGTAATAACGCCACAATTCAAATTCACCTCAACAGTGTCGTGAGGCAGCGACCACACAAGCAATACAGGTTTCTAAATGCAAGATAAGCACAGTAAGACAAAATTAGTTAACCGAAGTTCAACTGTAAAAGGTACCTACGAATCGAGGAGGCGGAGTAGGAGGAGGAGAATATTCCTAGCTCACGAGGTGGGATCAAAAGCTGTGTCCATAAGAATCACACACCAAGGTTTCCCTTCTCACAGACAGTCCCGGAGGGTCAGAATCGCCTTCATTCACTGAAAAGAACTCATATCGTCAAATAACACATTGTCAATACACACAGTTACAGAGAAAAGTATTACAGTCAAAGATTAAACAAGGACAGAGGCAAATAATAAAGACGAAAATGCAAATGTTAAATTAATGATACACAGTCTAGGTGGAGAACAGACATGCAGTAACTACATAGTTAGCTGAAACGTCTAAATAAGTTTAAATATTGTGATGAGATTATCGAGGAGGGATTTTACAAACAATTACTTCATTACAGAGGGAGATTGTCGGAGTTTTACAATCAAGTAATGATGTCCAATGTATGGAAAGTAATTGTGTAAATTCCTTCCGAAGAAACCAGTTTCAATTTCTGACATCAACCGTATTTTCAGTTTCTACAAGGAAAGCTGAAAAAGAATTTTAGTTTTTCCTGTCGATTAATTGGACCGAAGTGCTCGGTCTCAGGTTGACATGTCTGTAGGCTTCTTTTGCAGATGCTTCGATGATGTCTGGGCATTTAATTAGTGTGGAGTCGGTGGCACAGTGGTTAGGATTCTCGCCGACCATGTACATGGCCCGGGGTTCGATCCCCTGCAGACGCACACTTGATATCTATGGTTGGCCTGCAAAATTTGGGCTACCGATATCACGTGCTGAAAATTCCATACCTGTACCGAAAAATACGGTGTGGAATCAAGGTGTATTAAAAAAATATTAAATGGATGGATGGTGACTAGCAGTGAAATCCGGGATAACGCGTATTTCGTCCTATTTGGGACTCGTCATCTGGATGTACCCGGACTCCCCAGTGAGTGATGATGTTCCTCCCACCGAGACTTGAACCCAGTGCCCATAGTTTCAAACGCGAAAGCGCTATCCACTAGACCGCTTGGGCCACGAGAGCCACCTCTGAGAGCGACCACTTAGGTCCAATCAATCAACGGGAAAATCTAAAATTCAATTAAATCATTATTAATATGACCTGTTGCACAAGAGGTGGCTCTCAGTGGGAACATCATCACTCACTGCGGAATGCAGGTACATCCAATCCTGGATTCCACTGCTAGTCACCGTCCACCAATTATAGCTGAAAAAGAGCTAAGAACAGACCTTATTTCTCGGTTGTTTAATTGTGTAGGGTGACACTGAGATAGACATAACTAAGTGTACGCCCATTTAATCTTTGGGTATTGATAACATATTTTCATAGCTTCATTCCTCTCAAGTACAAAAGAGGTAATTGAAGATGAATTAAGCATTGTATATGATACCTTGATTGATTGAAAATAGTTATCTCGACAAATTGATCAAGAAACACATGACCAAGAAAGCCGAGAAGAACTACTCTTTATCTGTAAACAAGAAGCCACTTTATATACGACTGCAGTTCAGGGGCGATATACCAAGTTAGATAATTAAGAAAATCAGTTTGAAGAACTTTTAATGCTGGCGGACTTCATGTCTTATTCTTAACACGAATGATGGTGATTCCTCGACTGAAAGATGAAGTACCTAGACTAACTAGCCACTTCTAATTATATCTACCAGTTCAACTACGCTTGTCGTGGAGCGAGTTATATTGGACGTTGCTCTAGGAACTTGATTTTTCGTGCTAGCTCGAGAACATCTTCCAGTATGGCTAAGTGAAGGTGAAGTGAAAACCATTAACAGTTCGATATTGGGCCATCTGGTCCAAAGTGACCGGCCACAAAGCCAGCATTGAAGAATCCTTCTCTATCATCTACCGCCTACTAAAGAAAAATTGCCAAAAACACACAGGTACCGGATAATCCGAAGAGCTCAGCTTATTGCGATTCGCGTGAAACAACCAGTGCTTTGTGTGCAAAAGAAGCAAGTCCAGCTAGCCACTACTACTGCCCTCGCCGGCCTACAATGGAGACTATAAATTCATGAATTCGTTTTATTATCTTCCTTGATTTTCCTGATATTCAGTGTATTGTTATGTTGATGCTATCGAACTGTTATCCATTAATATTAATGTTATTGATCCGATGTTATTTAAACAACATTAATGTTGTTCATAGCACTAATTCGTTCACTATAATGTATATTTAACTGTAGAGCCTGATGATGAAGTTATCGAAAAGAGTATTCTTTGTTCAGTAACCATTCTTTTGAAAATTTTTATGGGCACTTTTAATCAGTCATATTCCCTTCCTGATAAAGAGTAGCTTATTAGCTCATCAGTGCTAGGAAAAAGTGGAAAGACTTAATCACATATATTGGATGCCCAGATCACGAATATCCCAGACCTTCCACTGGATTCAGAAGGCTAAACTTGACATGCAGAATGCTATGCACAGTAGCCAACTCAGAATAACAGAAAATTGAAGTACAATATGATTGTTTATTTTATGTGCAAAGTTTCTTATCGTATTTCTCCGGTCCTCTGCTAACCACTTTTATCTCCCGCCAAATGGAGACTAGTTCAGTCAAACAAACAAACCATTCAGTGTTCACTAACACTGACAACATGTATCAGATTAAATTCACATTTTATTCTACCTCTACAAATGCTACTTTAAACAATGGTAATCTAGCATTGAAATCTCATCTTTCTTAAACAATAGTCCAAATGCTTCAGGTTCAGGTAGTTATGAAAACAGTGCTTTTATGGCATGAATTAAAGACAAGCAGAGTGAAAATATAGAAAATGTCCTATTCCTGAGATGATTATAAGTTGATTAGAAAATCTAATTGGATTATGTGATGGACATGAATAATTATTGACTGACTGACCGCTTATTTCATTCACATTGGACAGCAGCATTATTACAAAATGAAATGAAAATTTCAAGATTTTGATCACGGATCGAACTATGGTGAAAACTAGCACTCGGGTACTTTCAGACAGCTGTTTCTTCAGCCTAGTTCGGGACTTACTGGAAGTCCACACTTACCCAACTGCCAAGGTTCGAGTCCACCACCTTCCTGTTACAAGCCTAGCTAGCTCGGCTAGACTCCTCAATGGTTATTCCACGAATTATAACATTGACATTGTAACAGTGATCAGGGATTTCGGTTCAACATAGTCAATCGACGGAGAATGCAAATTAACTTAACTAAAATAAGGCAAATTTTTATTAAAAAGGGGATTTGCAGTAAATTGTGATACCTGTAATAATATAAATTGTTGATTAAACATAAGGTAAACATAGCATAGAAACGTGAAATACAAAATAATTCATACATTTACTGTAAACTGTGTTATGTGTCGTACAGTAATACAGAAAACATGTTTAAGGACTCACCTGTTGGAACTATAAGTGAGGTATGAGTACAGCAGACTAGTAAGCACAAAAGACGACAAGCCTCTCCCCTGGATTTCACTGTTCAACCATACTAGATTCATAACTACTAAATCAAAGGGGGTCTTTGAATCAAAAGAGATGGGCCAGCTTCAGTTTACCTCAATACATGCTCAAGCTCTAACCTTCTCAAGTAGAATAATGGACTGACTTCAGATAGACAGCGATTGAAAACCAAGGAGTAATAGATATTTGTTTTGTCCTTCTTTGAGACTCTTCACCGTATGCACTATTCACCCCTGACTAAGGATTGAAACTACAGCCTTCAGGTTACCAGGGCAGACCCTATGACCACTCACCCACTGAGACGCGATCCAAAGTCAAATCATTTCTGATTCCTATCAGTACGTGGTATAGGGTCACCGCCAGTCAATGCCATTGGTAAGTGTCTATCCCTGAGTCGAATTTGATGGCTCTTTTCGGTGGTCAGTCAGTCGCTCGCCGGCTGTAGATTAATTGCAGGCTTTTGAGTGATTTTAAGTGGAAAGTCATACTTAGGAGACTTCTTATGTTACATTTCAGAAAAGTGTTAGTATAATCGTTTCTTGTATGTTATTTTATGGGCTTCAATAAGGTCAGCGATTATATTACTCAGGTGAAAAAATAACACATTAAGCTGATCACCTCAAAGGAATCTTGAATGGACCACCACCGGCAACTCGCCCAGATATATCACCACCACTACCGCCAACAGCAGGCGCACAACTGCCAAAGGGCACCAATCATCCAACAAAACTACAAGTCTTGAATGCAATCAAGCTACTGAAGTTCGAGAAGGCAGCAGGTCTAGATGAAATTTCCCCAGGAGCGCTGGAAAAGGACACTGAGACTGAAGTGGATATGCTGACGCCTCTATTGTAAAACGTTTGGAGGGCAAGGAAGGTATCAATTGAATGGAAAACAGGGTGGATACCTCGTTAAACTGCAAAAGTAGGATAACTTAAGTTTATACAACAACTGAGGTCCACGCCAAGTAAAATACTAAGCTGTGTCATCTTGGAGAGAATAAAAGATGCACTGGACGCAGACCTCCACCAGCCACAGCAATCTGGACTTAGGAAAGGCGAATCGTGTGCTGATCAAACTGCTACTCTACGCATCATCATCATCACAGAACACACCATAGAATGGAAGTCAAATCTCTACTTCAACTTCATGGACTAATCTGAAAAGTCCTTCGACAGCACCGAAAGTTAAGAAATTCAGAAGCGACTTCAACACTGCGGCGTGTACTACCCCAAATCTTCATCAACCTCATTTAACAGCTGGTTATATGACAATGACATGTGTCAAGTAGTCCACACTGGAAAACTCAGTGAAGCCTTCTAATTGAATGCAGAAGTAATACAAAGCTGGTCGCCTATTATCACCGATTATATTCTTAATTGTGGTGGACTGGATTATCCGTCAGACTGTGCGTCGGGAGCGCGAAGACAGGAATACTTTGAACCACTGATAAGAATACTCTAGAAGATCTCACGCCTAATTCCACACAAACTCGAAGACTTGCAGTTGAAAACCGACAAAATAGCTGGAGTAACAGTCAGAGAAGACAGAAATTCAAGTGACCATAGACAAGATGGAGGTAATAAAGAAAATCAGCTAACAGCTACAATAACCAGAACCAGTCACTATCAACGGGTGAGATTTGAGAGAGGTAACTCGCTTATCTGGCTAGACAGCATCGTTTTAGTTACAGGCGGTTAGAACGGATAAGGATGTGAAAACCAGTCAGGATCGTAAAGACAAGGCACATCTTCATCACTCTGAAGTCAATTTAAAATCTTCCACACTCCGTGTCAGCATCAACAACAAAATTCGGATTCTGTTCAACACCAATTTTAAGTCAATAGCTTAATCAGTCAGTTCATGTATGTGTTTGGTTCAGAAACTTGCACAGACTTTTATCACTAACGCTGCCTTCACTAATGCCTCATTGAAAATCAAACGGCTAGCCGGTTAGAATTGAATTAGAAACCAGAAAATCTGGTAATAATCAAACCAACAAAGATGCACTCGAAAATTGAGATGGATCGCGCACACACACCACTGAGGAAACTGTCGAGTAACATCACGTGCAATACAGACCATAGCCGCGAGTGGAAGGTGAAGGAGAAACGACGAGTTGTTCCTTTGGTTGGAGAGTAATATGGAAGAAATCGTGTTGGAGGACGAGATGAGAGACTCTGGGGTGTTGTAGGACCAGCTAAAGAGGGCATCAGGAAATAATTCATATGTCGTTTCTCATCAGCTAAGTATATCTATCCAGCTAAATAAGAATACCACTTTCAGTAAATACAAATGGATCTCTTGTGATGAACAAAAAGAGAATAATAATAAGATTATGCCTGAACCCACTCCTCCACCCGTATTAAATGTTTAAAAATGTTTTTTACGAGTTGATCACGGATTGATATCAGTTAGACAACCACTGAAAACCAACACTCGAGTACTGCCAGACAGCTGTTTCACCCTAGTTTGGGAATCATTGGCAGTACTCACCCACCCCACTGTCTGGGTTCGAACCCAGGACCTCTCGGTTACAAGGCAAGCTTGTATAGCAATCAGCCACTGGAACCCGATTCAATGGCCAACCCGGATCGGACAGACACACACACACCACTGAGGAAAATGTCGAATGACGTAGAGCGCAGTGCAGACCATAGCCCAAGTGGAAGGTGAATGTGAAATGACGAGTTGTCCATTGGTTGGAGGGTGGTATGGAGGAAATTGTGTTGGCGGATGAAATGAGAGACTCCAGGGGTGTGGTGGGACCAGCCAAAGAGGACATCAGAAAATAAACCAGAAGTCGTTTCCCATCAGCTACGTATATCTATCCAGCTAAATGAGAATACCATTTTGAGTAAATACAAATAAATCTCTTGTGATAAACAAAAAGAGAAGAAGAAAAAGAAGAAGACTATGCCTGAACCCCCTCCCCCACTCATATTAAATGCTTAAAAATGGTTTTTAAGAGTTGATCACAGATTGATAACAGTTAGAGAACCATTGAAAGCCAAGGAGTACTGGACAGCTGTTTCATCCTAGTTTTTGAGAATTATTGGCAGTACGCACTGGGGTTCGAACCCAGGACCTTCCGGTTACAAGGCAAGCTCATATACCATTCAGCCACTGGGATCCGATTCAATGGCCAACCCATGAATTCTAACTTCTACCAATTCCTGATGCATTTAGTGCTACCCCAACAATTTTCGTAGATGGGACATCCATCCTCCCTCGTGACATCTGGATGGACCTTACTGGTCACGACTTCTCACTAGAACTGACTCCAGGAAACTCCATCCTGTAGCAAGTCACTAGCGAGCATCAGATTTAATTTTATAGAGTTTGGTTTGTAAGGGTTAGTTTTGTTTTTTACGAGTTGATCACGGATTGATATCAGTGCGTACTGCCGATGATTCCCAAACTAGGCTGATGAAACAGCTGTCCATCCAGTACTACCTGGCTGGTTTTCAATGGTTCTCTAACTGATATCAATCCGTGATCAACTCGTGAAAAAAACAAAAAAAAACTAACCCTTACAAACCAAACTATAGAAATTTTAAAAATGTCCCAAATATAGTTGATAAAAATATCATTCGCTTCTACAGGTAGATAAATATATATACACAGATGATATTTACGCATAAATAACAAGATATTTATCACCCTTAGGGAGTTATGATTAAATTTTCAATATCGAATCTACACAAAACCGTCACAAACTTGTCTTCATGAACAAGAAAGTAAAGTATATTGACAGATTAGCAGTAGTGATTAGATAAACAAAAAACGGGAGGGAAAAATGAAGCAGTTTTTCACTGATGGTGATGATGATGATGATAATGATAATTTTTCAACTCAGGTTTCAATGTTTCACGACTTGATTCTGCTTTGATTGGTTAATCCAAGGCTTTTCCGTGGAGAATAAAGTTATTTGGTTTGTTTTTCAGAAAAAAAATATTTTTGATTGTTAAACGTAAATGTGTAGGTTTATAATAATGCTGAGAAAATGATGCCTTCAGGCAGGCAGGCAGGTAGGTGATGGGTTGGAAATTTCATTTCACGTAACTTTTGTTTTTGATTTTTTCTTTTTGATATAGATAGCTTATAAACTCCTTGCCATTGAATTTCATTGAATAACATGAGAATATATACATATATTTGGTCGCCTGGATTAGTTTTGATAACGAAAGGAAGAAAGAAAGACTAGATTTGCAGTATAAAATAATGATATCATCATTCTGTTTCAAAGGTGCTCCTCATCAGCTGTTGCATACCTTTACTTGGAATTACAATGACAATAAACAACTTCAATGTTTGAATGGTAGTAATAATAAAAAGTGTGTCGGTGGCATAGCGGTTAGGACGCTGGCCGACCATGCATATGGTCCGGGGTTCGATCCTCGGACGACGCACTCCTTTACCTCGCTAAACCAGAAATAATCACGGTGAAGAGGAAAGGGTGGGCGTGAGGCTAGCAACCCCATCCTGTAAAATAAACACTGCTACAGAAACTTCAAGCCACTAGCTTGAAGTCCTATGTTCCACTGGGAACGTGATGGAAAAAAAGTAATGAAAACATCATTAAATAAACGCATCCGAAATACAAGCAGTTGTTTTCAGTTTAAGTTGCTATCAATTTATATGCTTTCAAAATAGAAGAAGATGATACGTATGTTGTTTGTAGCGACATGAGTCAGGCACCTGTATTATGCGACCACCTTAATGAGATCAACCCAAACATTAAATTCACCATGAAGTATGAACACAAAGACGCCTTCAATTTCCTGGAACTTAATGTAAGAAGAAGAAGAAGAAATGATGATACAGTCGAAAAATCCATCTAGAGGAAAGAAACCCGGACTGGACAATATCTTCACTAGAACGGATTCTGTCCTATAAGGTAAAAGCGTGGATTAGTAAGTACACTGCAGGATACAGCCAGGAAGAACTAGAGGGAGGGGACTAATAACAATGTTTTAAACTTTATTCTTGATTAAAAAGTTAGTTATTTAGTGCATTTAGCTGATATCTGTGAGATTATTTTGGGTTCTTTTCAAGAAGCTATTCATATTGCCCATCAGATCGAATAAATCGAACATCTAATCTAAATTAAACATGTAGGACACAGTAATTAAGGGAATGTCGCAGTTATCATAATCTGTACAGGATTTGTTAGCTTTTCTAGTTTTCAAGTTTTTGATTGCACATTGACATCCATTGCAGAACCGTTGGTAAATGGGGAGAATTGAACATTTGTCTCTTCCTAGTGTGCGATCCTTCAACAGTACACACATATCACCCATCCCACTCACCACCTTCAGGTTACAAGGCCAATCTGTTCACCATTCAGAAATTGGAGCGGAACACAATCACCTGTCCATCGATTCTAGCCGCTTTCTGTTCACAGTGCACAGAGCGAGACGAAGGGAGTGTCATAGTCAAGTATATTTCCTCTCAACCAACATGATCAACTCAAACTGTCATTACTTCTTACTACAGATTCAGGGATTTTGCTCGTGTAGTCAGTAGTCGGTGAGCATTAGATAAATTTTACCTGTTGGTTTGAGAAGATTCTCTTCATTCAATAAAGAAAGAAAGATCAAATTCGCATTATAAGGGGAAACCATCATTCTACTTCACAGGTTCTCATCAACTGCTGCAAACTGCTTCAATGTCTCAACTATAGTAGTAAAGAAAACGTGAGTCGGTGGCACAGCGGTAGAATGCTCGCCAACCACGCCACATGTGGTTCGAAGCCTGATTCCCGGTCACTGTACGCACTCCTTTACCCCCGAAAACCAGTAATAAAACTGACAGAGAGCGAAGGTTGGATATGAGGCTGGATAGCGACCTCATCCCGTAAAAACAAACGCCATTGCTACTGAAATTCAAAACTCTAGCTTGAATTCTAGTGCTTCACTGGGAACGTAAAGGAAAAAAATGTAGAGAAAGCATTATAAAATCAACGCATTTGAAATATAAGCATTACACTTGTGTTTAGTTTAAGTTACCATCAATTTATATATTGTAAAATAGAAAAAGAAAACAGAAAAATCCAATGAACGCTGTTAGCTTTTAGGTTTAAATATCAACTGTAGAAGGGTATAGTTCACACAATTGAAAATTTGTCCAATGAGCTGAAATTATTCACTGAAATCAATGACTAATCAATGGGGAACTCACAGAATCACTGAAGGTGAAGAGGGGAGTAAGACAAAGTTGGCTGGCTGCCTACTGTCGCCAATGATTTTCCTGATTGCGGTAGATTGGATAATGCAACAGACAGACAGCGGGCAATGGGAAAACAGGCATAAAATGAACCCACACAAAAAACTTGCAGGACCTAGATTTCGTCGATGATATATGCCTGACTTCCCACAAACTGGAAGATGTGCAAGTGAAAAGCAACAAGTTGGCAGATGAAGCATCAAAAGATAAGACTTCAGGTGACTATAGAGAAGACAGAGGTGATGAAGATCCCTGGCCAACAGCAACAGCAACAATAACAACAACAGGCAACAATCAGCATAAATGGGAGAAATCTGAAAGGAGCAACCTTCCTCACCTACCCACCCACCTACCTAACTGGGAAGCATCGTTTCAACTACAAGCCGACGAAACTGATGAGGATATCAAAGTGAGGATCGGGAAAACAAGGAAACTTTACATTATTCTCAAGTTTGTGTGGAGATCAACAGCACATTCAGCATGAAAAACAAGATCCGGATTTTTAACTCCAATGTGAAGTCAGTGCTACTTACAATACTGATCACAGACTTGGCGCCTCACGAAGGGAACTTCGAACAAGCTATAAACCTTCGTCAACAGCTGTCTTCCCTCAATACTACTTAAGATCAGGTGGCCTGCCAGAAAAGATCAGTAACAGTAATGGACTTATGGGAGCGAACCAACTCAGCAGAAACCAATTATGCGACAAATATGCAGGAAAAAATAGAGGTGGGTTGGAGTCCATACTCTGAGAAAACAAACCATCAGGTGACATCACACGCCAGGCTCTTTCTCTCTCAAGTAGAACCCAAATTGGAAGCGACGTGTTGGTCGTCAGTGCGAGGGTAACATGGAAGAGTAGGAGGTCACGTAAAGAGAAGATGAAAGCATGTGAGCAGATGTGAAGCTAGGTGAATACGTTGTCAGAGAACCAAACGAAATGGAGACGTGTGGCTTAAGCCCTATGTTCCGCTATGAATTAAAGACAGCATTAGTAATCAATTTTATCGAAATGCAGTCACCAAGGAAATGAGATTGATTACAATCTCTTTCTGTATGCATAAGTTTGGTTTGAAACTCTTGATTGCAAATGCTTCAGCAAATCGTAGTAATTTTGTTGTCCTTTGTGTGTCTAATATTTTACAGCATTAAGAGATCTCGATGGGATGACCTGTATCCATAAGGTGTCTGAAAATTGTAGTTTGCGAATATCTGCTTCCTTTTGGACATACGTTTTTTGAAATATTCCCTGAAAACCAGATAGAAGCCCTTCTTTCTGTCCTTTCACTGCACTTGCTACATCAAATGCCCGTAAAATTACACACGTTATTAAAGGTGACATGAGTAGGGTATTTATCCAGTTTAGATTAGTTTATAGAGCATGTGGTGCTTTATGGCGTTACAAAGTTAGCTGCAGGTGGGAAGCGTCTTTTCATTGCTCCTTTCATTTTCTTGTCAGTCTTTTGTCATACTGCTTCTCCTTTCTGAATGCGAGACAAATGAACACTTTCTCCTTTTCAACAGTCGTGAGTTTCATTTTCTCGTCCTTTCCTTTTCTGTTATACTTTTAGATAAATCCCTTTGGATACCCATTTTCCCTAAGGCATATTTTAGCAAGGCTTAGTTCTTCTTCAACCTTGTGAGGGGAACATAACCCCCTGGCTGTGTCATGCAGTGTCCTTACTAATCCACCCTTATAGCTTATAGGACAAAAGCTGTTGTAGTGAAGATACTGTCCAGTCCGGGTTTCTTTTCTCTAGATGGATTTTTCGACCGTACCATCATTTCTTCTTCTTCTTCTTCTTACATTTAGTTCCAGGAAATTGAAGGCGTAGTTGTGTTCATATTTCATAGTGAATTTAATGTTCGGGTTGATCTCATTAAGGTGGTCACATAATACAGGTGCCTGATTCATGTTGCTTCAAACAACGAAGAAATTAAGAAAATCAGTTCAAAGAACTTTTAATGCTGGCGGACTACACATCTTACTCTTTACACGCCCGATGATGATTCTTCGACTGAAAGATGAAGTACCTAGACTAGCTAGCCACTTCCAATTGTATCTACCAATTCTACTGTGCTTATGGTATTATTATTATTATTTCCTTTAATTCCTAGAGGAACATAGGGCTTCAGCCATGCGTCTCCATTGCGTTCGGTTCTCTGCTGTAGTTTTCACCTGGCTCCAAGTCTGCCCACACGCTTTCAATTCCTCTTCACATGATCTCCTCCAGGTCACCCTTGGACGGCCAACTCGTCGCTTCCATTTCGGGTTCCACTCGAGGGCTTGTCTAGTGATGTCACTTGCTGGTTTCCTCAGAGTGTGTCTAATCCATCTCCATTTCTTCCTGCCTATTTGTTTCACGATCGGTTCCTGGTTGGTTCGCTCCCAGAGATCTTTGTTGCTGATCCTCTCCGGCCATTTGATCTTGAGTATTGAGCGAAGGCATTTGTTAATGAAGGTCTGTAGCTTGTTTGAGCTGCTCTTTGTGACACGCCAAGTCTCTGATCCGTATAGTAGTACTGCCTTCACATTGGAGTTGAAAATACGGATCTTATTTTTGACGCTGAATGCTGTTGACCTCCACATAGACTTGAGAGAAATGAAAACTTGTCTTGCTTTTCCGATTCTGGCTTTGATATCCTCGTCAGTTCCTCCTGTAGTTGAGACGATGCTTCCCAGGTAGGTGCTTATGGTGGAACGAGTTATTTCGGCCGTTGCTCTAGGAACTTGATTTTTCGTGCTATCTCGAGAACATCTCCCAATATGGCTAAGTGAAGGTGTAGTGAAAACCATCAACAGTTCGTTATTAGCTCAGCTCACTAAGCAGATTTTCAATTCGATGGACTTTAACCTTCTCGAGTTGCTATGTTGATGCACAAGCTAATACTGTTGATTAGATTTTTTCGTTTTTTGTCTTTTCCCACCCCCACCATAGTTTGATAGCACATAAATTGATGGTAACTTAAACTAAAAATTGTAATACTTATATTCCGGAAGCGTTCATCTTATAATGTTGTCTCTCTATTACCTTTCAAACATTGAAGTATGAAATGTCATTATTTATAACCATTGTAATTTCAGGTAGTTTGCAGATGATGAGAACCTGTGAAATAGAATGATGATATTTTATACTGCAAATCTGGTCTTTCTTTCTCTATCGAAAATTTATGAATACTTTTAACATTTCCAACGAACGTTAATCATGTCATAATGTAAACACTGATAAACTAAATCACCATAACAACAATAATAATAATAGATTTATTCTGAACAATGTTTATACAATGTATAGCATTTTCAGCGGTGTTTATTGCATGATATTTCCTTTCGTCCGGGATCTTCAAATAGGAGATTAATTGACAGTAGATCGTGTGACAAATTGCTGCCTAACCTGAAGTAAAAATCAATGCAGCATTTTGATATTTCGTCTTCGTCTCCTTCGAGGGAATATACGACGACCTTTAATTGAATGCCAATTATAAAGAGTTCAGGAGTACACCTCGTGAACCAAGGAGACAGACAACTCAGGAACACTTATCTCGTGTATTCAGATAAGCTGTTATGTTGATTGGAAACTTGTAAGAATGAGCAGGTTGTAAACTTGAATAAGATAATTTATGTGCAGTGTATTGATGCAGGTTTCCGGTAGCCCAATTTTTAAGCAAGCCATCAAGAGTCATACATGCAGATCTCTGTGAATTGAAATTTCTCTTGGTAAATCTTCATCCCATCCCCGGTGGAAAGAGAGAAGAAGCAGAGTTCAGTGAGGAGGCTCTTTTTGTCGAATTCATTTATTCTTAGATGAATAGACGCATTTATATACAACTTTTTCTACAAAGGAGATGAATTTTTATCATCATAACTACTTATTCCATATTAGTTTGTTTATTGGATATACCACACAGTCAGTGAAACAGTATTATTTACTGGATGACGAAGTTGCGAACATAATCTATTGTTTAGAATCACATCACAAATTATAATCACACGACTTCAAAACTTCAATTTTACAGTTTTCTTTGTTCCCACGAATTCGTCGTCGTGGGGGTAGTATAATTCTCCAGATATCTGGGACAGGTGTTGAATCAGTCCTATTACATGTACCCTCTTCAGCTGATTCAATAAACAAAGCTTCCGTTATCAATCTCTCCTTCCACTCAGTTACATTAGACTTTAAAATTGTCATCTTACTCCACCGTCCTATTGTATGGTTTTGTGTAACTGCATGGTATGAGTGCTATAGCTGAGCTAACTATTGTCCAGATTTCTTATCTTATTCGGGTCAATTAATCTAGAGTTTGCTGCTTGGTTCTTGTGCTCCACTAGTCTCACTGACTGACCCCATTCTGTTACTTTGACCTGATAATCATTCCGGCAGGGTATTAGACAAACTAAATTATTTTGTTTTATTGGCTACACAGGATTCTTTAACCGACAAAGCTTGTTTCTAATTGAATTTTTGGGCAGTTTGAATGCCACTTTTATTCCTACATTGTTAGGAATAGTCAGTAAGGTTCGCGAGGTTCTTTCTTTTTGTGGAAGCACTACTGATGATTAAGATTCCTTATTATTGGTGTTGTCATTATCCTGCGCGTGTTTGACATGCGTGTCATCCAGTAAATAATAATACTGTTTCAATGTGTGATACATCTAATAAACAAACTAATATGGCACTAATTACTACCACAGTGCCCAAGTTTTACACATATATTAACACAGCTACTTATATATTAATCAGTTACATAATGAGATAAATAATTTGCTGAATGAGTTTTACTCAGAATAAACGTAGAAAGGCAGAAAAGTGTGACATAATATAAGAGTTGAAGAGAAAATAAAAAAGTCAGAGTGAGTTAAGAAAAACCAAAGGAGAAAATGAAGTTGGTTAAAAACAGTAAGCCTTTTTACCACGATAATAGAAGTGGTTGCAAAATTCTCTTTTCTACGCAGATCTCCAGTTTTCTGCATGAATGCCTGAAGCTTCGGTGATGCAATGAGATGCAGGTTGCTCTTTATTTTATAAAACACTTTGAAGGAAGAGATTACCAGGAAGGAGTGATCAGTGTTGACGAGGTGTTCAACTATCTCACTCCCTGAAGGTACACTTATATCCATTTGCAACTATCCAGGATAGTGCTTTTGAACCCCTCTAGACGGAATACGCGTAGAATGACTAATTTACTTGACTCTACGGAAGCAGGTGAACTGATATGTGCATACAGAAGTCATCAGATATGAGATCTTGTTTTTCAGGCTACTGGAGAACATGACTCTTAGCTTAACTGAGAAAAATGATCCCCTCAAAGATATTGAAATTCTTCCTTTGAGGACATATGGCAGTTTATATCTCCCTTGAAATCCAAATTCATGTGAAGTTTCTTTGTACATATTGACATGAGATATGCTGTAAATCTACGGAATTTAGGTTTGATGTTCGTGTGAGGAAAAGATTGTATTTAAATGAGATTGTGCAGCTGAATAAAATTAAGAGCCTTTTCGCCGATGTTCTGATTCATACTGTCAGTTGAAATGAACTCGTCGCCAATTTGTTATGGACCTGTCATCAATTGATTTGATCGCGTTGACAGCTAGTGTGACCGTGTAGAACTATGCATGAGTATAATAGTATTTACTGAGTGGGCGATTCAAATGGTACGCTAAATACTACTTTTCTTTTTCGGTACCTACCGCTTTCACTGAGCCACGTAAATACATAAAGATAAAGCCCTGATTGTGACTGTTAGGACAGAATCTTTTATTAGCACGTTATATTTATAAATTTTCAAACCACATTTAAAATCTGCATCGGGCAGTAAAAATACATTTTCCTGATTGGTAGACTATTTTGCTAGGTCGGTAAAAAATAAATTTTCTGATTGGTTGGCAGTTTGACTAAGACCAAAGTGAGAAAAAGTCGATAAGACTTTATAGTCATCCTATCACACAATGAATCACATGATGAATCATAAGATGATTACTATTTTAAGCTTATTAACATCAGCCAACACAACATTTTTCTTCATTAGATTTTAATTTTACCAAAATAGATTCACAGAAGATTCACGTTAACAAAAAACATGATCTGAACTCCTGATAGGTAAAATATTTCAAAATGCAAAACAAGTTTAGCAGATAATTTTTCATAGATAAATCATTGTAGGTGAGATTGCAAATAATCGCAAGTGAGATTGCTTTTAAAGTCGTATTACTTCTTCGAACTTTTAGCACGATATCAACCGTGATTCAATCCACAGGAAAGCGAACCATGTAGACCAATACAATTCCTCCATTGGCTTGAACACTCTCCTACTTATTTGCAGTAGGGAATTCACCATTACTTCGCTGACATCTTCCTTTTGTGCATTTATTCCGTCTGACTATTTTTAATTCAAGAAGTTAAGCCACTCAGGTATAACTCAACCCCTTCTCCTCCCCTTACAGTTTGTCAACTCTTGCGTCTTACCTATTCTTACTTCATAGAACTCTGAAGACTGCCGAAAGGGTCATGTTGTTGATCATTTCGTGCAACAAATTTTATGAATGGATTTTGTCAGACTGTGAGCCTCCACCTCAGTACCCGCAGGTTTCACCTTGTGTCTCTTCAGGTAAAACCATAAGTCATTTCATAAGACTCCGTGCGCGCACGTCTAAGGATTAACATTCCACGATACTGAATTTGGTGGCACGTGTATTGTGTGATGAAAATAGTGTCACGGCTGAACTAACTAACTAATTAACCCTCTTTCCACTAGTAAATAAACAATTTTCTTCACTCTTATGCCATCAAGCTTTACTATAATTATTCATCTTATTATTTATAGTGGTCTCAATTTTTGTTTTTGTTTATTTTCTCATAAGTGTAAACATTACTGAGGCTCTATAATAATTGTTAGTTTTTCTCTTACCCCTCAGTATGCTATATCAAGAGAGCATTAGATTCAATACTCTATAATATGCTAAACATTTCCATACTGTATCGACAATACTGTTTGAAATAAACTCACTGTTATTTTTGGTTTTATTAGAGTTATTATTTTCAATAGTTGATTTGTAAGGATTAGATTTGTTTTGAGGAGTTCGACCACGGATTGATACCAGCTAGAGGATCATCGAGAACCAGCGAGAGAGTACTGGATGGTCAGATGTTTCATCCTAGTTTGGAGATCATTGGAAGTACTCACACATCCCACTACCAGGGTTCGAACCCTTGACCTTCAGGTTACAAGGAAAGCTAACTTGAATACCATTCAGCCACCGGGAACCGACATCTCAATAGCCAGGGCATGAATTCTGACTTCTACCAATTCGTGATTTGGCGCGACCACCAACCAATGTCATAGGTGAGACACTTATCCCACACTACAGGACGGATTTTTCTGGAGTTCTAGTGAGAAGTCGTGACCAGTGAGGTTCATCCAGGCAAGTGGGAGGATGGATGTACCACCGATGACACTGGTTGATGACAGTCGCGCTAAATGCATCACGAATTGGTAGGAGTTAGAATTCATGGGTTGGCCGTTGAGGTGTTGGGTGTCCGCGGCTGAATGATGTACAAGCTAGCTTGACTTGTAACCGAAAGGTCCTAGGTTCGAACCCATGAGTCATTATTCTCATTTTATACTTTGCACATTTTTTGACCTTATTCCCACTGTAAATGTAAAAATGTTCCGGTAGTTAATTTTATTTATACTTTGGGTAAATTAGACGCAGTTTTATGACAAATGCTGAAAATTCCCTGTATGCTGTTGACTATTACATAAATTTCTATCGTTGGAAACCACTTGTGAGCAATTGTATCAATTATGTCATCCGGACATGACAGCTATACGGCTTTTTGTAAATGTGTATACGATTATTTGGCCTCTGAGAATGACTACAGTGATAAAAGAAATTCAACAAAATTCTTCGTAAAACTGAAAACTGGTGTTAGAAAGTAATGTAAGCATTCAAGTATTGGTTTGTAGGGATTTTGTTTGATTGTTTACAGGATTTCATCATGAGCTGACATTGGTTAGAGAACCATTGGAAAACCAACTGGGGGTACTGGACATCTGTTTCGTCCTGAAGAGTCCCAAACTAGGACGAAACAGCCAGCCAGTATTCCCAGTTGATTTTCCAATGGTTCTCTAACCAATTTCAGCTCACTAAATAACAGTCAAATTTACTTGACGTGATCAGTCTTTCAGGATTTTCTCGATAAGCGCATTTTAATATTTTCTGTCGACTTTGCAGATTGTAAATATCCTGAACACGTATCACTAGTTTCAGCAGACTACCTCTAACACACAGAATACTGTGTATAGCTTTCTATCTGTTGAACGAGGTCTAGTAGTGAGTTAACCGAGAAGTAAAATCACCATTTTATAACAATAACCCAAATTTTTAAGTTCATTTTAAACCTCTTTTTTAGGGGGTTTATTTAGAGTTAACTTTATTGTTTTGTAAGGGAATCACTAAAGTTATTTGAATTGTCCTATTTATGATTTAAAAAGACATATCTGAGACAACATTGAGACCTAATTCAGCGATACGTGCTGTTGAAGAGTCCAAAACTAGGTTGACGAAACCGCCATCTAGCACTCCACTGTTGGTTTTTCAGTGGTTCTCTAACCGATATCAGCTCATAACCAATCCTCTTGTAACCAATTAAAATCCCTGAAAATAAACCAACTTGAATAATGAAAAAGAAAAGACGCTCAGCGAAGAGACTGTTTTCGGCGAATTCATTCACATAGCTGTACAATCGCATTTATCGATAATTATTTATGTGTGTATGTGTGTACACGTGAGGTTTGTCAAGTGTAGATAATTGATCAGGTAATACAAGAATGATTTAATATAGAAACAAGGTTAATCAGACAGCAGCTAAAGTAAGATTGAGTTAGTAAGTTAAATGACGTAATATAATTGACTAAAACGTTTCAACTTAGGTTAGGGTAGCAACAGGGGCAATTACAGGTAGAGACTAAGTAGAAGTGCGGTAGAGAATAATGCCATTTATTCATGAGCTGACATTAGTTAGAGAACCATTGGAAAACCTGGGAGTACTGGACAGCTGTTGTTTCATCCTAGTTTGGGACTCTTCATCAGTACGCACCCACCGGGGTTCGAACCCAGGGCCTTCTGGTTACAAGGCGAGCTCGTATACCATTAAGCTACTGGGACCGATCCAATGGCCTATGAATTCTAACTTCTGTCAATTCACGACATAGCGCGACCGCTAGCCAATATCTTCGGCGAGTATTGGTCCTTACACCCAACCTTCTGCACCCTACTGGTCGCGACTTCTCACTAGAACCCCACGTAACTACCTACTTGAATAGGGCAAGTCGCTAGTGAGCATCTCATTGATATTCAAGTGTTGGTTTTTCGGGATTTCGAATCCCAGTGGGTGCGTACTGTTGAAGAGTCCCAAACTAGGACGAAACAGCTGTCCAGTACTCCCCAGTTGGTTTTCCAATGGTTCTCTAACTAATGTCAGCTCATGATGAAATCCTGTAACCAACCAAATCCCTAAATTAGAACCGAAATTGAGCAAATAAGTTGGATGACGTCACATAAATGACTAGAAATTGAGCGTTGTTCAAGTCAGTAACAGTGGTAGTGAGGAATAAAGTTTACATTTTTATATTGATTATCATTAAAGATATCAGTTTCAGTTACCCAATACAACATTTTGAGATGTTTAATTTTGGTGTAGATATTTAAATTAGGATCAGCATTTGTTTATAGTTACAGTATCTAACTGGTTAGCGGACATACTGGACATATTGACTGTGGTGTTTTATCAGGTTACTTTTGCATTTCTATGCACAATATATACATATATATATATATACTCGATGCATGAACTATAAAGTACTTTCGTTTTTGTATTTCTTTTTTATTTGTTTTACTGGTGTTTTATTTTGCCCCAAAATTCCATATTTATATTCTCCATTTCATCTTGATAAATGTTTCATCAAAGGAATGCACAGAAATGTTTATCCTCCGACAGTATAGTTGAAGATATGTTACTTTCGATATACACAAACATACACACCTTACTGTGGAATATTGGTGTATTATGAAAGCGCTTTAGTTTTTTGCTTCACTCAGCAAGCTATCAAACTGGAATGCATGCCTTAGTTATCTATATTTCGTGTTATATTATACTGTAAATGTTTTAGATTATAACAAAAAAAGAACTTGAAAATTTTGCTTATTGTAGAGAATATATACATATATATAGAACAGCATTCTTTTGTACTTAGTGTCAATATATTATCCTCTATACAACCTTCCTCCTCCCTATATATTAAGCTATCTTGTTCTGAGGCTGTGAAAACAGTTAAGTTAGAACTTCCTGTCTAATAGTATCTGTGAGTTCGATCACGGACTGATACCAGTTAGAGAACCATTGAAAACCAGCCAGGGAGCACTGGATAGACAGCTGTTTTATCCCGATTTGAGAATCATCGGCAGTAAGCAACCAATACTAAAGTTCGAACCCATGGCCTTCCGGTTACCAGGAAAGCTAGCTCGTATACAAATCAGCTAGCGGTACCCGACACCTTAATGATCAGCACATGAATTCTAGCTTCTACCAATCCGTGATTTTAGCGTGACCACCAACCACTGTCATCTGCGGCAACTACATCCTCCCTTTGTTTTGCTGTTTACTTCGTTTACGTAGTGGTATTAGATGTGTGCGTCGGTAGAACAGTGGTTAGGACTCTAGCCGACCATGTACATGGTCCGGGGTTCGATCCCCTGCCGACGCACACCTGATATCTACGGTCTGCCTGCAAATTTGGGCTACCGATATCATATGCTGCAAATTTCATACTTGTACCAAAAATACTGTGTGGTTTCAAGCTATAATCAAAATTTTTTTAAAAATTCAGCGTATTTGTACAGCTGATGTAACAGAGAATGAAAATAAAATACTAATGGACACTTAAGTCGGAAACTAATATCCTTCAAAGTCTTCAAAACTGGTGTAGAAGTCAGTTACCTTCAAAACCTACAACCTATTCTGTCTCCATGATATCGACCATAAGGAGTTGTTACATCGATTGTATGCCTCAGGTTTGTGTTCTCAAGGTAGCACATGAAGATGTCTTCTAAATCATGGCTAAGTGGGCTCACCATGATGACACAATCTAATAGGCTGTAGAGTTTTGTTAAACTGAAATTGTGAATCCGTGGTAAACATTAGCAGTAGTCGTTTGAATTCCGACAGTGGGACTGAGAGTTGCAGACATTTCAACAGTATGCCACCCACAACCTTACCAGCAGTCAAACTGAACCCGCTGAGCCTTGATTGATTTACTCACTTTATTCGTTATGTTCGCTTTTTGAGCAAAGACACAGACGTACCACTATAACAGATATTTAAATCGTTATTGCTGTACTGCGTACTGTGTAAGTGATGTTTCTTGATTCTAAGAAAAATAGTTTAGATTCATGAATGGGCTATTAGATTATTTCCAATTTAGCCCTACCTAAGCTTTTATCGACTGACTACCGATGAGGTTTCCACTTCTCTTTAAAACTTAGTTATTACTGATTTTTGAATCCCTTGCTGTCTAGGATGAAACAGCTTTTCCTCCAATACTCCCTGGCTGGGTTTCAATGGTTCTCTAGCTGATAACAATCCGTAGTCAACTCGTAAAAACAAATCTAATCATTACAAACCAACTATTGAAAATTTGTATAGTGTTGTGATTAGAAGACGGAGATTATCAGCAAAATGTGGTTTGACGTATTTGCTCAATACATTTCGATCAACAATCTGATTCGTCACACATATATTTACCTTTCAAGTCAGTTTATATGAAAAATAAAAATCAATTTTGGTGTGGTTGTGTTCTCTGAGCTGGATGGTTTGGTTGCGAAGCTTTCATTGCTCTATTGAGCAACATCTTCAGCGCATACTTCGATGTGAAGTGAGCTTTTAGAATTCTCTATGAGTTTATTAGTCATCTCTTCTAGTAACCTTGAACGTGATTGGTTGTTTTCGTGTGACATTTCATCCCCTAGTTTGCTTGTCTCGATGCTGGTTGCTTCTTTGGTCTGACTAACGACATTTATATTGGTTAGATGTCGAGCTATAGGTAAAGTTAGTAGTCTGTCACTTGCGTCTATCTATTTTCCAAGTTTCTCTCCCACCATCACATAGAAAGCGCGATTACTCCTCCATATGTATATGTGTCCACCCTCCCACACACACACACACGCGTAAATTGGTATATAATGTGAGGTGTGACATAATCACCTGTGTATTTTGAGGTTTGCAGTAGAGCATGCTTTTGTCTTTTTCAGTAATTATAAGATAGGCTACATCATAAGTTCTGCAGATGACCGAGTTTTGTCTTGATCTCAAAATCCTACTATTTACCTGACCATTTCATGGCAATATAATGAAAACATCTATCTTGGAGACAGAAAAGATTGTAGGTTTTGAAGCTAACTGACTTCAACGCGGACTTTGAATACTTTGAAGGATATCTGTTTCCGAAGAAAGTATTTTGTATTCATTCTCTAATACATCAGTTGTACAAATAGGCTGAATTCTATTGTATTGCGCAAACACATCATACCACATTTTTCAGAGATTCTCCGTCTTCTAATAACACTACCCAAACAGAGTGAACAACGAAAGAAAAGTGAGGATGGAGTTGGCACCGATAACAATGGATGGTTTTCAAATACCCAGATCGCTGAGATCCTGGACTTATCACTGTTTTCAGAAGATTAAGCTTATTATGTAGAACACTATGGACTGTCACCGACGTGGAACAACAGAAAACGATCGGGCAACACAACTGCTTATTCTTCAGGTGAAAACGAAACAGCATTACAGTGGTTAATCAATGCCTTACACTGTAAATAAACGTTAATATAATATACAAGGATACTTCTCATCGTAATTTTCCAGTCTTCTGCCAACCAGTACACAATTAAGCAATGACGGTCTTCGTATCGCCTGCCAAATGGAGAACATTTCAAACAAACAAACTATTCAACGTTCACCAACATTGACATTGGTGGTCATGCTAAAATCACGAGTTGGTAGAAGTTAAAATTCATGAGCCATTAATTCGGGTCCCAGTGGCTTAATGGTCTATGATCTAGCTCAACATGGAACTGGAAGGTAGCGGGTTCAGAATCCAGTGAGTGCGTACTGCCGATGAGTCCTAAACTAGGACGAAACAACTGTCTAGTATTCCTTGGTTTTCAATAGCTCTGTAACTGATGTCAATCCATTTTCTAATCTGAAACAAAAGAATCCCTACAAATTAGTTAAGCGTGGTAAAACTTCACTGATCTGCTTAATACCATAATTAGTAATCAAGACAGCAAACAAATTTACGCAAAACTACATACTACTAATCGATTGGAATGAGTAGTAGCTTACCGATCTGCTCATATTTTTTATTATCAAACATACTTGCATACTTGTACACACATTCTCTTGCTTTATTAATTACCATTTATAGTAATATCAAGCAAATCACACATATTGTCGTGATCGGACTAACACTTGGTTTCTCGTCAGCCTAGTTTGAGACTCATCAGCAGTATGCACTCACCCCAATGTCAGGGTTCGGACCCACTGCCTTCCAGTTACAAGTTGAGCTAGCTCGTAGACCATTTAACCAGGCACGAGGACCCATTCCAATGTCCAGTTCATGAATTCCAGCTTCTGCCGGTGCCTTAATGGTTTAGGAGTTCGCCTTGTGAACGGAAGGTTGTGCGTTCATATCTCGGTGGGTACGTACCTCCGAACAGTCTCAAACTAGGCTGACGAAACAGATGTCCAGTACACCCGGCTGGTTTTCCAATAGTTCTCTAACTTATGTTATTATTTTTGTACACCTAGCCATCCATACTACTCTCGATAAACAATAATCGATGCCAACTTTTAGTTAGAATTCTCGACCATTTTCTTTAGAAAGCTGTAATCAGTAGTAAGTAATCAGGTAAGTACTTAACTTACTTTTTCAGTGGAGTATTTCTCACTCGTAAAAAATTACTCATTATTTTCTATATTTGGTTTGTAAGGATCAGCTTTGTTTTTACGAGTTGATCACGGATTGATGCGAGTTAAAGGACCATTGAAAACAAGCATTAAAATACTGCTAGACACCTGTTTTATACTAGTATTGGGAATCATCGGTAGTACTCACCCACCTCACTGCCAGGGCTCGAACACAGGACCTTCCGGGTACGAGGCAAGCTTGCTAGCATACCACTGAGCCACTTGGAACCGACACCTCAATGGCCATCCCATGAATTCTAACTTCTACCAATTCGTGATTTATCGCGATCCCTAATGCTGGCAGATTTTTTGGTTTCAAACTATAACAAGTGCCGGGTTATAACTTCTTTAATCTACTGAAATACCCCAAACTACAATAAACATGGTGATAAGAGAAATCTTGTTGAATTATTGATTGGAAAAATGTAACAATCTTCAAGTATTGGTTTTGTAAGGACTTTGTTTTATTGGTTGGAGGATTTCATCATGAGCTGACATCATTTAGACAACCATTGGAAAAAATAGGAGTATTGGACAGCTGTTTCGTCCTGGTTCGAGACTCTTCATCAGTATGTACCCGCAGGGGTTCTAACGCAGCGCCTTCTAGTTACAAGGCGAGCTAGCTTATAGACCATTAAGCCACTGGGACACAATCCAGTGGCCAGCCCATGAATTCTCACTTCCGTCAATTCATGACATAGCGCAACGATTTCGCAATGTCTTCTTCGATGAGTAACTGTTCTGAGCTTCGACCAGCCCTACCATACTGGTCAAGACTTCCCAATAGAAACGCAGATTAACTACCTGAATAGGGCCAGTCGTTAGTGAGCATCAGGTCACTTTTCAAGTATTGGTTTTTGTAGGCATTTTGTTTGATTGGTTGATTGGGTGAAATCCTTCAACAACTGTAAGAATCGCTTAACCACAGGCTTTATGTTCTCAACAAATAAGAAAACACAGTCATAAAAGAAAGAAATAATGGTTTCCCCTCATTTTTATCTTTATTTAAAACGAAAGTAAGTCAGTAATGAGCAGGAAAAGGTGACAGAAGTCGATATAAAAAACACTGAACTTTGAAATACGACAAAATGAATAAAACAAACAATCCAACGAAAGTGTAGACAACTTCCCCGTTGGGAAAGTCCGAATTCCCCATTGATGACTAGATCCCCATATCAGTATGAAACAGTAATTTGTTAGAAACTGAAGGTAGGAACATCAAAAATGAGTAGCGAATTCATTCTGAATTGAATTTGTTTTCATACAGACAAGACAAATAACCCATATTTTAATCTGGCCTATATATGTATATATATTTATTTATATAAAGGTGGTTTGAGTAACCTGGTCTCGTTAGTGTTATGATATTTACTGAATTATCACTGTTCATATTTGTTAGACGTAATTTTGAAAAAGAAAACAACAACAAACGAACAAACAGAGAGAAAGACGATCAAGTTTATGGTAACCTTCTGTTCTCTTCTGAGGATAATCTATCCAATATTGTATTTAAATTACCATTGTGCTGTCGAATTAAATTGGTCAAGTACACATCATTCTGTTGAAAACCCATCAGACGTAACCGACTAATGATTGCCATTGTATCAACTGATGTCTTCCCGGCTACACCTGGTTGTCTTGGTAAATTCATCATAGATGGCGGTAGTCGGTTAACTTTAGGCGGTAACTGTCTATTCATAGTAGGACTATTCATAGCTGGACTATTCATAGGGTAGGCATAATTATTAGGTGGTGTTGAGATAGTTTCATGCGGCATAACCATATTCTGTGTAAGAGGTGGTGTCGCCGGTTGTCCTTGCATTGGACCAGGAAGTCCTGCTACCATCATTCCTGGTTGATAGTTTGCATAAGCTTGAGGTGGATACCGACTGTAGCCTGGATACATTCTTGGAAAGGCTACGTTTGGAGCATAACCAGGGAGTATAGGTTGTTCAGGTTTCAATGATGGTGGTAGGTTTGGATCGTTTGGAGATGGACTGAGCTGTGGAGCAGTTGGAGTACTATGACCATAATCACTTCCTGCACTATTGGTATTATTTTGATAGTGTGTTGGCGTTGTAGGAGCTTCGTTTGTCTGTTTAGTGTCTGATTCGCTGTTCTGTTGACTTTCATTGGTATTTTCTACTACTTTGCCAACGTTGGCTTCACTAAGGTCAAGATGTTCTAATTCTTCAGGTAAGTCGGGAAGTTGGATATCTTCACCGGTTGCACGTTTTGGTTTACTCACTGGAGGATGTTTCAGATCACTCTGCTTGCTTGCTACATAAATTCGTATACTTTTTGCATTTCCATCGAGTCCTGCTGTAGAGACAATTGCGTCATGCAGATCGTCAGTACAACTGATTCTACACATATCTTCTCCATCTGAAAATATGAATAAAGTAGTGGGTAAACTTATTATTTAAATTTTATACGAAGCTACATTCGGTTATATTATGAGTAAAACTGATGAAAAACAAGATTCGAATTCTGTTCAACACAAATGTTAAGATGGTTCTTCTACACAGGTCAAAAACTTGACCAGCGTGTCACGGAAAGCATTTCCAGCAGGCCTATGCAGACTCTTATCAATAAACAGCTGCCACTTTTGCTGGCTCCATATTGATGATCAAATAGCCAGCCGAAACGAATTAGCTGCAAAAACTCTTACAATGAACAAATCAACCAAGAGCTGATCGCTCAAAACAATTGTAGGAGAAATCTGAGATGGATTGGTGGGCATAAGCTACTGAGAAGGCCGTCGGTCGAATGATATTGCGTTCAATGCAGGTCACTGCTTGAATAGAATCCGAATAGGAAGCGACGAGCGGGTCGTCAATGCAAGAGTGACATGGAGGAGATCGTGTGAGGAAGAGATAAGAGAGTTTGGGCAATCGTGAACCTAGATGAAGAGTATGGCAGCAAAAAATAGAACAAAGTGAAGGTGTGTTGTTAAAGACCGATGTTCCACTCGGAGCCTACGGGAACAATAATTATTATTATATTATTCTTTCCTTTAATTCCTAGAGGAACATAGGGCTTCAGCTACACGTCTCCATTGCGTTCGGTTCTCTGTTAACTTTTTCACCTGGCTCCACGTCTGCCCACATGCTTTCATCTCCTCTTCACATCAGCTCCTTCGCCATGTCACTTTCGCACTGACGACCAACTCGTCGCCTCCCATTAATGCTCCACTCGAGCGATGACCTGTCTTGTGATGTCTTTTGATGGTTTGTTTGTTCAGAGTATGGCCAATCCACCTGTATTTATTCCTGCATATCTGTTGCAGAACCAGTTCCTGTTGGGTTGGTTCGATCCCAGAGGTCCATTCTTGTTGCTGATCTTTTCTGACCGGCCATCTGACCTTGAGTAGTACTGAGCGAAGACAGTTAGCTGTTGATGAAGGTCTGTAGTTTGTTTGAGGTGCTCTTCATGACGCGCCAAGTCTCTGATCCGTGTAGCGAGTAGCACTGACTTCACAATGGAGTGAAAAATCCGGATCTTATTTTTCATGCTGAGTGAGCGGTTGAACTCCACACAGACTTGAGAGTAATGAAAGATTGCCTTGCTTTCCCGATAATAGTAACTATTATTATTACTTATTACACTAGTTAGTAACTAGTGTAATGTGTCTAGTCCTCCTTCTATCTATGGTGCAGACTGAATTCTATCAGTCAAGTTTTCAATGTGACCAATCAAAGTATACAAGTCAAACAGGAGGTCAATCGCCAGTCCGAATAGCTCAGTGGTAATATCTCTAACTCACAGAAGCATTAGGTGTTGACGCGGGTTAGAGTCTCAGAAGGGACATGAGTTCTTTCAAGATTACAGATATGCCTGTCTTGTTGACTGACTGGTGGGTGCCAACTAGCATGAAACTTAGGTCAGATGGAGCTTCTTATAGCCTATTTCCTTCAACCACCTAATATGAAAATGAATATTCTTGGACTGATTCCAAGTTGAAACCACCAGGGCTTTTTAAGTAGTTTATTCTAAAAGAATGATAAATTAATCTGATGAAGTATATATCGGTAAATATATTGACAGAAAAGCAACTGAAAGGTTTGTAAACCCTTGGTATTGACTGTGTGTGATACACCTTCAGCGGAGAAGATTCATCTCATTTCAAAAGGGAATCCGTATTTTCTCCCTTTACATCCCATGAAACTGATGAAATGTCAGGGAGGGGTGAAAAGTGTTTGATGTTACAAGGTGGGTTGTTTATCACATCGAATTACTAAACATACATTAATTACGAAGGCGTACGTTAAAAATGAAAGGTGAGATGTTGGGATGCATTGTTTTCGTTCAAGTGAAGGTATATTTACAAGTACAAAAAGGTTTCCTTAAGGATTTCTAACAAATTACAACAAATAGTCTCATATATATTATCCCAGTAAGGAACAGCTGCCAAGTACTCAATGATCGTAATCGAGCTTGAGTTTAGTCCTAGTAGCTTAGTGGTCTATGAGCTTTCCTAGAGTCGAACCCTTGTAGTGAGGTAGGTGCATACTACCTATGAGTACCAAGCTAGGCTGACGAAACAGCTAGCTGTCTAGCAGTACTCCAGTGCTGGTTTACAATGATCGGTTCTCCCGCTGATATCAATCCATGAAGAACCTTGAAACAGATCAAATCCCCACAAAGAAAATCTTGGAAATAATTTCTAGTCTGAGAGGTTTTGAAATCTAACAGAAATCTAGAAAAAACAAAATAATTGAGCAAAGAATATTCTTTTCGATGATTCCCTATCTTGACTTTATAATTATGTTTATATTTGTATACATAGAATACTCTAGAACAGACGTCAGTAACAATATTAGTGTTTCGTTTAAATACTATCGTTTTTTTAGATCATGGTGGAATTGTAGTTCAAGAAAGATGCATAAATTATAATAAGCATAAAAATGTAATAGTAAATAGAATATCAAATAAAATTAAGGGGAAAATTTCCACAGCGAATTGAAGATCATTAGAATTTAGTTGGCCAGCGGGGTAGGGACAGTGTCTGAATTAGCTTCTATTGGATGCATAATTTAGATTTCTTAATGTGGATTCCAGCTGTCAGCCTCTGCCATATGTAGTAGACAAACTCTTAGGGCGAAGTTAAGGTTACTTGGTATGTGATAAATGACTTTGAAAGTGGCCTTGTGTTCTGTGTCCACAAGATAAGGTAGAATAGAGATATGAGTAGATTTTGTTTGTCCTTTACTTAACCACTATGCAGGGTGATATTCCGAAATCCAAAGAGAAACACGCCTAATTGTACAACCTATGTAACTGGCTCCACAGGAGCAGTTCAATTGATAGATACACATCGAAAGAAGAGGCGAAATTAGACAGTTTATCTTTTACTCCCGAAAGCAAAATACGAGTGGTTTTGAAGACAAGGAGTAATTCAGAAGCAGGGAATGCTCTTTTTATCTCATTCTCAAGGCGTTGTGTTAATAACTTGCTGATGTTATCATCCCCAAGGAGCTGAATTTGTAAGAATAAGGCCTTTTTCTGGAACTGTTGGTACTTTGGGCTGCCTTGATTTTTATTCACATTCTTATCGATAAATTTCTCTGGATAACCACTTTCACTCAGCAAACTGTTTTTATAATACTCAGTTCTTCATTAAGACATTCATCAGAGCAGATTGCTCTTGCTCTATGGCGGACCAAGCACTTTATTAGACTGTGTTTTTATTTCAAGGGCACGAAGCTGGAAAAATGAGTAAGCCGACAGTAAGTTGATGTAGGTTTTCTATATACACTTCTTCCTGTTGTTGTGCAGTCTTCTTTCTGTTCATAAGGATGTCTAAAAATGAAATACTAGAGTCTTTTTATTTCCTTCTCGATGATAAAATTTATTGCAGGATGAACATCGTGAAATTTGTCCAGGATGTTCTTTGACTAATCGTCATTTTTCATAATAAAAAAATGTTTTTTTATTCCTTCACGTTCCCAGTGGAATGTAGAGCATCAAGCTAGAGTCCTGAAGTTTCGGTAGTAGTGGTGTTTCTTTTTACCGAATGGGGTTGCTAGCTTTATGTACAACCTTTCCTCTTTATCAGTCTTATTACTGGTCTGCCGAGGTAAAGAAGTGCGTCGGGTGGGGATCGAACCGTTAACCAGGTGTGACGTGGTTGGCAAGCATTCTACCTCTGTCACCGACTCAAAAACATAAAATAAAATGTACCATCCATGTAAAATAATTTTTAAATATTTGTACACACCTACAAATTTTCATTACTTTAACCTTTGTTTGTGTTTACAAGAGTAAATAGAGATCCTCAATAATACACCATTATGTGTCTACTTCAAACCAATATTAAGTCCTGATTCAGCTATTATGGTTATCTCAAAATAATTTAACATTTCATTCACAGTACTATGGTTGAAGTGGTGGTAGGAATATCTGATGAAGAGATGCCTTATTTAATTTTGAGAAGTATTTGTGAATTTTTCTAGTTGTTCAGACAAAAATATATGCCGTTAGAGAGAACCAGTGTTTGAAATGTTAACAGCAAAATAAGTGATGAAATGCGTTAACACAGAAAAGTCTGAAGTGTAATTTAATAATGTTGTCATTTAGTCTGTATTGATTTCTTCTAATGCTAGGTAGCAGTTTTACGCCCTGAAATAAAGCTTCTAAAAATAGAACACTTAGATAATACTGAAAACCACGGAGTGCTAGGCATCTATGCTCATCCTTGTCACATAATCCAGTAGTATAAGGTGTCATTGAGAAAACCAGCACTTATGCACTGCCAGACAACTGTTTCTTCAGCCTCGTTTCAACCTTTTCAGCAGTACGTATCCACTCCACTGACGGGGTTCAAACACAGGACCTTCTAGTTACAAGGCGAATCAGCCCGTAGACTATTATCCCACTGGGTTCTGACTCCTCTAAAGCGAGCCCATGAATTTCAACTTCTGTCAACTCACGCATGATATAGCGCTACTGGCACTTGCCAATGTCATCAATGGCGATATTTTTGTCCTCAGTGCCGATAGGGTGAACCCCAGTGGTCACAACTTACCACTAGATGCCAAATAACTATCTACCTGAATAGGGCCAGTCGCTAGCGAATTCTGGTGGGTACGTACTGATGAAGAGACCCAAACTAGGCTGACGCAACACCTGTCCAATACCCCAATAGTTATCTAACCGATGTCAGTTCATGATGAAATCCTGTAACCAATCAAATCAAACCTCTACAAACCGATACTTGAACTCCTGAAGTATGACGTCATGGTCCAACTAGTCGGGGCAAATACTTGCTGTACTTCACGAACTGGAAATATTTAGAATTCATGGACAAGCCATTGAATTCCGTTCCAGCGGCTGTCTGGTTACTGAGCTGACCGTGTAGCCTGAAAGTCCTAAGCTCGATCTTTAGGACTGATAAGATGGATGCGTACTGACGAAGAGTGGCAAACTAAAATGATACATTATGATGAGCGTGGAACTTAGGCAACGTGGGGGAATATAATTCCATATTAGGTAAGTCCATTTGAAATAACACATAGTGATGTAGTATTAACAACTGAATGACAAGGTTTCGAGCATAAATTATTCCCACTCGTAATTATATCAGCTTAACCACATGCTTCACATTTGCCCTATATATATATATATATATATATTCCTCTAACTGTCTCACACTCTTCTCCCCCCTGTTTGTTGCCATTTTCTCTATCTTAAGTATATTATTATATTATTTGTCTCCTTTAATTCCTAAAGGAACATAGGTCTTCAGCCGCATGTTTCCATTGCGTTCAGCTCTTTGACAACGTTTTCACCTGACTCCACGTTTGCCCACATGCTTTCATCTACTCTTCACACCACCTACTCCGCCATGCCACCCTCGCACTGAGAACCAACTCGTCGCTTCTCATTCAGGTTCAACTCGAGCGATGGCCTGGCATGTAATGTCACTTGATGGTTTGTTTTCTCAGAGTATGATGACCAATCCACCTCCATTTCTTCCAGCATGTTTGCTGCACAATCGGTTCCTGCTGCTTTAGTTCGTTCCCAGAAGTCCCTTTTCGCTGATCTTTTCTGGCCGGCCATCTGATCTTGAACGAAGTAATGAGCGAAGACAGTTAGCTGTCAGTGATGGTCTGTAGTTTGTTCGAAGTGCCCTTCATGACTCACCAAGTCTCTGATCCGTTTAACTGACTTCACATTTGAGCTGAAAATCTGGATCTTATTTTTCATGCTGAGTGTTCTGGTGATCGCCAAACTGCCTCGAGAGTAATGTAAGCTTTCCTTGCTTTCTCGATCCTCGCTTTGTTTTCCTCATCAGTTCCATTCACCTGTAGTTGAAACGATTCTTCCCAGGTAGGTAGGTAGGTAGGTGGAGGAAGTTGCTTCTTTCAGATTTCTCCGATTTATGCTGACCGCTGTCTGTTGTTGCTGTTTCTCGTGGCCACACCGTCTCCAGTAGTGGTGCCATCAAGTCCTCTGATATCTCTATCCCCAATATAGACATTGTGTAATTTCAACTGCACACATGAGGTGTTAAATCAATAAACAAAGAGCCAATGATTAACCTCTTTCTCTCCACATAACTATATTACCCCTCAATGCTCTCATCCTGTCCCACTCACCGAATTTTGTGATTACATGCAAGGGAATGCAACTCAATGGCTGAACTCTGTTTATTTCTAGGTTATTTAAATTAGCTGGGTCAGTCATTCTAGGTGTACCTAAATTTCTATGTCCCGATGATCTAGTCGACCACGATCTACTAGTCTGACTGGCCTATATAGCTGATCTCACTCACATTCAGCATTGCATGGTATTGGGTAAATTAAATTATTTTTCTTAACTGGATCTGTCGGGTGGGTGCTTAAGCAGACAAAGTCAATCTCTGAGAGAGTTGGTTGATTGGTTGATTTAAATGCCGCCTTGATTCCAGCCTCATTGAGAATCCTACGTAAGGCCTCTGACTTTCATTCTTTACACGGCAATGCTACAGAAGCTTTGAATTCTATATTATTTTTCTTAATTATGTCATTTCCATTGTTAATCTTACTTTTTCTATGGGTACTCATACATTTCAGTGGTAATACTTTCTTCATTTGTTTGACTGTACTATTTAAAGCCACTCGCTTGCTAGTTAGGCTGATTCCTGGCTCAAATGTACACATTTAACTAAACCTATCTTCAGTTGGAAACTATTGACTAGTGTGATGTGTCTAGTCCTCTTCCTATCTTTGGTGCAAACTGAATTCTATCAGTCAGGTTTGCAATGTGACCACCATGACACTAGGCAGCTCGCAATCACGGTGCACATTGATTTGATGATATTAGATGACTAGAGGCAATCGGCAGGAAGCCACAAATGACCTAGGTTTCGTGCTAGTTGGCACTCATCAGTCAGCAAGGTGTATTTGCAAACTCACAGGAGTGCACGTCCTCTCTGAGATTTGAACCCGCGTCACCCAGTGACTACTGCAGTCAGAGACGTTACCACTGAGCTATTCGGACTCGCGATTAACCTTCTGTTGGACTGCGGTGGATATTTATGATTGGACATTAGTAACTAGTGTGATGTGTCTAATCCTATCTTTGGTGCAGACTGAATTATATCAGTCAGGTTTGCAATGTGGCCACCATTCTAGGACGCGGGTTCGAATCTCAGAAGGGACATGAGTTCCTTCAAGGTGGCAGATACGCCTTGCTAACGAGTACCAACTAGCACGAGACCTAGGTCAGGTGTGGCTTCCTGCTGATTGCCTCCAGCCATGTAATATCATGAAAGCTATCTTTCTCTACCAATTCTGGATGGGACGAACTTAAGTCTAAGCATTTAATCGAGTGTGTCCGTCTTGTATAAACGCTAGTGGTTTCTAATCTCCTACCATCTTGTTTTCATTTTATTTTACAGTCTAGCATGACCAACTTCCCCTGTTCATTTTCTACCTCAGAAGTGAATTGGTTTTAACCTACTACTGAGTTTATATGTGTGAAAAAATGAGGGATATGCTCAGATTCCAACACAGTGATGCAATGTGTCATCCACAGACATCTCCACCATAGCCTAGGAGGAGCAGGATTAAACCTTCTAAAATGCTTTATGTTCCTAACTACCCATAAATATGTCTGCTACTATTGGGGATATTGATGTGGGCATTGCCATTCCATTCATCTGTTTATATAGCTTTTATAGGACAACGCAGATACCCAGCACTCCCTGTTTTTCAATGCTTCACTAACTCAAGTCAAATCCTGACCAATTATGAAATTAATCAGATCCTTGAAAAACAACAATTAAAACTGAAAACATTTATTTCCCGATATGAGTTTAAAACAAGCAACAAAGGGGTTAATAAAGCAGGATTTAATGAATTCATCGAATTTCGGTAGAACTCGTCAGCTGAATACTTCACATACACAGATATATATATATATACACTATTGAAATTACATTGGAAGGTATAAGACTGATAAGCTAATAAACTACATTTCTGCATAATTAATTCAATGTAGTCTATTCGCTTATCAGTCATATCTCCCGATGTAATTTCAATACTTTATTAGACACATCATATCATATAATAATAATAATAAATAATATTCATGATGACATGCAAGTCAAGTGCGCGCAAGATAATGACAACATCAACAATGAGGAATCTAAATCATCAGTAGTAGTTCCATTCAAGGAAGGAACCCCCGAAACCTCACGCAGAATTCTTAACAAGGCAGGAATAAAAGTGGCTGGCATCCAAACTGCCCACAAACTCAATTAGAAACAAGCTTTGTCGGTTAAAGGATCAATCCTATGGAGCCTTTAAAACAAAACAGTTTAGTTTATCCAATACCCTGCTGGAATGATTGTGTGTCAGGTCAAATACATAGGTCGAAGTAGTAGAACAGGAGCAGTCAATCTAGCCGAGCATAAAAGCCTAGCAAAATCTAGATTAGTTGACCTTATTAAGATAAGAAATCTAGAGAGTAGTTCAGCTATAGCACTCACTACATGCAGTTACACACAACCATACAATAGGATGAATGGGATGAGGTGACAGTGTATTAGGAATGATTCAACACCTGTCCACCCAGATATCTGGAAAATTCTACTACCCCTACGACGTCGAATAGATGGGAGCAAAGAAAACTATAAAACTCAAGTTTCGAAGTCGCTTGAATATAACTGATGAGGTGATAATGAACAATAATAAATTTTGTTCGAAACCTTGTCATCCAGTAAATAATACTGTTTCACTGACTGTGTGATGCATCTAATAAACAAACTAATATGGAATTACTTACTACCACAGTGCCAAAGTTTTACACACATATATTAGTATTTTCAATACTATATTTATCTGTGTATGTAGAGTATTCAGATGATGAGTTCTAATGAAATTTGATGAATTCATTAAATTCTACCTTACTAACCCTTGTTGCTTGTTTCAACAATTAAAAGTACAACTTCTTACTAACAAAACATCACTCAGCAAACATGTATTGATGAGGTTTTTTTTGTTTATTGAAAGGCAAACGTTAAAGTCAGCAGAGTGTGTAGAAACCTTGTCACCTGAAAATCTACTATGTTTCATCACTCAGAAGGAATGTTTTGCATACATCAACTCAAAAAAAAAATATACAAAGGCACCGAAATATCAAAGTGTTAATAGGTGTTTAAGCAGAGACTTTTAAACATTTGCATTCCATGTGACATTTGGATTTACGTGCTGTATTCTCATACATATGAAATTTACAGTAATTTCATATTAGTTTATTCATTAGATGTATCACACAGTGAGTGAAACAGTATTATTTACTGGATGGCAAGGTTTTGAACATAATTTAATATTGTTCATAATCATTCCATCAATTATAATCACACGATTTAGAAACTTGAGTTTTATAGTTTTCTTTGTTCTCTCCTATTTGTCATCGTAAGGGTAGTGGAATTTTCCAGATATCTGGGACGGTGTTGAATTATTCTTAATACACGTACTCTCTTCAGTTGATTTGATAAACAAAGCTTCTGTTATCAATCTCTCCCTCCACCCTGTTACATTAGATTTTAAAACTGTCATCTTATCCCATCTCATCCAATTGTATGGTTGTATGTAACTGCATGTATTGAGTGCTTGGGCTAAACTTATCTTGTCTTATTCGGTCAACTAATCTAGATTTTGCAGCTAGGTTTTTATGATAATTTCAAACTTTAGACAAGCAACCACAGTTTCATTATAATATCCCTGAAAAAGACTAGTGACCATCGGCTTGAAAAATTAGTATAGAATCAAAGTCAACCGGGACTTCTTGTCGACTGTCACCTCCTGAAATATGTAATATTGAGATATAATGCACAACGATGAGTAGTAATGAACAGATTGATTTAACTTCGTGATCATAATAAACACTCTTTCGCAACCACTGTCCTCATGTCTAAGCCGACAGAAGAATTTAGTGCACATAGGCTGTTCGAATTGATAAATCAAGTGTATATGTATATACAGATTCGACTATATAGATGAATCCTTCAAATGATATCATAGAATGACAGATAAATCGGTAAGAATTATTTGAAGTTAAGTAACTTAGAGAAAAAGGTGCTGATTAAGAGGGATCATGTTAATTTTGAAATCAATTTTCGTAGTAATGTAGTGCTTTACTTCTTTTCATATTATTTTGGCGGCATAGTTTCCAGTATATCTTAATTAGTCATCAATTCTTTTTCGGCTGCATTTGTTTGCTGACGGGCTGACTTGTTTCAACATAGAACTTTGCACAGCACAGATGTGCAGCAGTTCGAGTCACCACACTCCCTCCATTTACCACACAAAGCAAGAGAAGAAAGTTAAAGGAAATGCAAAATAGAGACAGTAAACAGAGATATGAGGCAAAAAGAATAGTAATATTGAAGAACAGTATAGTTTCATTGGGTATTATAAGTCACATTGAGTGGATGCATCTGTGTCAGCCACTGAGAACGATTGTGAGCTAGCCATAGCACCAAATGTCTCCAGCTGGCATTAGTGTTTACCGTCTCGAGGACTTCAACCAGGAAGTCTACACCTCCCTGTTGTGGATTTCATTGACTGATGAAGCCATGTTTTCGTTTGACTACCACTAGCTCACTCATTTCCAGCCTGTTCTCATGTCAGTTAACATTGCCTGTTGTCGAGGAAGACGTTGGCTAGGCATACGTAACACATGTCCTAAACATCTCAGTCGATGTAGCTTCACAGTCTCATTTATTCATTTCCCCTCTTTACCTAGCCTTCGACGCGTAACCTCAATATTACCAATCCTATTATACCACTTCACACGGGAGAGAGAACGCAAGCACCTATGATCAAAGACAGCTAGTCTTCTAATGTCTTCCCCTCTCAATGGCCAGGTCTCACAGACATACAGGAGGAAGACGAAGCAGGCTGCTGAGCAGTACCTACGCACTTTGGTCGACAGCGAAATATCACGTCTACGCCAGAAACTCAGTAAACTGTCAAAACTAGCTGTCTGTATCCGTGCTGAGAATTCGTCAGCGATCAACCCGTCGGCGCTGACTGATGCGAATTCCCTCCCTCCCCTAAATAAGTGAAATGTTCAACACGCTCGACCACTTTACTCTCTATCCTTAGGCTAGGGAGTCAATGTAGTCCAGTCCTGTTACCTCATCATCTTACATTTGGCGTGAACGAATCACATGCAAAACACCCTAAGATTGCTTATCAGCCCAAAATGTTCAGAAGTCTCTGCTCTGTTGTGTCAGCGTCTTCACCTAGTAGGGAGGATTATATCACCGACATCATCTCTTTGTTATTGATTAGGTCACATTGGCAAAGATATCGCCTTTCATAATTTCACTTCAAGGGCTCTTAGATTATTCACAAGGCTTTATGTGTACACTGTCAAATGATCTAAGTGTCTAAGGTCACTGTCAGTTGGTAACAGAATAAATCGATGTGTATGAGACAATAACAGTGTGTGAAAAATAATGGTTGTCAATTGACAGTGAAAATATCAACCCCTAAATAATAGTACAGGTTTGAATTGGGTGTTAATTGGTGGATGGTGACTAGCAGTGGAATCCAGGATAATGCTCATTTCGTCCTATTTGGGACTGTTCACTGGACGTACCTGCACTCTGCAGTGACTGACGATGTTCCTTCCACCGAGGCTGTAATTCAGTGCCTATAGTTTCAAACGCCAAAGCGCGTTATCCACTAGACCACTTAGGCCACGGTAGCCACCCCTTGTGCAAAGAGTCATATTAATTATTCAATTGAATTTTAGATTTTCCCGCCGATTGATTAGATAGAAGTGCTCCTTGGTCTCAGGTTGACATGTGGGCTTCTTGTGCAAATGCTCCGACAGTGTCTGGGCATGTAATTAGAAGTTTATTAAATTGAAGTTGTAAAAAGAAACGATGTGTTTTTGCTGGCATGTGTATTCTTAGTCACGTCATATAGATATCTGTATTACCTCAAACGATTCAGTAATCCCTTATCAAACTCTATTAGATTTTCACAGTCCATCAGAGGCCCTACTACTCTACTCGCACACCAAGAGAATTGCTCAGATTAACAAAATCCACCCCATATTTAAAAGAATTACATTGTTAACTTTAAAGACTAACATACGGCTAACAATCTACGAAACTGGCCTACTTGCATTGTGCACTGTGATATCTAGAAGTCATATTTGTTAGTGAAAATACAAACGAAATTAGGATTGATATCAGTTAGAGAACCATTGAAAACTGGTCAGGGAGTACTGGACAGCTGTTTCATCAGCCTAGTTTGGGAATCATCGGCAGTAAGCATCCACTAAAGAAAATTAGGATTTGCTTGTAAGGTATGCTAACATACACAACTGATATTGGCTGAATTTCGAATTTGATTAATCAATATTTTTTTTACTTCATTTACGTCCCCAGTGATGGAACATAGGGCTTCAAGCTAGAGGCTTGAGGTTTCGGTACCAGTGGTGTTTCTTTTTACGGGATGGGGTTGCTAGCCAACCCCATGTCCAACCTTCCCTCTTTACCAGGCTTAGTGAGGTAAAGGAGTGCGTCCAGTGGCCGGGGATCGAACCCCGAACCACGTGTGGCGTGGTTGGCAAGCATTCTTTCGCTGTGACACCGACGCACAATAAATCAATATTGAATCACTTTAATATTCAGTAGTTAGTCCTGTCGACCTTGGAGACGAAGGAATAGTTGTGTCGGATTATGTTTTTAGTGTTTATGTGTGCGTTAGTGTGAGTGTTTTGTCATCAACTGTTCTCACATGTATTGAACTCTTAACTTGATACTTGCTAATTAGTAGATATGACAAATGTCAGACCTGCTAACGACTGTCAATTATTTCGAATGTTAAACCAAATCAAAATAATTTAATTCAATGTTGGCCTTCCTGTTTGATTGAATGGACTGAAGTCGGCTCCTTGTGCGGATTCTCCTAAAGACTAAACCTGAGGCGGCCCAATTGGTGTTTAGAATGATGGTTACCGGGGTTTCAGCCTCAATGGGAACACCATCAATGACTCACTGGGGAATGCAGGTACATCCAGTTGACGAGTTAATCCTAAAAATGACGAAATACGCGTTATCCATCCACCAAACTACTTCGGATTAAAATAACTCAGAAGAATCATTAATTTTACAAGTGAAAACAATACGAAGTATTGAAGAAATAAAACGTGACTCTGTATAATGTCAAGAAAGGTTTGTTTTTTGATATACTACAGGCAATTATTATTAATTGGATGACATTTACGTCACCGCATTATGTCAGATGTTTCATTCTTATGATAAAACATAATGATACTGACATTTGACACGAATACCAATAAGTATCAGGTTAAGAATTCACTTCATCTGAGAGCAGCAAATAAGAATAGGATTGTGTACATACACACAGGCGGAACGAACGAAGATGTCAAAGCCAGATAGTCAGAATCGGAAAGGTAAGACACGCCTTTATCAACCTGAAACCAGTTTGGAAATCTTCTGCATTCCACAGCATAAAGAACAAGATTCGGATTTTTAACACCAGTGTGAAGTCGGTCATTGCTTCTATACGGGTCAGAAACTTGCACTGCGTGTGAGACACGAAAAGGATTTCCAACAGCCTGTTGCAGACTTTCATCAACAGCTGGTTTCAATGGTTCCATACTGAAGATCAAATAACCGACCAGAAAGAGTAAGCAACAAGAAACTATGGGAACAAACCAACCAAGAGCCGATCACTCAACAAATTTACAGGAGAAAAAGGAGATAGATCAGGCATCCGTTGAAGAAGCCATCGAATGACATC
Organism: Trichobilharzia szidati; assembly: GCA_944472155.2. Lineage (NCBI taxonomy): Eukaryota > Metazoa > Platyhelminthes > Trematoda > Strigeidida > Schistosomatidae > Trichobilharzia > Trichobilharzia szidati. Next base: position 12,812,837 of record OX235276.1, on the reverse strand, counting down.
GCATGCCAGTCCCTCGAGCGGAATCCAAATAGGCAGCGAGAAGTGGGTTGTCATTGCAAGGGTGACATGGAGGAGATCGTGTGACGAAGAGATGAGAGAGTTTAGTCAATCGTGGACCCAGCTGAAGAGGATGGCAGAAGATGGGACAAAGTGGAGATGTGTTATTGAAGCCCTGTGTTCCTCTCGGAACGCAAAGGAATAATGATAATACACACACACACAAACACAGAAAATGTAACTGGACAAACAGTCATTCTTGTCTAAGGTTAACTGGATAAACTATTAAACTAGTCGTGGAAATATTGAATTTTCTTCCAAATTGGCAAAGTTTTCACTAACGTACCATTCAAATGCACCTCATTCAAATTTTAAATAACACCATCGTATTCTAGATCTTAGATAATTTACTTAAAAAAACTACTCAGAATTATAGGTGCATTGTTTAAAGCATCGATCGATAGATGTTTCCCTCCTTTGCTTTCCTAGTGGAACATGGGACTTCAAGCTCCAAGCTTCGAGATTTCAGTAGCTATAGTGTTGATGTTATTTTTACACGGTAGAGCTGCTAGTCTCCCTCCAAACCTTCCTTCTTTATCAGGCTTACTGCTAGCTAAGCTAAGTTTAGGAGTGCTGTTGTCTGGAAATCGAATCTCAACCCCTTGCATGGTTGATGAGTGGAAGATAATATATTTATCTAAAAGATTTGCAGGTTAAACCGATTGAATGTAGAGTAATTGATACAAGATCGATAAGAGAGTTAGATGTTGGCTAAGATGACAGTCTCGGGCGAAATGTATTCAAGATTAAGTTAACAGCCTTCAAAGTGGCTGCAGATAGACAACAATTCAAGTTCAAAATCCAGAAGTTGAAAGGCAGAAACCAAAATAGGAAACACTTTCACTACAAACATCAAGAAAAGTCGGATATACTATGTGACGTCATCAAGCAAATCAGCGTGGAAGGACACTGGAACTTCCTGAAAGAATCCTATGTAAATATCCTTGGCAAGAAAGGGAGGCAAAGCATGCAGTTGTGGATTACGGACACTGTGAAACATATGGAGGAGAAAAGACCGATGAAGCACTAGTTAAACCATTGTGGAGATGAACAAGTGCAGCAGAATCTGGGTACAACCTACGGCAAACTGAACACGTGAATGATGAAGATTGCAAGGTAAAACTAAGTACACTTTCACGACACATCAACCAATAAAACAGAACAGGCAGCAAGTAAGTGGGACTTCAGAACTCTTCATCAAATGATCAGGTCGCAATATGGGAAGATATGAAGGTAGATGAAACCAGTGGAAGATACTGAAGATAACACGATTAACAAAGATGTGGAACGAAGAAAACATCCGGATATAATAACGATAGCTGGTACTGAATTTTCATTGAACATCAATCACTAAACAAAAACGGAAATCTTGGGGACAATAAATTTACTGAAAGCCATCGATAAAAGCAGTACAGCCGGAAAGAATTAACGCAGAAGGACTGAAAATATACCCAGAGACCTCATCGGACATACTGACTCCACTACTGAAGAAAGTGTATATCGAAGCCATCTGCCGACTGGAAGAAAGGCCATCTCATTAAACCACTGAAGAAGAGCGAAAACAGCTTACGTGTGAACTGGAACAGCATCATTCCTCTGCTCACTACTGGCCAAATATTATTTTGAATCCTTCTGAGACAATGCTCTGTATGGAAGAGTTCTCCAAGAACAATCCCACTGGAATCATGGAAACAATCATGCAGGAAACCAGCAAGAACACTACACACCATTATCGAACACAGCATAGAGCAGCAGTCAAATATCTGTCCTAATTTTATCAATTTTTACAAGACCTTAGACAGCCTCGACTAGAAAACAATATGGCAGCTTCTTCAGCCTCAGACATAATATAACTCTTATTCTTAAACTAATTGTTTGATGGTTCTGCTTGACAAGTAATTCACGAAGGTAAGCCCACTGAGATGTTTGAAGTGAAGACAGGAGGAAGATAACGCCGTTCACTATCACAAGTGAATTTCTTGATAGCTCTGGATTCGATCAGGAAACTGACCTTACGTGGTGTGGAAAGACATGCATACATTGGACTGGCAGAAAGACTCTAGGAGACCTGGATTTCAAGCATGATCTATGTCGCGTGTCCCACAAACTCAAAGACTTACAAACAAAAATCGACAAGTTAGCAGAAGAGACAGACAACTAAGGCAGGAATTCATTGAGGAGGACATAGAGAAGACAGAAGGAATAAAGATACCCAACGGTCAACACTGATAATAAGCATCTGAGATATTGCATGGAGGATTTCATCATGAGCTGACATCAGTTAGAGAACCACTGGAAAACCTGGGAGTACTGGACAGCTGTTTCGCCCCAGTCTGGGACGCTTCATAAGTACGCACCCATCGAGGTATGGTTATCTTTTCCAATTACTTATCTGAACAGGGTCATTTCATTCACGTTGTGTAACCAGGGTAATAATATCAGAGTCAGATAGTTTTGACAAGCAAAACACGATTAACAGACCTCCATTACAGCATTTAGCACGATTAACACTGCCCAAATTCTGTTTAACACTAATGCCTAGTCAGTCACTGCCTCTATGTAACTAAAAGGCTTGGCACGCGAGGCAGTACCAACAGAATTTCATCAACAACTGCCATCACTGTCTCGAAACTCAAGATCTGATGGTCGGGAATCAGGTTTCGAAGTCGTGTCATTATATTTGATATGATTAGGAATAATAAATAAATTGGGTTCGGAACCTTGTCATCCAGTAAAGAATACTTTTTCACTGACTGCGCGATACATCTAATAAACAAACTAATGTGGGACTAATTTCTTATTTTCTGATAATCTCACTACTCCCGATCTACTACTGGTTTGACCTGTGTAGTTGACCTCACTCACAGTCATTGCAAGGTATTCTATATCACACATATCTTATATTGATTTTATTCAAATATCTAATGAATGAATTTTACTCATGTACATAACGGAGAAAGAAAGTTGTGTGAGTGAGTACCTTGATATGAATATGAGCTGCAGTAATAAATTGCGGTGCTCGAAACGTGGTCATCAGTGAATATAACTGTATAACACTACATTGTGTGGTACTTTATCAAAAGTAAAAATTTTATCCATAATGGAACAATACCATTATTATTTACTTTATTTTGATTTAAAGCTTGATTCCACACCGTATTTTCAGTACAAGTGTGGAATTTTCAGCATGGATATCGGCAGCCCAAATTCAGGCCAACCATAGATATCGGGTGTGCGCCGGCAGGGGATCGAACCCCGGGCCATGTGCATGGTCGGCGAGAGTCCTAACCACTGTGCCGCCGACGCATCACGAGGAATAAAGAAGCTTCCATATTGTTTTGTAGTCGAGACTGCCTAAGGTCTTGTAAAAATTGATAAAATTAGGACAAATATTTGACTGCTGCTCTACGCTGTGTTCGATAATGGTGTGTAGTGTTTTGGCTGGTTTCCTGCATGATTTGATTCCATAAATGCAGAGAGCTTGTTCTTGGAGAACTCTTCCATACAGAGCATTGTTTCAGAATGATTCAAATTAATATCTGGCCAGGAGTGAACAGGGGAATGATGCCGTTCCAGTTCACACATAAGCCTATGCTGCTCTTCTTCAGTGGTTTAATGAGATAGCTTTCCTTCGAGACGGTAGATGCCTTCAATACACACCTTCTGAAGTAGTGGAGTCAGTATGTCCGATGAGGTGTCTGGGTATATTTTCAGTCCTTCTGCGGTAATTCTTTCTTTCCGGTTGTACTGCTTTTATCGATGGCTTTCAGTAAATTTATTGTCCCTGAGATTTTGGTTTTTGTTTGATGAGTGGTGTTCACTAAAAATTCTGTACCGGCTATCGGTAATATACCTGGGGACCGAAAATCTCACCTTTTAATTGTCTATTCAATGACTGACTTGCATACAACGGTCACTCATCTCTTTCAGGCTTTACAGTCTCTATCCTTCTTATAGTCTTTGTAATTAATCTTTGACAAATTCATAATTTGTTCATTTAATTAATCAATTGATTAATGAATTAATTAATCAATATAATTAACTTACCAAACCAAGTTACAGTATAATCATCAATATTCACAGGACTAACTCTTTCACCAGGTTTCTCAATAACTCCTTCTATTCTACGAATAAGTTCAGTATACGTCACATCTTCAGGATCGCCTTTCACTGCCCATCGATAAACATCTTGTAATTTATGATTATCTTGTATTCTTTCAACAACTAATTTAAACAGTGGCATTTACAAAACGAAAGTTTCGATGAAGTCCAAGAAGATTCACGTTGAAATTGGCACCACAAATATCTGTTAGAGGCAGACAATCAAGTGTCAGAAGGCAGTGATTATTGATAGGTTGTGAAATAATTGGAGGTATACAGAGGCAATCGTTTAGCCTAATTAATGCTTTTATATATATCTCGCTTAAATCAATAATTACACTGATGTATGCGCTAGTGTTGCTAAAGTATTAAAGCCTAGCATACTTCAATAAGATTGACGTTAGCAAAAAAAAATGGTTTACATTTGTTATAGATGTCGTCAAGAAAATAGCAGAGTAAAATGCTGTTTTTGCAGGGAATTCAAATGTGTGGGTGAATATGCATCTTTGGGTGTGTGTGTGCGTGTATCATGTAGTTTAAACACTACTGCCCTGTACTTATGCACATAAATTGTCGGAGGAATAAACCATCTTCTCAATTATATATTTTGTGCAGTAATCCGATAATCATAAAAATTTCTTCTATGGCTTTTTTCTTTTTTGGCTAATCGACAAAAAAGCATAAGATCACATGATCATTTTTGGTAGAACACAAATTTATCAGAAGAACTGCAGAAATCGATTTTTGGAGAGGTTTTTTCTTTTCTATTTATACTGCTCAATTGTTGTTAGTGTGGGTTGTAATTTACTATGCTATGACTTGTGTCTGTTTTTCATTAAAGGTTGGTGATAATAATTGGTAAGAAGCCACAACTGATGACCTGGTTGAATTTGAGCTACCGAAAAAAATTCCATCGATATTTCATGGAGATCTTCTCCCGTTCAATTTGTTTAAATTTGATAAAATATGACCTTGAATTACGTTTTATACTCTGGCGGGTATTTTAAAGTGCGTACAACTTGCTGATTCACAAGTTTCCAGTTATCGTGAGAACAAGAAAACATAATCAAGGGTTGGGGTGTATTGATTGCAATGCAAGAGACAGCTAGCTGTTCTTGGGTTTTGTCCTTGTCTTGCAGAATGGATTCCTGAAACTTTTCTAATTACCATTCAATCATATTACGTGCATTTATTGAAGAAGACGAAAGAGAGGTTGCGTGTTTGTTGGCACTCACCAGTTAGTCAGCAAGCACGCGTATTTGTACTCATTTCGAGGGAATTGATGTCTCCTCTGAGATTCGAACCCATGTCAGCTACCCATTGCTGCAGTCACAGTCAAAGACGTTGCTACTGAGGTATTCGGGCTCACTATTGACCTCCTGTAAGATTGTATTAAAAACTGTGATTGGACACTAACTAATGCCGTGCATCTGGTCCCTTGACGATATTAGATGGTTGGACGCAATCGGCAGGAAGCCTTGGAATTAGGTTTCGTGCTAGTCAGCACTCGTTAGCAAGGCGTATCTGAAACCATGTTGAAGGAACTCACGTCCCTTCATTCAATGCTGCAGTCAGAGACGTTACCACTGTGCTATTCGGACTCGCGACTGACCTCCAGCATGAATGAATCCAATCACAGAAGGGATATGAGTTCCTTCAACATGGTTGCAGATACGCCTTGCTGACTGACTGATGAGTGCTAGCTAGCACGAAACCTAGGTGGAAGGCTTCCTTCCGATTGCCTCTAACCATCTAACATCATCAAATCAATAAGAACCGTGATGGCGAGCTACCTAGAATGGTGACCACACTGCCTACCTGACTGATAGGCACATTACACTAGTTACTAGTGGCCAGTCAAAGTATCGAGTCCTTTGTTTGGAGCAGAGTTAATTCTGTCAGTTAAGTTTGTAATGTGGTCACCATACCACCAGGTGGTTGTCAATGACGGTGCACTCAGAAGTGTTGTTATCGAGAGATCGAATAGGTCATCGGTAACGTCTTTTGAATGTGACTGCAGCAGTGAGTAAGTGACAAAGGTTCGAATGTCAGAAGCGACATAAATTCCTTCAAGATTGGGGATATGCCTTAGTGACAAGTCCCAACGAACATGAAATCTAGGTCACACTGGGCTTCCTGCCAATTCCCTCTAGGCACTGCTATCGAAACTTCAGACCTCTAGCTTGAAGACCTGCGTTGCACTCGGAACGTAAACGAATATAATAAAATACAATAAATAATAAATTACTTGTGTTTAGGCTAATTTTCATTTCACATTAATTGACATTGTTGGAGTGAAGTTGTTATGTATGAGATATTAGGACCTTGTAGACTATGAGCGAATCTAACTTAATGCACTGGCTAATCTGTCCTAATCGCACGTCAACAACAACAACAATACCGCCGGGCACGCAAGACAAAGAAAGAAGACTGGACGTTGATACGAGAGCTTTTAGTGTCTCTAACAACAGTCGAAATGTTAAACAAAAACTCCGTATTTATACAGTTAGGAAAATCAATGTCACATTTTAAAATATTAACAAACCATGGGAATTCAGTTATTAAATGCGAGTGCAAATAATCAATAATCATGCAGATGCGGGAAATCAATGATCATTATTATTATTTATTATTATTCCCTTTAGTTCCTAGAGGAACATAGGGCTTCAGCCGTGCGTCTCCATTGCGTTAGGTCCTCTGCTAGAGTTTTCACCTGGCTCCACGTCTGCCCATACGCTTTCAATTCTTCTTCACATGATCTCCTCCAGGTCACCCTTGGACGACCAACTCGTCGCTTCCCTTTCGGTTTCCACTCGAGCAATGGCTTGTCTAGTGATGTCACTTGCTGGTTTCCTCAGAGTGTGGCCAATCCATCTCCATTTCTTCCTGCCTTTTTGTTTCACAATCGGTTCCTGGTTGGTTCGCTCCCAGAGATCTTTGTTGCTGATACTTTCCGGCCATCTGATCTTGAGTATTGAGCGAAGACAGCTGTTGATGAAGGTCTGTAGCTTGTTTGAGGTGCTCTTTGTGACACGCCAAGTCTCTGATCCGTATAGTAGTACTGACTTCACATTGGAGTTGAAAATCCGGATCTTATTTTTGACGCTGAATGTTGCTGACCTCCATACAGACTTGAGAGTAATGAAAACTTTTCTTGCTTTCCCGATCCTTGCTTTGATATCCTCGTCAGTTCCGATCAATGATCATGCACGTGTGGGAAATAAACAATCATGCAGGCGCAATCAATACTGATGAGTCACCTGTGTATATATCAGAAGTGCTCAGTCTCTGTCTAAGCATATCAGCTCCTAGTAGAGCGGACGCCCCAGTAATGTTCGGAGATCACCGTGACGTTATTTTGAACATATCATGTCCAATAAGAAACGGTCATGGTTCAGTGACCAAGTGGTAAACACTGAATTGTTTCAAATTATTGGTTTGAATCTCAGTGGGGAGACCATCATTCCCTACAGATGCTGGTATGAGTTCGAAAAAGACGAAAATCACATCCAGAAATCCGCGTCGGTGGCACAGTGGTTAGGACTCTCGCCGACCATGCACATGGTCCGGGGTTCGATCCTCTGCCGACGCACACCTGATATCAATGGTCGGCCTGCAAAATTTGGGCTACCGATATCACATGCTGAAAATTCCATACTTGTACCAAAAACACTATGTGGAATCAAGCTGTAATAGAAAATGACCTTAGGGTTCTGTGATATTTATTGCCTATTTACCAAACGAATTATCACCATCTTGTCGCTCATATTCACGTTTATCCAGGCATCATAACACTGTAATCTCTGTGACAACGTTCAAATATTAGACAGAGGAAACACCAAGAATGCTAGATAACTTCTAGAAGCCTGGTATTCCAGTGAATTGTCAATGAATAGACACACCGAGATAGACAAAATATACCAATCGATAAGATGGGAATCTCACACGCAAAGGGTCAAACTTCAGGTTGAAGAAACAATCAATACCAATACTAGTAGCCTAGAGGGTGTAAAAACACACAATCACTTTCAAGGTTGCCCACCAGGAGAGATGACTAATAAACTTGTGGAGAAATCTAACAGCTCAAATTGAAGTATGCGCTGAAGATATTAGCTAATGTTGGGCAATGAAAGCTTCGTAGATAAACCACCATCCAGCTCAGAGAACACAACCACATCGAAATCATTGTAATCTCTAGATTCTATAAACAAGAAAACAACCATAGGGGTTGCATTTAGGAAAACACCTGTCGTAAGCTTATTTTATTGAGATCAAATTGAATAGCTTATGCTGTCAAAAGATTATAATGTTAGATTGCTTCTGTTTTGAAATGTGTGTTTCATTCTTCGCCTACGTAGAACTGGTGGACAAGTTTTATCTGAGGAATATTTCCACTACAAAACAAGTTCAAAGTTAGAGCACGAACCAACTTCAATTGAAGTGAAACATTCAAAACTAGAGAGTACTGAACACCTGTTTCGTCCCAGTTTAGGACCCAACAGCAGTAAGCACCCACCAACCATCACACCCACCACACTCAGGTAGTGGCGCCATCCTGTTTACCATTCAGACATTGAGATGGAACGCAGTGAACTGTCAATCAATTGTTAGTTTCAGTCTGATTTAGGGTAGGATTAAGGTAGGGTTATGATTAAAGTTAGGTTGAACCTTGTGACGAAGATTATAAAAAAGCATCATTTTGTAATGCTGAGTCATCTGATTGGTGGGTTCAAGGTCATTTGAATATAATGTCCATTCTTTTCTGTTGCCGTTTTTCAAATGAAGGTGATTTCTTCGTGAAAACTGAGGTCATTCAAGTTCCTACAAAAGAACACTTGAGAAGTTCTCCAGTTCTTACCGTCTCGAAAGGGATGTCTGCAGGAAAGATGTTTAGTGCGGCTTGCGAACGCAGTAAGTATTACTTCGTTAATTCATATCAACTGAAGTTTGTTATCTGTGAGAGTTTTGTTTTTCGATATTTTGAGAATACAATGCCGGTATGAAAAGCATATGAAATCCCTCTAGAAGATTTTATAAAGCTGCCAGTATAACTGCTGTGAAGTTTACTAGCTGCTTTTCAATAAGAATGGCTTCCTTCTCTGTACAATGCTTAGGTATACCGTACAAGTAGCACTAAACTCAGTTGACAGGACAAGGAATGATAAGCTCTTGATCTGGTTGTGTTCACTGAGCTGAATAGTTAATTTGCGGAGCTTTCATTGACATACTAGGCGACATCTTCAGCGCGTACTTCAATTTGTTGGATTGAGCTTTTAGATTTCTCCAAGAGTTTGTTAGTCATCTCTCCTGATCACCTTGAACTTGATTGGTTGTTTTTCTGTGTTTACACACCCTCTCGTCTACTTGTATTGGAACTGATTGTTTCCTTGACTTGAAATTTGACCCTTTGTGTGTGAGATGTCCTTCTTACCGGTTGGTGAATTTTGTATAGTTCTATGTGTCTATTGATTGAAAATTCACTGGAATATCAGGCTTCTAAAAGTTCTCTAGCATTCTTGGTGTTTCCTCTGTCTAATATTTGAATGCTGGTTGGCGCAATCAAATTGATGTCCCTGTTCGTTTCCATGGAGTGATATGAGGGATTGGATGTCATGTCTTTTGACGGCTAGTATATGTTCACGGTCAAATATAGTGTTTTTCGCAGTTGTTACAATTTATTTTGTGGATGATGTTGGTTTTATCTTCTTTCATTATTGAGTATTTATGTTGACAAAGAGTTGAGTGAAGTGATTTTGTTGGTTTGTGTTCAACATCAATTCCTTAAGGTTTGAAGAGTCCTGAGATGTTGTCTTTTAAATATGGTAGGGCGATTTTCTTTGTGCTTTCTTTGGGAGCCTATGATTTGGTAGACCGACAGCTTGGGGGGTAGATGTCTTTCGATGAAGTTTTCGTGGATATCCATTCTTTTAGAAGACGTTCATGAGATATCTTTCTTCAATTTTCCTTAAGGTGAGAGTGCTGCAATGAGTCCTGGCCCTCTTGAACAGTGTTTGTATACAATTGCTTTTGTGTGTTATTGGATTGGAAAGACTCAAAAACACAATCCTATCGAAGATAAAATCCAAAATTTGGATGCGTTAAGTAGATGATAAATCCCAAGCACAATTCGGATTAGCGATAAGATAGCAAACGCAGGCGAAGCCAAACTTAACGAAATCAGAAAGACCGGCTCTAATGCATCTCAAACAAAATGATAAAATCACAATCATCGCAAAGCTTGATGAAAGAAAATCAAACACCAATTAATGAAAATTAGGAAACACATCAAAACTGCTCCATATGAGGAGATGAAGAAGCCTGTAGGATTAAGCAGTCCATTGTAAATTTAGAACATAAAATGAAACCATCACTGAGTCAGCTGAATTGGTTCAATTTAATGCCTTAAACCAGTAATGTCAGTAAAGTATATGGTACTATTAAGATGGAATGTATCTGTTGATTGACGATTCACTGGAATACCAGACAGCCTTCTAAAACTTCTCCGGAGTTCTTGGTGTTTCCTTTGTTGTCTAATATTTGAACGTTGTTTGTCCAAGTCGAATTGATGTCCATGGTTATATGTATGTACTGAGGCGATATGAGGGAGTGGATGTCATGTCTTTTGACGGCTAGTTTATGTTAATGGCCAATTTAGTGTTTTTCGCAGTTGTTGCAATTTATTTTGTAGATGATGTTAGTTTCATCTTCTTTCATTCACACTTCACAGGCCTTTACTAAACGTAATCTACCTATGTATCCAATAATGCAGTGTTCTGCCTAACATGTGAATACTTACGACAAAACACAAATTAACTGACTGAAAAAGTGCTCTGGTTAGCAGTATATTTGAGTAAAATGAAAAGTGAAGATTATCCAGGGAAAAAGATCTAGAACTCGTCTAACTGATAAAGCTGTATTACAACCTCAAGGAATGTGTGAGTTGACATCACACAGAGAAAAGCGCAAAAAGGCTCTGGAGCCAGTCCTGAAGTGTACATATAAAAAAGAAGTCTTGAAATACTGACAATTGCACTACAGGGTTTTCGTTCTAGCCAGAGACTCTTCAACAGTACATACGTATATTGCTACAACCCGAGGTACAGAAGATACAATCAGTTCAATGTTTAAATTGAAAATGTACGAATTTCATACATTTGGTTCCTTTGATAAGTTTCAATAAAGAAAGACCAGATTTGCAGTATAAAATAATGATATCATCATTCTGTTTCACAGGTTCTCATCAGCTGCTGCAAATCACTACCTGAAATTACAATGGTTGTAAGTTGAATTGGTTGTATTCTCTGATCTGGTTGATTTAAATGAAACGCTTTCGTTGTCCCCCTTCCAGACGACATCGCTTCAGCGCAAGTTTTAGTATAAAATGGACTTATTTGAATTCTGCATGAATGATGAAATTGTGTCTCCTGGCAACCACTATCCTGACTAGTTGTTAATTTATGCCTCAAATGATCATTTTATTGACATGGAAGTCGAACCTTCTTGTCATGTGATTTACATTCTGTTAGTTGGTAAATTTGGTCTTTAGCGGCAATGTTTTTGTTAATCACTGATTGATTCACTTGAGTACCAGGCTTCTGTGGTTATAAAAAATGATATTAATATACTTCAGTATTTGAATGACAGCAGCGAAAGCATTGCAAAATCACTTCATCCGAAATATAAGTAATACAACTTCTGGATTGCAATAGCCTTTGCTGTTTGGAGTGTGCGGTGCGTCGATGTTTGTGGCAGTTTATTAGGCACCCGGTAGATGATAGAGGAGGATTCTTCAACGCTGGCTGGCTTTGCGTCAAGTTTGCACCAGATGGTCCAATATCGAACTGTTAATGGTTTTCAATACACCTTCACTTAGACACACTAGGAGATGTTCTTTAGCTAACACGAAAAATCAAGTTCCTAGAGCAACAGCCAATATGACTCGCTCCATAACAAGCGCAGTTGAATCGGCAGATACAATTGGAATTGGCCAGTGCTAGTCTAGATACTTCATCTTTCAGTCAAGGAATCACCATTGGTTGTGTATAGAATAAGACGTGTAGTTCGCCAGCATTAAAAGTTCTTTGAACTGATTTTCTTAATTTCTTCATTGTTTGAAACAACATGAATCAAGCACCTGTATTATGCGACCACCTTAAAGAGATCCATCCAAACATTAAATTCATCATCCAATATGAACACAACGACACCTTCAATTTCCTAGAACTTAATGTAAGAAGAAGGAGAAATGATGATACGGTCGGAAAATCCATCTGGAGAAAAGAAACCCGGACTGGACGATATATTCACTACGACAACTTCCGTTATATAAGTGTGGATTAGTAAGCACAATGCATGGTAGCACCAGGAAGTTATGTTCTCCTAACAAAGTTAAAGCGGAACCAAGTCTTGTTGAAAAATGCCTCAGCGAAAATGAGTATCCAAAGGGATTTATCCTAAAGTATGCAGCAAAGAAAAGGACGAGAAAACGAAACACCCAACTGTTGAGAAGAAGAAAATGTTCATTTGTCTCCCCATTCAGAAAGGAGAAGCAGTATCCCAAAAGATTGACAAAAGAGGATGAAACGAGCAATGAGAAGATGCTTCCCTCTTACAGCTAAGTTTGCAACGCTTAACATCACCATATGCTCTATAAGCCAATCCACACTGGATAAGTACTCTGTTGATGTCAACTCCAATCTTGTTTATAAATTTACGTGCACTTGTGGGAGCAAGTACATTGGAAGGAAAGAAAGAAGGCTTTTAATCTGGTTTTCAAAGCATATACCAAGAAACATATGCTTTAAATGAAGGAATATTCTCAAACTATAATTTTCAGACACCTTATGGATACAGGTCATTTCATCGAGGTTTCTAAATCTTTCAAAATATTAAACATACAAAGGACAGCGAATCTACTGCGATTTGCTGAAGCAATTGCAATCAAGTATTTTAAACCAAACTTATGCATACAGAAAGAGAGTGTAATCAATCTCTCGCTCACTTTCTTGGTAACTCCATTTTGATGATTACACTGATCGGTCCTGCGTATTAATGAGTGATTTTAGCTCACTGAGCAATTTTCCAATGTTATGAACTATAACCTTCTTGAGTTAATATATAAATCCATAAGATAACACTGTTTATTGGATTTTTTGTTTTCTATCTTCGCCTCTCCCACCGTCTTCATTCTTTTCTAATTTTGAAAGCATATAAATTGATGGAAGCTTAAACTAAAGCCAAAAGTTGTAACACTTTTATTTCGGATGCGTTGATTTTGTAATGTTTTCTCTACTTTTTTTCCTTTACTTTCGTGATAGAACATAGGGCGGCTTCAATCTAGAGCTTTGAAGTTGTAGTTGCAATGGTGTTAATTTTAACGGGATGAGGTAGCCAGCCAGCCTCATGTCCAAGCTTCCCTCTTTACCAGTCTTATTGCTGGCTTGGCGAGGTAAAGAAGTGAGTCCAGTGACCGGGGATCGAACCGCGAATCACGTATGGCGTGGTTGGCGAGCATTCTATCGCTGTGCTACTGACGCACGTTTTCTATACCACTACAGTTGAAACATTGAAGTAGTTTGCAGCAGTTGATGAAAACCTGTGAAGTAGAATGATGGTTTCCTCTTATAATGCAAATTTGATCTTTCTTTCTTCATTGAGTCAGGCGAACCTTCACAAACCAACATGTAAAATTTATCCAGTGCTCAAGTTCCCTGAATCTCTAGTGAGAAGCAGTGACAACTTGAGTTGATCATGTTGGATGTGAGGAAGTATACTTGACTATGATACTGCTTGAAGCTTGTTCTGTTAATGGCGAATTGATAGAAGCTATAATCGATGTGCGGGTGATTATGTTCCATTCTAATGTCTGAATGGCGAACAGATTGGCCTTATAACCTGAAGGTGGTGGCTGGGATGGGTGATGTATGTGTACTGCTGAAGGATTGCACATTAGGACGAGACAGCTGTTCAATACTCCTTAATTATCAGTGGTTCTTTAAAGCACGTCAATCTGCGGTCAAAAACGTAAGACTTAAAAAAGCCAGTAAGTTCATCCTCTACAGATTATGATAATTAACTAACTAACTAACTGACTGACTAACTAACTAACTAACTAACTAACTAACTAACTAACTAACTAACTAACTAACTAACTAACTAACTAACTAACTAACTAACTAACTAACTAACTAACTAACTAACTAACTAACTAACTAACTAACTAACTAACTAACTAACTAACTAACTAACTAACTAACTAACTAACTAACTAACTAACTAACTAACTAACTAACTAACTAACTAACTAACTAACTAACTAACTAACTAACTAACTAACTAACTAACTAACTAACTTGGCAATTAAGAATAAGGCTTAAAACATTGCTAATAGGCCCCCATCACCCTCCTAGTTCTCTTAAGAAAAGCCAAACGCATCAATATTTAATCATGTGATGTGTTATTCCAGTACATTTCTAATATCTCTAGTGTAAGTTTATGCCATATCATGAAGAATATATATATATATCATTTATGATGCAGAAATAATGCAGATATTGAGTATCAGTATCAATAATATAAAATGAATAATTCTATTTGAATAAAAAATTTATTTATTGGTCATAAGACCATCTTTATTTTTGTCGATGTGAAATTTGATGTCTTTCAGTTAAGGTGCCATGATACGTGACTAAATTCTCTCTCTGTTGTTGTGTGCAGTGAAGAAGACATTTTTTATGTAGAGCATTTATGAGCATTCATTGCGATATTGCCAAATACCATGAAATCGAGGAATGTTCCAAAGTTTCTCAGAAATATAATATTGAAATTTAGAGAAAACATCAAAAAAAAATCTCGGTTGCGCTAAATATGTATTTCACGAGTTGTCAGAAGTTGCTATTCATAGAATGGTTGTTGGATCGAGTCCCAGTGGGTAGCTGAATGGTCTATGAGCTACCTCACCTTGTAACCAGAAGGTCGTAGATTTGAACCTCCTGTGGTGGGTGAGTACTGATGAAGAGTCCCAAACTAGGAGGGCGAAACAGCTGGCTGCCCAGCACTCCCAGCTGGTTTTCCAGTGGTTTTCTAACTGCTGTCAGCTCATAATGAAATCCTCCAACTAATTAACGAATACTTGAAAATTTGCGATGTGATGATATTAGATGGTTGGAGGCAATCGGCAGGAAGCCTTGAACCTGGGTTTCGTGATAGCTGACACTCACTAGTTAGTAAGGCGTATCTGCAACCGCCTTGAAAGAACTCATTTTCCTTCTGAGATTCGAACCTGTGTCACCCAGTGCTGCAGTAAGAGACGTTACCACTGAGCTATTTGGGATCGCGATTGACCTCTTGTCGGAGTACAGTGGATATTTTTGATTTGACACTAGTAACTAGTGTGATGTGTCTAGGCCCCACTTTGGTGCAGACTGAATTCTATCAGTGAGGTGGTAATATGGCCACCATTCTAGGTAGCTCGCCATCATGGTGCACATCGAATCTCAGAAGGGACATCAGTTCCTTCAAGGTTGCAGATACGCCTTGCTGACGATACCAGCTAGCACGAAACCTAGGTCCAAGGCTTCCTGCCGATTGCCTCCAACCATCTAAAATCATCAAACCAATGTGCACCGTGATAGCGAGCTACCTAGTGGTATGGTGGCCACATTACAACCTCACTGATAGAATTCAGTCTGCACCAAAGGCAGGAAGTGGCCTAGACACATCATACTAGTTACTAGTGTCAAATCAAAATTCGGGATGTCTTGTTTACTTTAATTATTTAAGTGTTGTTTGAGTCGACTTTGTCATCGCATTCTACGTTCAATGATCTCCATTAAGACTGTTTATTGCTGTTTAGCCTATTATTGAAATGAAATATATCCCATAAAATTAAGTTTTTTTCAGTTTTTGACCACCTGATGAATTAACAAGCTGGAAACTTCTTGATCGTTCAAAAGAAGAATGTCTAAAAAGGTCACAACTTCACATTTGAAGACATTAAAAACAAACTATATAATCACCAATTGTCGGTTTGCAGGGATTTGATTTGATTGATTGCAGGATTTCATCATGAGCTGACATTAGTTAGAGGAACATTTGAAATCCACCAATCGAGTACTGGACAGTTAGCAGTTTCGTCAGCCTGGTTTAGCACTCTTCATCAGCATGCACCCATCCTACTGCCAAGGTTTCAGCCCAGGACCTTTTCGTTACAAGGAGAGCTAGCTCGTAGACGATTCAGCCAGCCACTGGAACACGATCCAATGGCCGTTCCATCAATTTTAATTCCGACAATTTGTGATGTATATTTAGCGCCACCGTCAGTAGGTGTCACAAGCGAGTAACTGTCCTCTTGCTGAACTTGTTGGACCCCGCTGGCTGCCTACGACTTGTCACTAGAACTTCAGTTAACTCCATGTTAGTGCAAGTTTGCAATACGATGCATTTGGAAAGTTAACGTGCATAAACACTCCTATCTTGAGATACGTGCTGCGTTTTTAAAAATTAGAAGTTCTTCAACAAGAATAAGGCATAAATTTATTTTAGACTGCATCTAGCAACAGCTTTTCCAAAGAGAGTTTGCAGAAATATGTATATACTGTGAATTTCTCCAAGAATAACGTGAATTCTGTGTGTCTTCACTTCAAACCATCACCTCTAGGATAATTATTGACATTTCAAAAGAAACTATTTAAGTGACTGTACATTTCTGCAAGATTTGTACCAGTCTGACCAAATGACTCCCAAATTAAGATACTTTACAAAAAACACACAAAAAATGGTCACAGGTGAAAAGTTTATATGCATATAAAATGATATAGCATAATGGATTAGTTGGATTTGTTAATATATTATTCGCTCCCTGCTTTCCAGGCAGAACATAGCACTTTAGCAACAAATCGATGTTTCACTTTCTTCTCTATAGCCTTTTTTTAGTTGGCTCCACGATTGCCCATAAGCTTTCATTCTGTGTCCATATTACCCTCCGCTTCTCATTCGAGTTCCACTTGAGAGCCTGTCACACATGTGATGTCATCAGACTGTCTCCTCAGATTAAGATCATCTCACCCACCCCCATTTTATTCTTCATATCTCTTGGGGATACTTTCTTGTCTAGCTGGCTACTTGCCTATTTGCCAGGATTCCTTGAGGCTTAAATCTCTCTGATTAGCTAGCCATCTAACCTTCGCTGACAAGCCAGTGAAGGCGTTTATTGGTAGAACTCTATATTGGTCAGCTGGAAATGCCTTTGCTGAAGGGCTCGCCAATTTTCTTCACTATCTAAATGTATTTCATGGAATATTCAGCATCAGGAAGTGTATAAGCAAAATTAAGAGACAATGAGTAAACTAATATGGGGTATATAACAGTTGTTTTCAAATATGCAAACGATGGAAGTGAGAAATGAGAAGTAGACAACACATTAATGCTTACACAAAAAGTCTAAAGACTGAATTATGTGTACATGAAGGCATATACATCCATTTATCCAGTTGCCTTTCAAGTACTTGGATGTTAGCAGCACATAGTTACGAGTAGTTTGGTTTTTCTCCATTTTTAAACTACTTCTCAGTTGAATCGCAAAATAATTGTCATGGGTCCGAATACTCGGCTGGCGCACAACTTTAGCTTCTCCATCCGCTTGTAAGCCCAACACAGAGGCAAGGTTTGGTGTGAAATGATCAACCCTAACCCATAAAAAGGAAGCACCACTGTTGTTGAAACTTCAAAGCTCCAGCTTAAAGCCGTATGTTCCTTTCAGAACGAAAAGGAATATAACAATTTTGAAAAACAAATTGAAAAATTGCTGGCTGTCGTTAGTTTTGATCTCTGAATTTTAAATTCTTCCAACTTCATAGTTATAAATCCTAACTGCATTTTCAACCGCCTGCGTTTTATCTCTTTATCAAATAACTGTGAAAATCTTTGTCCGGGCCTTCCTGTAGATTGTCTCAAACCATTAAGCATTGGCGAGCCACCTTCCTTGGTGGTAACATAGAAAACTTCACTGGTAGAGCTCAGTCTGCACTAAAAACCAAGGACTAAGCTTAGTTATGACCAGTGACTTACAATACAGTCGTGTTACTCTTCAAATTACATATATCGTTACTTAATGTATGCTTGCGTTTATTTGAAGAATGCTGGAATTTCAAGTGGTTGGAAGCAGTAGGCAGGAATCCCTGCCAGGGGTTACTATGGCATAATTTTTAGATGAGAATATTCAGATTTAATCTATGAGAAATGCTGTCTGCATAACACTTTTAGTGATACCTCCTGGCAGCCAAAGAAAATGAAATTTGCATAACAGACAAATTGATCTCTCGTATAAAAATTTGAAGGAGCGTCTTTAACTTGCCCAAACAGGTTTTATTCAGCTCCTGATTATTTTGAATTCACTGTATTTTTTTATACTCTGCAAATAGAACATGAAACTAGACAATCAATCTGCATTACATTTGAGCTCACAGTTATCAGAAACTTAAAATTATCCCCTCTATTCTCAACTCTCCCCTTGCTGTATCTCATCTGGTAGAACCGGAAGTCAGTACAGAAGATTATTTGCTCGTACTACCATGTATAAGAAACCAACGATACCATATTTGGCCAACCCGTGTTCTATGCGATTGAGACAATGCAAAGCGTGAAAACTTTGTATTACTATGTTGTTAGAAAAATAATTGACCTTTTTATCATCCCTTATTTGTAATATATAGTATTATTATTTCCTTTAATTCCTAGAGGAAAATAGGGCTTCAGCCATGCGTCTCCATTGCGTTCGGTTCTCTGCTAGAGTCTTCACCTGGCTCCAAGTCTGCCCACACGCTTTCATCTCCTCTTCACATGACCTACTCCAAGTCACCCACCCTCGCACTGACGACCAACTCGCCGCTTCCCTTTCGGGTTCCACTCGAGCAGTGGCTTGTCTAGTGATGTCACTTGATGGTTTCCTCAGAGTATGGCCAATCCATCTCCATTTATTCCTGCCTATTTGTTTCACAATTGGTTCCTGGTTGGTTTGCTCCCAGAGATCTCTGTTGCTGATCTTTTCTGACCGGCCATCTGATCTTACGTACTGAGAGAAGACAACTGTTAATGAAGGTCTGTAGTTTGTTTGAGATGCTCTTGATGACGCGTCAAGTCTCTGATCCGTATGGTAAGTGGCACTGACTTCACATTGGAGTTGAAAATCCGGATCTTATTTTTGATGCTGAGTGCTGTTGACCTCCACGCAGACTTGAGAGTAGTGAAAGCTTGTCTTGCTTTTCCGATTCTTGCTTTGATATCCTCGTCAGTTCCGTCAGCCTTTAGTTGAAACGATGCTTCCCAGCTAGGTAGGTAAAAGAGTTTGTTTCTTTCAGGTTCCTGATTTTAAGGGGAGTAACCCAAAAGGTCGCTTCTCTCTTAACTATATTTTAATGTAATCTATAGTAACAATACCTCAATTAACTGACAATCTTAGCTACTGATCTTATTATTATTTACCATTTTACATAAATATGACTTCACTGTCACTACAAACACCAAACAAGAACTGGCATTAACAATCGTCTTATATTATTCCTGAACGGCTTTCAAATTTTCGATAAAATCACATGCAATTTTGTACCAAATGCTGAAAATCGCACACTATAAAATTCATACTGTCTTCGATGATTGGTTTTCCTCAAAACATGTAAGTCAGAATACAAAAGAGTCGAACTCGAACTTCTACTTTATTGAGATTTGATACAAACAGGATGGTTGTCACTTATGCCGACTGATCATCAGTACTCAGATATCAAAGGTAATTGGTGAGGTTTGACCTATGTATTTATTACGTCTTTCACTGTTCAATAAGATTAATCATGCCAGTGTTGAAGGACGTCACCGTTTTACGTTTTAGATACGGTTTTCTCTGAGAATACCTAATGAAAGAAATGTTGACTATTCGAAATAGTGCATACATACGAAATTAATGGGCCATTTTGGCGTGTGTGAGTTTGCGCGTGTATTTTTCAAACAGACAGAATTTGAATTCATATTGTTCAAAACTACGAAACTTCAGCAACATCTGTCTTCACTCAACATTACTCAGGACCAAATGGCCCGCCAGAAAAAGTAAGAAACACGTATCTCTGGCAATGAACGAACCAACCAAGCAGAAACTGATTGTGCAACAAATATGCAGGAAGAAATGGAGGTGGATTGGTGATCATACTCTGAGAAAACAAACCATCAAGTGACATCACACGCCAGGCTACTTCTCAGGTGGAACCCGAGTGGGGAGCGATGAGTTGGTCGTGGTACAGTGGTTAAGACTCTCGCCGACCATGCACAAGGTCTGGGGTTCGATCCCCCGCCGACGCACACCTGATATCTATGGTCGGCCTGCAAAATTTGGGCTACCGATATCACATGCTGAAAATTTCATACCTGTACCAAAAGATACGGTGTGGAATCAAGCTGCAATCAAGAGAAAATAAATAAATAAAAATAAATTGCGAGGGTGACATGGAGGAAGGAGAGGAGATGAAAGCATGTGGGCAGACGTCGAGCTAGATAAAAACGTTGGTTGAGAGCCAAACGCAACGGAGACGTGTTGCTGAAGCCCTTTGTTCCTCTAGGAACTAAAGGAGACAATAATAAGTGATAATAATTGTGTAAAGCGTTCAACATAGAGAGATCCATTAGATGATTTCATCATGAGCTGACATCAGTTAGAGAGCCATTGGAATACCAGCACTGGAGTACTGAACAGGTATTTCGTCATCCTAGTTTGGGACTGGCTCTTCAGCAGTACTCACCAACACCACGGGGTTCGAACCCAAAACACTCTAGTTACAAGGCTAGCTAGCTCGTAGACCACTGAGTCACTAGGTTCCAATTCAGTGGCTAGTCAATGAATTCTAACTTCCTCAAATTCACGACATAGCGTGATCAACAGGGTACAGCAGGTAGAAGTTGAGGACGGTTACTCATTGAAGGAGACATTGAGAAGTAGTTGCGCTATGTCGTGAATTGGAGGAAGTTATAATTCATGGACTGGTCACTGGATTAGGTCCCAGTGGCTTATTAGTCTACAAGCCAGCTCGTCTTGTAACTAGAATGACCTGGTTTCAAACCCCGCGATGATGGTGAGTACTGTTAAAGAGCCAGTCCAAAACTAGGCTGACGAGACAGCTGTTCAGTACTCCCACGTTTTCCCAAGGTTCTCTAGCTGATGTCAGCTCATGATGAAATCCTCTAACCAATGAAACAAAATCCCTACAAAACCAATCCTTGAAAATATCAAGATTCAGTGTATGAAGTAATCGCTCGCTAGAATACTGAGTAGTCTTGAGACAGTAAAATCGTTGAGTAATATGAAATGACAAAAAATGATTCACGCGAGAAATTTTTGTAAACAAATCAGGAAAACTTGTTCTTGTGTTCACATTGATTTCACGTCGAACTGGTATGGAAAAAACCCTGGAATAACAATATTGTTTTTAGAAAAACAACAGGTTGAGGGAAGAAATATATTATTCCTCTTGAATTAGTTCCTCATCATCGACTCTACACTGATATAAAGATTTTTAAATCAATTTTTTTCTTACCAGTCAAGTGGTTATTTTAGTTAATCAGTTTTAGGTATTGGAAGGATGAAATTAAAGAGGCATTTTAGTCTGGTATTTTATTAATTTATGCATCATCAATTTCTGTTGTTTATGCGTTTTATTGTTTAGGTATCTATCTATCCATCCATCCCTGATCTATCTATCTATCTATCTATCTATCTATCTATCTATCTATCTATCTATCTATCTATCTATCTATCTATCTATCTATCTATCTATCTATCTATCTATCTATCTATCTATCTATCTATCTATCTATCTGTCTATCTTAATATGCGGAAAGCATGATAAGTAAGAGCTTTCGTCTGTTGTTATCTTTCAACTTCTTATCAGAAATATATGTGCGTGTTATTTTTGAGTTATTTCTACAGCCGCAGACAGCCTAAGGTATGTTGTGTGTACTATTATTATTATTTGTTTCCTTTAATTCCTAGAAGAACATGGGATTTTAGACTCACGTCACCATTGCGTTCGGTTCTCTGCAAACGTTTTCACCTGACTCCACGTCTGCCCACATGCTTTCATCTCATCTTCGCATCAATACCTCTGCGATGTCACCCTCGTACTGAACACCAACTAACTCGCCTATTCCTGTTTGGGTTCCATTCGAGAGAAAGCCTTGCGTGTGATGACACTTGATGGATTTTTTCTCACTCTATGGACTTCAATCCACCTCCATTTCTTCCTGCATATTTGTCGCACAGTTGGTTCGTGCGGGGTTGCTTAGCTACAAGAAATCCATCCCTGTTTCTGATCTTTTCTGGCTGGCCATCTGATCTTGATTAGTACTTAGCGAAGACAGCTAACTGTTTATGAAGGTCTGATGTTTGTTCGAAGTGGCCTTCGTGACGCAGTGCGAAGTCTCTGATCCGTGTAGTAAGTAGCACTGACTTCCCATTGGAGTTGAAAATCCACATCTTATTTTTCGTACTGGGTGCTGTTGACCTCCACACGAACCTGAGAGTAATGCAAGCTTGCCTTGCTTTCCTGATCCTCACTTCGATATCCTTATCAGTCCCGTCGGTCTGTGGTTGAAACGATGCTTCCCATATAGATGGGTGGGTAGGTAAAGGAGGTTAATTCTTTCAGATTTCTGCCATTTATGCTGATTGTTGTCTGTTGTTGTTGCTGTTGCTGTTAGCCAGGAATCTTCATCACCTACCTCTTTTTTCTCTATGTTCGTCTGAAGTCCTATCTTTGATGCTTCTTCTATCATCAACTTGTTGCTTTTCAACTTGCATATCTTCCAGTTTGTGGGAAATCAAACATATATCATCGTCGAAGTCCAGATCCTCCAAGTTGTGTGTATAAGATTGTAGTAAATACTTTCTTTTTTCTACCGAGCAAAAAAATGAACATGAAAACTTCACTAACGAAGGAGTACAATGTGATATCATAAACATTACAACTGACACAAACATTGAGCATAAAAACCAACTGAAGGTCCAGTTGGCTGCTTGTTTTGCTTGCCTTCACTAGAAATTATTGAATTGACTATTGATGAATAAAGTTTTAAATCAATTTTTCAAGACTTTTAGAATTACAGAATTATTGACAGATATGTAAGAAGGTTGATTTTGACAGCTATCAGATAAGGCATTCATTTTTTCTCTCATCTCATAACTTTTTTTCTGCTACCACTATAACTGATTTTGAAACATTTTTTAAAATTTTCCATATTAGTTTGTTTATTAGATGTATCACACAGTCAGTGAAACAGTATTATTATTTACTGGATGACAAAGTTTCGAACACAATTTATTGTTCATAATCATATCAATTATAATCACACGACTTAGAAACTTGAGTTTTATAGTTTTCTTTGTCTTCTATTTGTCTTAGGAGTAGTAGAATCTTCCAGGTATCTGGGTGGACAAGTGTTGAATCATTCCTATCACACCTACTCTCTTCAGTTGTTTCGATAAACAAAGTTTCCGTTACCAGTCTTCCCACTCGCCACCCTGTGACATTAGATTTTAAAACTGTCATCCTATCCCATCCTATTGTATGGTTGTGTGTAACTGCATGTAGTGCTATAGATGAACTATTCTCTAGATTTCTTATCTTATTACGATCAATTATTCTAGATTTCGCTAAATCTTTGTGCTTCACTAGTCTGACTGCCCGTGTTCTACCATTTTGACCTATGTATTTGACCTGACAATCATTCCAGCAGGGTATTGGATAAACCAAATTGTTTTGTTTTAAAGGCTTCACAGGATCTTTTAAAGGACAAAGCTTGTTTTTAATTGAGTTTGTGGGCAGTTTGAATGCCAGTCACTTTTATTCCTGCCTTGTTAAGAATTCTGCGTAAGGTTTCCGAGGTTCCTTCCTTTGTTTATCGAATCAACTGCAAACACGTGTAATAGGAATGATTCAACACTTGTCTACACAGACATCTGGAAACTTCTACCAGCCCTACGACGACAAATAGGAGGGAACAAAGGAAACTATGAAACTCAAGTTTTGAAGTTGTGTGATTATAATTGATATGATTCTGAACAATAAATAGTGTTCGAAGATGTGTCATCCAGTAAATAATACTGTTTCACACTGCGTGATACATCTAATAAACAAACTAATATGGAATTACTTACTAACACAGTGCCCGATTTTTACACATATATTTTTCAAATTTTATTCCTTTACGTTCCCAGTGGTGGAACATAGAGGGCTTCAAGCTAGAGCCTTAAAGTTTCGGTAGTAGTAGTAGTGGTATATACTTTTACGGAGTGGGATTGCTAACATCACACCCAACCTTCCCTCTTTAACGGCCTTACTGGCGGATTAGCCAGGTTAAGCATTACGTCGGCCGGGGGTCGAACAACGGAACATATGTGTGGTTGGCGAGAGTCTCACTGCTGAATCGCCAATACACTCTACTACAGATAATTTTTACTTTATGCACGCTCCCACTTTACCATTTGCTCATTGATTTACTGGGGGACTGGACCAATATATATTAATCTCACTAATGTTGAACGTGTCAATTTTGTGGGTCACCACTGCAGACAAAAATACGCGTTGAAGTACCACTACCGCCGGTCTCCTTATAACTTCAGGTACTGAAAAACTCCATCAGTACGCATTGCAAATAATTCCCCTTATTTCATTTGTTTAAATCTAGTAAAATATGAACTCTGATAGTACTGTTACTTACTCTGAATGGTATTTAAAAGATTAACAATCTGCTGATTCGCAAGCTGGTTCTGCTAAACATGAGAAGAAGCACTATCCAGCTCGATCCCAATACATAAGAAAACTGTTCCTGGGTTGTGTCTTTGGATCACAAAATGTACTCCTGAACTTCTTATAATTGTTGTGTATTCCTCGAAGGAGTAAAAGAAGAGATATCATAATGATGGATTGGTTTGTGCTTCAGATGAGATAGAACTGTGTCACACGATCTACTGACAGTCAAATCTTTTATTTGAATATCCTGGAGGAAGAGGATACAATATGGAATAAACAGAACTGAAAACTCTGTACTTTTATTATTATTATAGAGAAAATATTCTCGTCAGATTTCCGAACATCACCCTGCATAGTGGTTAAGTAAAGGACAAAAACAATCTATTCGTAGCGCTATTCTATCTCATCTTGTGGATACAGAACACAAGATTGATGTTAACGAGGCCGCTTTCAAAGTCATTTACCGCATACCAACAAATCTTAACTTCACCTTAAGAGTTCGTCTACTACATATTGCTGAGCCTGGCTGTTGGGATCCACCTTAATTAAGAAGCCTAATTTATGTGTCCAAAAGAAGCTAGTTCAGACATTGTCCTTACTTTGGCCATCTAGGTTCGAATGATCCTCAATTTTTGTGGAAATTTCCTTAATTTTAGTTGACATTCTATTTGCTACTATATCTTTATTATTATAATTTAAGCATCTATAATGAACTGTAATTCCATTGTGATCTTACTTTACAAATCGATATTATTTAGAAAACACTAATATTGTTATTGACTACTATTCTAGAATATTCCGTGTATATATATGTACACATATATAATTGTAGAGCGAGAAGAGGAAATTGTCGAAAAGGATATTCTTTGCTCAATTATTTCTATTATTATTAGTCTTTTTTGTATGAAGTAATGTTTTGGTTTCAAGTTACACTATAGCTTTTGGGTTGATGGAAACCAGCAGTGGAGTCCAGGTATTGTGCATTTCATCCTCTTTGGAAGTCATCAGTTGGATTTACCTGCATCTGCTGTAAGTTGGTGATATTACCACTATCCTGTAGATATGAAGAAATACACATTTATGTGTTTCGATCAGCTAGTTTCTATCATAAACTTCAATTTTGATCAGCAAACCGATTTGTTATAACTTACAAATGATGAACAGAAACTAAGTCACTTTAAAAGTTTTGAAATTAATAGCTAGTAGGTAGATTCATTTATCAAATGACCTTTAATGACTATAACGTGAATTACGTAGGTCAGACGAATAAATCAGGGTCAATCTGAGTATCAGTATATAAAGTAGTTTTCCTGAATCTTTAATGACTGACCCCTGACAAATGTAGAGGAAAGCCTACAGGAAAGGTTGCTTGTCAAAATGCATCCAGTGGCGTGTAATCATCACGTAATAGATGGTTTAAATGCAGTAAAAGTATTAAAATGTCATGTTGTCAATGAGGTAAAGGAATAGCTTAATCACTGAAACTCCCTTCTTTCATCCAATGAACAATACCGAGCACGCAGAAGTAAATTCCCGCAACGCCAATATCTACTACATGGGAGATTGCAAAGAAGAAGCGAGTTGAGTGGGACTACTATACAACGCAAGTGATGGGATGCGATTATGGCCAATGAATTGTGCTCAAAACATCATCGAGTTGTTAATATTGTATGACTGTGTCTTATATCAAGAGGAATATATACACCGAAGCACTGAAAACAATACCTAGAGACTGCAGTAAGTATTCTGACGCCATTATTGCAAAAGGTTTGGAAGGAAGGAAAAGTGCAGACTGACTGAAAGAAAGGTTCTTGGCTAGCTACCAAAGAAGAGTGATTTGCGCCTCTTCAAGAAGTGGCGTGGAATAATGCTCGTGTCCACACCAGGTAAAATATTAAGTTTCGTCATCCAGGAGAGAATAAAAGATGTACTGGGCGCACAACACCACTCCTTCCCCCAAAACAAGTTGGATTCAGGAAAGGCAAATCATGTGCTCATCAAATTGAAACTGTTTTCCACGCCACATCATCCAACAGAGTATAGAATGACGTCCGAATCTCTCCACCCTCTTTGAAAAAAGGCTTCGATAGCGCTGCACTATGGTACGCAGTACCCTAAATCGCCACCAACTTCATCTAGTAGCTATATGACGGTGCCTGCAATGTGTCAGGTGGTCCACAACGGAAAACCCGACGAAACCTGAATACAGAAGTAAGACAAGGCTGCCTGCCTATTATTACCATTGACATTCCTAATTGTGGTGGACTGGATCATGCGTCAGACTGTGCGTCTAGAGTGAGAATACAGGAATACCAGCAAACTGGCAGAAAAAGCAGTTCAGTAAAGACAGGACTCCACGTGGACACAAACAAGAGAGAGGTGATGAAGATAATCAACGGGTGAATAGCAACAACAACTAGCACCAATCACCATCAACGGCAGACATTTAACATAGGTTGCTTCCTTCCCTTATCTAAGAAACATCGTTTTAACTATAGTTAGACGTAAAGTATTAGGGTATCAAAACCAGAACTGGAAAGGCAAGATACTCCTTCATTAATCTGAAATCATTTCGGAAAAATAATTCACTACCAATGTTGAGTCAATCAATCCTTCTACATTGGTCAGAAATTTGTACTGCATGTCACGAAAAGCACTTCCAATAGGTTACGAACTTTTCTTAACAACTGCCTTCTCTGGCTTCATATTGGAGGTCAAATGGCCAGCCATAAAGAAATAACAAGAAGAAACAACAGGAACCAACCAACAAAGAAGCCATCGTTCAGCAAATATGTAGAAGAAAAAGGAGATGGATTGGGCATATACGCCACTGAGGAGATCGTTGAATGACATCGCGCGCTGGAGTGGAATCCCAATAAGAAGCGACGAGTGGGTTGGCTGAGGATGACATGGAGGAGATCGTTTGGGAAGGAGATGAAAGATTACGGGCTATCGTTGACCCAGCTGAAGGGGACAGCAGAGAATAGAACAAGTAAGGCATGTGTTGTTGAAGCCCATATGTTCCACTTGGAACTCAAATTAATAATAACGGACTAATAATGAAGAAATTGGAATATTAACAAGTTTTCTGTTTAATCATTGTCCAAGATTTTTCCAGTAAAGATCTATGGAGTATTTGTTTTATACCCTATTCCTTCCATACAACGCAGTGAGTGGTTTTCAAGTGTTACTTTGCTAAGACTTTACGGACTGCAGGTAAGATTAACTAATCTTTTGCTCACCTTCTGACTAACTACAGGATGAAATTGCCTGGAGTTCCAGTGAGGAGTCATGACCAATGTAGTCCACCATCACGCCAATGATATTAGCTGAAGGTGGCGCTATAAGTATCACAAATCAATAGAAGTTATAATTCATAAGCCAGCCATTAGAATCCATCCCACTGGCTGAACCGTCAACCGACTCGACTTTAACCTGAATCTCCTGTGTTCGGTGTCTAGTGAGGTTAAACGAGTTTCAAGTATTGGTTCTGTAGGGATTTTGTTTGACTGCATGGAGGACTTCATCATGAGCTGACATCAGTTAGAGAACCATTGGAAAACCTGGGAGTGCTGGACAGCTGTTTAGTCCTAGTTTGATACTATTCATGAATACGCACCCACCAGGGTTAGAACCCAGGACCTTCTGGTTACAAGGCGAGCTCGTAGACCATTGAGACCCTGTTACCTGATCCAGTGGTTTTTAAATTCTAACTTCTGCCAATTCACAACATATCGAAGAAGACATTGCGAAATGGTCGCGCTGAGTTACTGTCTCATCTTCAACCTGCTGTACCCTCCATGCAATCAAACAAAATGACTACAAAAACAAATACTTAAAAAGTGTTCTGATGCTCACTAGTGACTGGGCCTTATTCAGGTAGTTAATCTGAGGTTCTGGTGTGAATTCGTGACCATTAGGTTACTGTAGATTGAAGGTGAGGCAGTAACTCATCGAAGAAGACATTGCGAAGTGGTCGCGCTATGTCTTGAAATGGCAGTAGTTAGAATTCATGAGCTGGCCACTGGATCGGGTCCCAGTGACTTAATGGTCTACTAGCTAGCTCGCCTTGTAACCAGAAGGTCTTGGGTTTGAAACTTGTCGGTGAGTGCGTATTCATGAAGAGTCCCAAATTGGGACGAAACAGCTGTCCAGTACTCCCAGCTTTTCCAGTGGTTCTCTAACTGGTGTCCGCTCATGATGAAATCCTCCATGCAGTTAAACGAGTTTGTCACTGCAGTGTCGTAAAATGGGGGTGAATACTCTGTTCAGTACTTTCCGGTTTTCAATAGTTCTTTAAGTGGAGTCAGCTTTTGACCTAAATTTGGAGCTGCAAGCCAACAAGGCAAAAACGTATACATGGATTTTTGTTAGTTTATTGCCTTTTAAAGAATACTAAAGTTGAAATGAAGTAATTAACATGCATTGAAAGTGAAGACATATGCCTTCAAACAATGCTTAACGTGATCCAACACACTTTCTAGTTTCCCATCGTCCAAAGGTATTTTTTGGTAAAACACATTGAAAGCATAAAAATCACCTTATGTTATTATTATTATTATTATTGTGTTAATGTATTCAATTGCTTGTTAAAAAAAATTATTTTGATTCAACAAAAGACTGTGAGAGTGTGTAAATAGAACTATAGTAAACTTTTATTTTTGATTTGTTTATGATCACATTTGTTAATTGTTGTTACAGTCCTTCAACTATTTTTAGTAAACACTATCTATGTTGCTTTCTTTGATGATTGTTGCTTACTGTAGCGATGAAATTTATTCAGTTACGATATGAACACAAGAAACAGGTCTCTACCTCCTAGTGTATTATAGCCGATGAAATGCCCCTTGAAACACGTGCTATCACAAGACGTTCCAAAAGTAGGGAAGAGACAATTCTTCTTCTTCAACAGTTTGGCGGTTCTATTCAACAACAACACCAATAATAATAATGACATCAAGACTCGAATTCACCTCCACAATGCCGTCAGGGAGCTACTCTCCTGGCAGTGTAGGTTTCTAAATAAGAAGCAAGTACTGTGAGCCAAAAGTTACCGTTAATCAAAGTTCAACTGTGGAAGGCACCTTGGAAGAGATGTGGAGGAGAGTATTGCCAAAGAGGAGGTGGGGTCGATCAAACGTTGTGTCTACAGACATTATGCACCAAGAATTACATTCTCACAGACAATCCCAGGGGGTCATATTCACTTTCATTCACTAAAACGAACTCATTTCGGGATGATGAAATCCTACAGTCAATCAAAGAAAATCCCTAAAAAAAACCAATACTTGAAAAGTGATCTGATGCTCACTAGTGACTAGCCCTATTCAGGCAGTTAGTTACCTGGAGTTCTAGTGGGAAGCCGTGACCAGTAGGGTACCGCAGGTCGTAGGTGAGGCAGTAACTCATCGAAGAAAACATTTCGAAGTGGTCGCGCTATGTTATGAAATGGCGGAAGTTATAATTCATGGACTGGTCACTGCATCGCGTCCCAGTGGCTGACTGGTCTACGAGCAAGTTCACCTTGTAACCAGAAGGTCCTGAGTTCGAGCCCTGTCTGTGGGTGCGTACTGCATAAGAGTATCAAACTAGGCAGACGAAACAGTTGTCCAGTACTCTCAGGTTTTCTAGTGGTTCTCTAACTGTTGTCAGCTCATGATGAAATCCTCCAAACAACGAGAAGTATTACAATTAAAGATTAAACAAAGACAAAGATCAATAATAGAAGCCAAAATCAATAAGTGATATCCAAATGTCGAATCAACGGTACACAGTCAAGATAGGAGAAGAACGTACAATAATTACCAGCCTAGTCAAAAAGTATAAATAAGTATGAATATTATAAGTAGAGATTTCCCAAATTATTTGTACATTATATGACTGCTCAACCGGGAATCGAACTGGAGGCTTCTACGTGATCCAGTGATTGCAAATTACACCTAATGGATACAGGTAACCTAGAGGACATGAGTTTCTTTCAATGTTGAAGATACGCCTTGTTGATGAGTGGCAGCTGGTCCGAAACCTAAATGGAAGGGTTCCCATTGGTCACCAGCAGTCATCTAATAGAAGCAATCTGCTCCTTTTTTTGGTTGATTCTTATTCTTAATGCTGCACTCTGATAATCTACGATGGTGATATGTTGACAGCAGTAGCATGTAGTTTTACTATAGCAATTTTATTTGAATTAATTCAAGGCACAAAGCCTGTGGCGAATGCTTAACCTTGGAGTGTCTGTATGAAACGTGTCTAGTTCTGTTTGAACGAGTATTAACCCATCCCATCTTGTTCGTAATATTCTTTTTATTGATTCTAAGGTTATTCAAGAATGTGTTTGGGCAAATTGGTATTGTTCTACAGTATGTATATTGTATCTGAGTAACAAATACCTCCAATCCCCACATAATCTTATAGATTTTTAAAATTGGCTTAATTTTGGTGAAAAATCCATCTTACTTGTAAGTAGTATAAAGTAAGCAGAAGAAAAATATGAATGAAAGGAAAGTTGAAAATACGTTGTAGAATGTGTTTAGGCGTACAGTAAGGAGGAGAATGAATATCTTCAATTGATTAATCGCCAGTTTATGCCTTTGACTGGACAATAGTTAGTAGCTAGTGCAGTATGTTCGTTCCTTTGACTAGTACAGACTAAATTCTATCGGTCAGGTTCGTAATTTGGTCACTATTCCACTAGGTGACACGCCAATACAGTGCAATGTGAATTGTTGTTATAATAAGATAGTTGCAGAGAATTGGCAGGAAACCACACCTTACCTAGATTTCGTGCTAGAAGGTACTCATAAGTCAGTCAGCAAGACGTATCTGCAACCACCTTGAAGGAACCCATATCCACTTTGAGATTCGAACCCACATCACCCAGGCATCACTAACAGTTCTACAAGAGGCCAATCACGAGTCCGAATAGTTCAGTGGTAGTGTCTCTGTCTTCAGAACTAGGTGACAAGGGTTTTGAATATCCGAAGGAACATGAGTCCCTTCAAGAGTGCAGATACGCCATGCCGACTGGTGAGAGATAACTAGCACGAAGCGTAGGTCAGGTTGGGCTTCCTGCAGATTTCCTCCATCCACCTAATATCAACAGGTTTTTGGTGTGTTCTTATCTCAAAATTTTCTCAAAGACTGAAAAATCAATGCAAAGTTATTGAATACATAAAGCGACTCAAGAAAGATATCACTGGCGTTAATTATATGGTGGATGTTTAGTCAACAAAGTGTCCCTAAAGCCTAATTTGATATGCTAAAAAATAACCCCCACCTGACTAAGTTCAAATACAAATGAAAGGATAATTTCATTTTCACGGGTTTCTTAACAGGGATTTGACAAACTCTAAGTGAGCTCTTGAGCTGACATCTGTTAGGGGATAGTTGTATAACATGGAAAGGTATGTCGTCCTACTTTTGAACTCTTTGCCACTACGAACCCACGATGCCACCCGAGATTGAACCCAAAGCCAGTTCACAATCTAATCTGAAATCATTGAAATCTGTGAAAACCACCACTTAAAAATGAATCGGATGCTCACCAGTTACTGGATGCAGGATGAAGACCCTTTAAGTGCTAGTCAGGATACACTCGACGATCACTTTGTCAGGCGGTTGCGTTTTACATCACAGGTAGGTAGAAGTTATAGTTATTGGGTTGATCATTGGATTTCTTCCCAGTGACAGAATGGTCAACGATTTGTCCTTGGAGCTTGTAGGTCCTTAGTTCAATCCACAATGTTAAAGAGTTTTAAAATAGTACGGCTTAGGCATCCAGTACTCCTGGTTTATAATGATGGCAGTCCATTGTCAAGTTTCAGACATGCATAGTACTTTTGTGTTGTATTCAGTCAACTATTACTACTATTGAAAACATTTATTTCCCAATTCGAATTTAAAACAAGCAGTAAAAGTTAATAAAGCGGGATTTCATGAATTCATCAAATTTCGGTAGACCTCGTCAGCTGAATACTCTACATACACAGATATATATACTTTTGAAATTACATTGGAAGATATAAGACTGATAAGTAAACAAACTACATTGAATTAGTCATGCAGAAAGACAGGTACGAATGTTTTCCAGGTCATGTTCAAATAGATAAGGGGAGAGAAAGTATGAGAGATGAAAATTAAAATAAATTGCATTACGCTTTAATTACATCACTTAGATAAACAATTAGACATTAGAGAATATATCAATAATTGCAATCAAAGTAATATCAGTAGTATTAATCATTATAATAATAACAATAATGTTGAAGTGAGTTAAGATAATGCTGCTCATAAAAGATAGTTTTAAGTGAATCAATAGTAATAATAGTAAGAGGTAGAATAATAAGTAAAACGTATTACCATGGTAGATTCAGAGTGACGGCCATCTCCTTTTGTACACAGAGACCTGGTTTGTAAACTCGAATCGCACAAGCCTCTGCAATTGCAAGCACCTTCCTGTTTCTTTATCTGCTGACAGTAGTGAATGACTTGACCGCGTCGATACCATGTCCGTAGTCCTCAAGATGTTTTGTTACTGAGGATTTTGGCACTATGCACTCAGCTGTTTTCAACCATTTTGGCAAATGCTCCATCATGCGAGTAGACAATCGCCTTTCCATACAACCTATGTATTTGCTTCCACAAACACACTCAAAGTGATATACGCGGTAGTTTGAAGTGTCGCTGACTGGAGACCGGTCTTTCCCAGATTGTGGAAGCACTCGCTTAGTGGTGTTAAGGATAACAAGTTTTGCAGCATAATAAGTTCTCTTGATGGCGTTATCGAGTCTTCGTTTGACTACTTCCTGTACATCATTTCCTTTGAACGGCAAACTGATATAGATAGGTTTCTTCGGAACTGCTACTATTACTACTATTGGTAATTCATATTTCACACTGATGTCAATTACTGTGGTTCAGCAGAGAACGGTCGCCAGGTACATCCGACGTGATCCTGGGTTCGATCCCCGTCCAACCCACTCCTAAACCTGGCTAAACTGGAAGTAAGGCCGGCAAAGAGGGAAGGTTAGGCATGAGACTACCAAACCCACCTTGTAAAAATAAGCACTTTTGCTACCGAAACTTCAAAGCTCTCGCTTTATGCCCTATGGTCCACTCGGAACTTATAGAAATAAAATAATAGGTAAAAATAAATTCGTATTTCATACTGATGCCACAGTTACTGTGCTAGAAATTTATATATGCTAACCGACAAACTGTTATAAGAATGTGCACCAAAATGTCATTAATGCACTCATTTCCATGAGCTCTTCACCAAGTGTGAGAAAAATTACTTATCTGAAAGAAAATTTGAGGTAAAATTCTCTAATCATTATTATTGTTTCCTTTAGTTGCTAGGGGAACATAGGACTTCAGCCGCACGTCTCCACTGCGTTCGGTTCTCTGCCGACGTTTTCACCTAGCTCCATGTCTGCCCACATGCTTTCATCTCCTCTTCACATGACCCTTGGATGACCAACTCGCCGCATCCCGTTCGAGTTTCACTCGAGGGCCTGTCTAGTGATGTCGCTTGTTGTTTTCTTCAGAGTATGGCCAATCCACTCCACCTACATTTCTTCCTGCATACGTGTTGCACAATTGGTTCTTGCTGCGTTGGTTCGCTCCCAGAGATCTCACCCTGTTGCTGATCTTTTCTCTAAATTCTGTAATGCTCGTCATTTTGTATCTGAAGCAGTATACATTTTTACTACATTATCGAGTCAATATATGAAAGAGGAAATTTCTGCTTTGTATATAATTTAGGCTTGTTGATACGAATCGGATTAAAATAGTGTAATCATATTATGGTTCATCGTGTGATTGGATAACTGTAAAATTTCATCATCTTTTTCCCAGTTTGGTCTTGGTCTAATCGCCAACCGATCAGAATATTTGTTACTTGTTGACCTAGCTGTATCACCTACCAATCGGAATAATCCATCTCCACTGCCCTGGGCTGAGTTTAATATGGTTAAAAATATATATATAAATATGACGTACATTTTCCTGATAAAGTTGTATTCCGACAGTCACAGGTGGCAGTCTCTGTCTTTTGATATTTACGTGACTCCATGATGCCGAAGCTACTACAACCGACGAATAGGTGCATCTAGCATATCAGTTTGAGTTGCCCATTGTGTCGTCAGTATTATTATACCCAAGTATAATTCCACAGGGTAATATCAGCTGTCAACGAGATCACATCACTTGACGACAGCTACGGAACAAATTGGCGACGAGTTCATTTCAACTGGCGACATAGATCATAGCATATGTCGACAAGAATCCTTAATAAGTATACCGGAAACTGAAATTATATTCATTAAAACACTGGGTTTTGAAACCTTATTATGATAACAAAAAATGGAATTTTATTTCTGTACATAGCTTGTTTTATTTGAAAAGACATAGTTGAATCAATAATCATGAAAGACATGTGAGCGGTAGGGTATATATTACATGTGGTCTGTTAGCCTAAGAAAAACTTTAAGGCTACATACAAACCATGTTCGGCCTTTGCCATCTCTTTCTACCTCTTCAATGCAACAGTTTGTGAACTGCGAAAACACTGGTAAGATAGACAAAGCGTCTGGAAATTCAAGCATTGAGTAGTCATAGGACTATACATGATGAGGAAGAAACAGTATGGTCTTTCGAAATTTCACTTTGGACAAAGAAACCATGAAAACAGAGGAGATATCTTCGTCAATACAGCTGCTGAAGAGTTAGTAGAAATACTGAAAGAAATCTCTTCCAAAATCAAGGAATGTAAGTCAACAAGTCAAGCTGTGGTGTGACTGTGTATCTATCTCTAATGGCATTCTGCTTCAAACTAGGGCTATCGAACACCTTCATCAATACACTGCATACAATTTAACTTATACAGTTGGTATAAATTTTGTAAAGCATGGCCTCTAATAGTAATGTCTACATTTATAGAGTATTGATTCGCAAGTTTCTGACAAACATATGAATAAGCATTATACGCGATGACAACTCATACCAATAAATGAGATAAATGTTCCTGAGTGGTGTCGTTGATTCATAAAATGTACTCCTCATCTTTCCGAAATTGTCATTCAAACAAATATCGTCGTATATTTCTCGAAGGAGACAAAGAAGAGTTATCGTAATGGGTCACTTTGCGTTTCAGGTGATAGAGAACTGTGTCACACAATCTCAGGACGTAACATCTTTATTCGCAAATGTACCTCTAGTAGAAACAGTTAACTACATATGTGAACAAATGGATAACCAGTCGATAAACATTGGCATCAGTACTGAAATCCTAAAACAGTTATTATTAAGGTGTACCATGAATGCAAACTTCAAATTTGACGGAACGCTTTACAGGCAAGTAGACGGGGTGGCAATGGGCTCCCCAGTGGGTCCCATTTCGGCTGATTTATTTCTGAGTAAACTAGCAATTCTGTCCTTCCTGGATGATAGCATAAAAAGAAATTTGCACAGAAAAAGTACTTGGACAGGACAATATACACATTTTCACAGCTTCGTTCCTATCAAGTACAAAACAAATTTAGTGAAGACCCTCAGCCACATAGTTAGAGCTATATGCTCAGAAGAAGTAATTGAAGATGAATTATGCATTGTATATGATACTTTGATCAAAAATAGCTATCCCGACAAATTTATCAAGAAACAAATGACAAAGAAAGCGGAAAAGGACTACTCACTATCTCTAAACAAGAAGCCACTTTATATACGACTGCAATTCAAGGGCGATATACCAAGTGAGCTAATTACGAGGAAATCGAGAAAATCAGTTCAAAGAACTTTTAATGCTGGCGAACTACACGTCTTATTCTCTACACGACCGATGGTGATTCCTCGACTGAAACATGAAGTACCAAGACTAGCTACCCATTTCAAATTGTATCTACCAATTCAACTGCGCTTGTGGAGCGAGTTATATTGGCCGTTGCTCTAGGAACTTGATTTTTCGTGCCTCCTCGAGAAAATCTCCCAGTATGGCTAAGTGAAGGTGTAGTGAAAACAATTAACAGTTCTATA
This sequence comes from Trichobilharzia szidati, assembly GCA_944472155.2. Lineage (NCBI taxonomy): Eukaryota > Metazoa > Platyhelminthes > Trematoda > Strigeidida > Schistosomatidae > Trichobilharzia > Trichobilharzia szidati. The sequence continues at coordinate 12,775,863 of OX235276.1, read as the reverse complement.
TTGGACCATCTGGTGCAAAGCGACCGGCCACAAAGCCAGTTAGCATTGAAAAATCCTTCTCTATCATCCACCGGGTGCCTAACAAATTGCCAAAATCATCGAGGTACAGCATGCTCCAAACAGCAGAGGCTGTTACAATTCGCTTCAAACAACCAGTGCTCTGTGTGCAAAAGAAGCAAGTTCAGGCCCTACTACTGCCCTGGCCTTCAGCAGAGACTATAAATTTACGAATTTGTAATATTATCTTTCTTAATTTTTCTGACATTCAGCTTATTTTATGTTGATGCTATTGAGCTGTAATTTATCAATATTATTGATTCGACGTTATTTAAACAGCATTAATGTTGTTCATAACACTAATTCATTCATTCACTATAATGTATACATATAACTGATGAAGTTTTCGAAAAGAGTACTCTTTGTTCAGTATCCATTATTTTTAAGATTTAAATAGGCATTTTGAATCAATTAATCTTTTATTTGAAGATCCTGAAGGAATAGGAAATATCATGTAATAAACGCAGCTGGAAATTCTGTACATTATATGAACATCGTTCATGATAAAACTATTACTAATACTACCCTGATGTTAATATATTTGTAAAGCATTAATTAGTGCAGACGTAGTTAGAAAATGTAGCCTTCAGTTACTTGTGATCAACTTTTGGAGTATAATAATGATAATGTCTATTGTGCTTTCTTTTAGTTATATATTAAAACTGTGATCAAATAATTAAAGATATGAAATTAGAGGAACTCATAGACGTCTCCTAATCAGCTTGGCTCTCTCTGTTTAATTAATACTGATTTCGATAAAGAAAGGAAGACGAAATTTGCAGTCGTTAGCAATATCAACAAGTTTAAACTTTAGCCGTTCTTTTTTATCTTCGTCGAAGGGTTTCAGGTCGTAGAGTTGATGGTATAAGTGTTTGAATTGTGCTTTTGTGTCTATACGACTGATGTTCTTCTTGGGGACGTGAAACTTGAATCCTAGAGATAAGGCTTCTAATTCGATTTTCCTTATTTGTAATTTTGATAGATTACAAACGTAGCGTTCAGGTGCTTCTGGGAATTCTTCAATTAGCTTTTCTTTCACCAACGCCTTTGTCAGCTGAGTTTCATAATCCTCGGATGTTTTTGATTGTATTTCTTTGATAAAATTCATGAATTTAAGCCAGTAAATAATATTAAGTTCACTCATTAGGGTATCATAGGTAGACAGACGGGATTTCAGTTTGAAGAGGTACTGGTTTGACGATTCGATGTGAGATTTCGTTATTCAACGGAGATTCTTTTGAGAAGGTGGGAGTTTAGCTAATTGCACTTGTTTCAGGAAATGGTGTGGGAAACAACCTGTTTGCGAACACTGCTCATATAACCTGATCTTTGTTGATTCTCTAGATATTCTGCATCGTACGGTCACCACCTGATTCAGTGACTTAGTAGTTTGGGCAGGGAGGCGTCTTTTGAAAAACTTCATACATTTGGTCCCCTTTATCGAAATTTATCAAGGGAACCAAATGCATAATAGTGATTTCACAGTGGAACGTAACAAATGATAACCATGAGTACTTAGCACATGTATAGGTTTGCCATTTGATCAACCTTTCTGCAACACTTCTCAAACAAAGTTAATTACATTCTCGCCATAAATACCTCTACTTTGGGTGCAGCCGTAGTAGTAGAGCGAAATGCATAAGATGTGCATTTCTGTCTTGTGAAGCCTAATTATCTTCAAACCTAGAGGGAGATACCAAAAGGTTGTCTAAGGAACAAGATATCTAAATACGTGGACAACGAAATTCGTCTCGTGACTTACAGGTTCCCAACTCGATCCCTAGCGAAGTTATGGGCTGGTACCACTTAAGAGTTCAAAAATAGGACGAAAAAGCTGTCCAGTGCTCTCTAGTTTTCAATGGTCTCGCTGACTGATTTTAGTTCGTGACGAGAATGTGACAGCTGAAATTCATCTCAGATCCTGACAGATTCTATGATCTAAATATCCTTCTATTATCACGTTTCACACCATCATTGGATGTGAAGTAATAATACCAATCCATCATCCGAACAGTTCACTAAATAGATCAGTTGCTGCTACAATTTAAACAGGAAATTTAGAACTCTTGTCACAAGAATACACTATTGAACACTGACAAGATGTAGACATACTTCATACAGATTACTTAGCGAGTTATTTGTCGTTTGAAAATTCTTCTATGTGATACCAACTGTTTGTTAGTTTAAACGTTTTCCAGTGGTTCTCTAACTGATGTCAGCTCATGATGAAATCCTCCATACAATCAAACAAAATCCCTACCAAACCAATACTTGAAAATTAATCTGATGCTCACTAGTGACTGGCCCTATTCAGGCAGTTAACCTGGGGTTCTAGTGGGAAGCCGTGACCAGTAGGGTACAGCAGGTTGAAGATGTGACAGTAACTCATCTAAGAAGACATTGCGAAATGGTCGCGCTATGTCGTGAATTGGCAGAAGTTAGAATTCAAGGACCATTGGATCGGGTCCCAGTGGCTCAATGGTCTACGAGCTCGCCTTGTAACCAGAAGGTCCTGGGTTCGAATCCCGGTGGGTGCGTACTGATGAAGAGTCCCAAACTAGGACGAAACAGCTGTCCAGTACTCCCAGGTTTTCCAGTGGTTCTCTAACTGATGTCAGCTCATGATGAAATCCTCCATACAATCAAATAAAATCCCTACCAAACCAATACTTGTAAACGTTTTCTGTCGATAGAGTAATAATGATGATAATAATAACAATATAGTGAAATTATTCAAGTATTGGTTTGTGTAGGGATTTTGTTTGATTGGTTGGAGGATTTCATGGAAAACCAGCTAAGAGTACTGGACACCTGTCTCGTCCTTGTTTGGGACTCAAACCCAGGATCTTCTGGTTACAAGGCAAGCTAGCTCGTAGAGCATTCAGTTAGCCACTGGGACCCGATCCCATGGCCAACTCATGAATTCTAACTTCTGCCAATTTATGACACAGCATGACCACTGCGCTATGTCTTCCTCGATAAGTTACTGCCTCAACTTCAACCGTGACTAGTGGGATGCAGGAGACTGAAGAATTCGTGACCTGTGAGATATAGTAAGTCAGTCGCTTTTAAGGAAAAACATTCGCCAGTGATGACGTTGGCTAATATCAGTCTCGTTATTTCGTGGATTGGTAGATGTTGGAATTCATGGGCTAGACATGGGATCGAGTCCCAGTGGCCGAATACTCTAAGAGCTCGCCTTGTAACCAAGACGTGTTGGGTTCAAACTCAGGCAGTGGGATGGGTGCGTGCCGCTAAAGAGTCCCAAAGTAGACTGACAGAACAGCGGTCCAGTATTCCCAGGCTTTTTATTGGTTCTCTAACCGATGCCTTCTCATGGTGAAGTCCTGTAACCAATCAAATCCTTATAAGCTAACACTTGGACATAACTATTATTTCTTTCGACACTAAGACTTGCAGAACTAAGTAGGCTTCATTCTATTCACCTAAGGGCTTATAATACGAAGTCATTAGAATGGTTAACAGGCTCATGGTCATATACTGAGGAAAACATCACAGCAATCTTCTGGCTGGATGAGCAAACTATTCAGTAGAAATAGACAGTGTGGAACACATGGTTGCGTTATCTGTGGTGTATTAGAACGTTTCTGTGGAATGTTGTGTTCCTTTGGTAAACACATACTTTGACACAGTCATTGTAAAACTCCTATTCTAGATAATCAAAGTAAGAATAACAATTAGTGGTAATTTAGGGTTTACAGTGCACAGGTATCAAATGTTTCAAGTCCTCTTAGACGAGCACACCCTTTGATCTTAGCGGATAACGAGGAAAAAGAAGGAGAAATATCAAACATTACTGAGATTCTCAAGCAAAATAACTACCAAGGGACTTCATTACTAAAATTAACACCAACATTAAATATGGGTGAAAACGTAATCCGCAGAGATGGACTCCAAAAGTTGTCATTCCATATAGACCATCAGATACGTCAGATGATACCAGAAGAGTACTCAGTAAGCACTACATCAGAGTCTCATTCAAAATATCAAACACAAACGCTACAAAGCAACCTTGTTCACATAGAAGATCAAGTCTCTAAGGATTCTCAATCTAATTCTGTCTACAATATAAAATACTCGGAATATAATGTGATATACATCGGACAAACATCGTCACAGAGAGAAATCAACAGAAGAAATGAACACTTTACGGCATCTGCTCAACCACCGAGAAAATCAGTTAAAACAGAAAAGCTTAAAAAATCGTCAGCCACGCTATAGAATCACGCCACGAAATTGATTTTCACAATATTGAAATGATCCAGAAAAATTTCAAAAATCACAAAGAACGTCTGACATAATCAGAAGCACCTCATATTAAATGGAATCCGAATTTTCTGAATAGGAATGATTGAGTAAAACAGAATTTGACCTGGTTACAATATACTCACTCACACCCCATGAAATGACAAAACCAACACAAATGTGATAAGCAACTTCATTATGTAAACGCACTCCGCTTCCATAATGTTATATACTTATCAAATCCAACAATTTACACCTCGGTCTGTTATCCTCACCAACGCAAAACTGACCCTATGCTGATGAACAATGATTAATTTGTTATACATGTAAGCTGATTGGGTTTTGTAAATTCTGGTTTAATAATACTACTATTTTGATAAAGTTATTAGCAGCAGCATTAAATAGCGAACCGTCAGTAAAACACAACAATGATATCGTTTTGTTTTTTATTCATTGAGAAATACAAAAGGAACTTTTGTAATGGTGAATTACGAAAGGCATATTCTTTGCTGATCTACCTATCTTTGATTTATGTCACATGGATTATTGAATCTTCTAAATGATAGGGCAAAAACAGTAAACAGTACCGAAGAAAATCCATGACAAAAATTAAGACAGTAGAGAAGCCTTCGCTTTTTATTAATTACATTGATAAATTAATCAGTGGATATTTAAGAAACTTCAGGGAAAGCCCAAACTGAATTAAATCATTACTGATACCCGTTGCACAAGAGGTGGCTTTCGTGGCCCCAAAGTGATCTAGTGGATAATGATTTGGCATTTGAAATGATGGGTAGTGGGTTCGAGACTCATTAGGGACAACATCACTGAATCACTGGGGAATGCAGGTGCATCCACCGCTGACGAGTTATAAATGGGACGAAACGTGCGTTTTCGTGGATTCCACTGCTATTCACCACCCACCAGTTTACTTCAAAATAACATGAACGGTCAACATACACAGAAAGAAGAGAGTAACAATAAGGAATTTTGAAGCATCAGTAATGCTTAAATACAAAGACGGAACGTTTGAAACCTTACTGTGGGTTCTTAACAAACCAGAGGTATGGTGGTATTCAAACTCAAAGACTCACTTAGTAGAAAGGATCTGATAGAACCCTTGGCACAAAATAACTTGGTTAACCTAACACCGTTAAAATGACTATGAGGCCCACTGTACAGGTCAAACTAATAGGCTGGGAAAAACTAGATTAGCAGATCATAAAAATCTAGCAAAATCCCATTTTGGATAGTGTTATTAGAAGAGGGAGATTATCTGAAAAATGTGGTGTATTTGCGCTATACATTTCCCACAATCTGATCCCTCACACATTTACTTGTCAAGTGGATATGTATGAAAAATTTAAGGGCAATTCAATTAAACAAAGTGACAAAAAAAGATTTAAGAATGATTAAGACAACGTTCGGTAATCCAATCAAATAAGGATTACCAAGATAGGTTAAGGGTAATAACAAACCGTTTTTGAATACACAAGGGGGGTTTAAGTTTATGAATAGCTATAGCCTCGGCGTATTTCAATAAGCGGCCTTGACCAACGTTATAACAGATGACCTTAAAGGCTGTGTTTACACCAATCTTATGGTTCATTTCGGTTAAATGTTTGGCTATAGATGAAGTTGGTAGTCTCACACCCGCGTCTTTTGATTTTCCACAATTCATTTGTTTTTCTAACCATTTCGGGATATGCTCTCCCACACTCACATGCAAAGCACGATTACACCTCCCTATGTATGTGTGTCCACGCACACACAAAATTGGTAAATGTTGTGGGATGTGACATAATCACTTGTACACTTTTGACTTTTGCAGTGGAGCATATTTTTGGCTTTTCTGAAAATCACAAGCCGGGGTGCATAATAGGTTCTGCGGATGATCGAATTCAACCCTTGTCTCAAAATCCTACTGTGTATTTCCCTGTTATATGGTAATTTGATGAAAACAGTTTTCTTAGGGTCGGTATTGATTGTAGGTTTGCAGACTACTTGATTTCTACACCTGTTAAATTTTTAAAGTGTATCCGTTTTCAACAAGAGTATCCATCAATATTTCATTTTCTTTCCCTATGACATCAGTCGTGCAAATACGTTGAATCCTCTTAGATAGACATTTCACCAAGCCTCTCTTATACTGTATTGGACAGCAGCTGTGAAAATTAAGGTACTGCTTTGTCCAAGTGGGCTTTCTGGCATGGATGTGGACTGTTAAAATTGCCAACTGGAGAGGCAGTAATCTACACCGGTCTGGTCATCCAGACGACAACCACAAGCACACTGAGGCAGTGACTGGCTATTATGACGTCACCAGTGGGAAGTCCCAATTAGCCGATATTAGTAAAGTGGGGAATCTAGAAAAAAAGCCCAGCAGTAGCATCACACTCATTTACACATAACCAAGCAGTCAGATGAAAGGCATGGGAAGTAGGCGAAATGACAGTATTAACATCGAATGTGTAACAGGGTGGAGCCAGAGATTGATTATCAAATCAACTGAGAACAACTATCGTAGATATCCGCAAAACTGCACTATCCTGACATATGGGAAAGAAGGATGAGAGTTATATAAAAGAGGAACTTTCTCATTGTTGCGTGAGTACAGCTGATATGATTATGATGTATGACATTATGTTTCCTCCAATTAACAAAACGACATGGAATTAGATACCATACAACCTGTAGTCATTTGTGAATATATTTACATCGACTGAGATGATCAGGGCACGTGTTAAGTATGCCCAGCCATCACCTTCCTCGATAATGGGCAAATTTAGCTGACCTATCATGGATCAGGTTTGAAAAGAGTTGGCCAGTGGCGGTCAAAACAAAACATGGCTCCATAAGTCAATGAAATCCACAACAGTTAGTTTAACCCAACCAGCCATGTAGGAAGGTGTAGACTTCCTGACTGGTTGAGGTCCTCGGTACGGTAAACACCAATGGCTGGAGAAAATTGATGACATGACTTAAAATCGTTCTCAATGACGACGCAGATGCATCCACTCCTTGTGACTTATAAAATCCAATAAAACTATATTGTTATTTGATATTACTATTCTTTTTGCCTCATATCCCTGTCTACTGTCTCTACTTTGCATTTCTTTTTACTTTCTTCTCTTGCATTGTGTGCTACAAGGAGGGAGAGTGGAAACTCGAACTGTTGCACATTTGTACTGTGCAAAGTTCTATGTTGTGAAACAAGTCAGTCACCATTTAGATAGCATTAACAATCATAAAGTGCTGAATGCCTGTTCCATCCTACCATAGAGTTCCTCAAAAGTGCACACCGGTGACCCCAACAAGGGTCAAACCCAGGACCTTAAGGCTAACGACGTTAGCCATTCGGTCCTAGAGAATCCAGTTGTCCAAGGATTTTAACTATTTCATTTCTTAATATTATAGCCCTACCCTCCATCATTGCCTTCACGTTGTGTGTCCCTTTGATCAAAGCTTCCCAGTACAGCTTCAAAACCTCTATTCGATAATATTCAATGAGCTAGAAACTGATATGTTTTACTTATGATGTAACAGAGAAACAAGTATCAACTTGTAAAAAGAAGCTAAAACAATTATTTGGAAAGCTAATTCATCAAAAAGCAACTTGTTTATATATATTAAATGCACTTCATAATATCTTTCTTTTTCAGTGTTGTCAATTCTAATGAATTGCTTTCCGTGTTTTCAGCTTACACTTAGTGTTTCAGATAACTGATTTCAGGTACATAGACAGTACATGTCTAAGCCTGTGTAAACATAAAATCAATAATATTTACATTATCTTCTATTCAATGATAGGAAGTAATGAAATCCAAAAAAGCAGAAGTTAATTATGTTGGATTTTATTCATTAATAGAGTACATGTTCATACTGTGAATACTGCAGTACTATTGAGGTGTCAACATCTTTGTTATTGCTGTTATTATGACCGAAACCTAGTCTAGTTTATTAGCTGACCAGTTTTGCAGTTAGTCCCAATTCCGAGGAAAGATGGAGGGTTCGGTGTGGGCTAGTGACCCTACACCACAAAACCAATCATACTTCTACAGAAACTTCAACAGCCAGCCGATGTGTCTTCTCTCGATGAAAGCGAGAATAAGAATGTGAACGTGAAGTGTGTCCCTAAAATGTGCGAGACTGGGAAGGCTGTCCGATCTGCTAAACAAATGAGTAGATATGGTACAGAAGTGCTGGGTATCTGCTAGGGAAGATGGAATGGATGTGGACTGTCGAAGTTGTCAGGTGGTGAGCCAGTAATCTACTCTAGTCATCCAGAGGAAAACCACGAGAACATCAAGGCAGCATGTGGCTTTCATGATGTCACCAATGGCAGCTAAACCTGTTATGTAATGGGAACCTGTCTCCTCCTCTGTCATAGCAGCAAGATTCAAATGCAAAAGAGGGAAGGAAGGTTACAATTACCCAATGCTGCGCACTTACAACTCAAAACAAGAGAAAAAGGAAGATTTCTTCATACAACTGCAAACAGTAGGAGATAGCACTTCAGAGTTCTACACCAAAACCCGTATGGTACGTATGAATGCCAAGCAAACTGGGAACTGATAGTACAGAAAAAGTGAGGCTGTCAGAGAAACCAGTAAAAATGGAGAACACTTCTCAGAAGTCTGCGAGCAGATGAGGATGTAAAAGATAGAACCGTAATGGTAATGTATACAAACCTTCATCAATCTCAAATCAGTCCAAAAAATCCACTGCACTCCGCCTCAGCATAAACAACAAAATTCGGATTTCTGACACCAATGTTGAAACAGTCAGTCAGTTCTTCTGAATGGGTGGAAAACTTGCACTGACCCTTACGAAAAGCATTTGCGTCAACAGGCCAGTGCAGACTTTCAATAACAACCGCCTCCACTGGCCAATGTCAAGCATTAGCGACAAGAAACTCTGGGGACGAACCAACGAAGAACTGATCGCCCAACAAATATGTGGAAAAAATGGATATGGATCAGCCCACGCCGAGGAAACCGTCAGGTGACATCGCCTTCAATAGAGGCCCTCAATCTAGTGGAACCCGAATGGGAATCGACGAACTGCGAGTTAGTGCCAAGTTGATATTGAGGAGATTGTGCTTGGAGGAGATGAGAGACTGCGGACAGTCATTGGGTCACCTAAAGAGGACTGCAGAGAATTGGAGAGAGTGTAGATATGTTGTTGAAGCCCAACCTTCCACTTGGGACCCAAAGGAACCATAAAATTCAATAAATAACAATCGACACGATATCTGGCGAAATTTAACTACTATTCAGATAGATATATTGTTTTTGAATGCACACGTATAATAATATTATTTGCCTACATACAGCTACGAAGAACTACCTGCAAATGCTTCCATTTGAAACAAAAATCATTTTAAATGTCTGACAAGCGAAGCCACCGGTAGCCTTCCAGTGACATTCTCCTGCAAGAAACTATACAGCCAGGAAGAGAAAGGTAAGTTGTCGCATTGGTCTACTTTAGAAGGCACATACCAGCTCACTTGCCCAAGTGGAGAGTCCGCTTTTAAATCGCGCTCTGCAACACTAGTCAGTGTGGTTGTTTAGCAAAGGCAGAACGCAAATATGTACATAGTTTGGTAACACGACATCTGGTGAATTCTGGAGATTCAGCTGCATTCGATGAACAGTCCATCAAAGTCATATATATAAGATGCTGTTAAACTCCTTAATAGGGAGTGAAATTAATCGATGTGGAGATAGCTGCGGCTCTGGAGATTCAAGCCTAAGTCATATATTTAATAGAAAAACGTCTAACAGTTGTCTCTACTATGGTCATCACAGAAAGTCAGTCCTAGCAATAATGACCATCGTATTACCTTTCTCATTGGATTCTCCTGTTTATTTCTGTTATTTTCACGTTTTTAATTCTTATCTGCACTACTAGGTTTGTGTTTCTTATCCGAACCTCCTGCCTATTTTATTATTACTACCTCTGTAATCTCTAATTGCTCAAAAAATCAATTTTCCCAGTAGTTATTATTCTGCTAAGTTGTTTCTATCCTATCCTTCTGCTTATTACACACTTTGTATTTTATAAATCTGCCCTTTTTACCAGAAATTGTTCTGAAACTTTCTCGTCCACTTACTGTAAATCCACAAATGTTCAGCAGAGCTGATGACTTTGTTGAAAAGAAAATTTTCTTCGCCACTGTCAACCACCTTTTCAATAATTCCTATGATCCAATATGTATATTTCGTAATCAGTATGTATAATAACAGTAATATCATCGTGAACAATAATATTAATGAGCTGACATTAGTTAGACAACTATTGGAGAACCAGCACTTGAGTTCTGGACAGCTACTTCCTCCTAGTTTGGGACTCTTGCGTACCGATGAAGAGCTCCTGACGAGATCCTTCAACAAACTTCCCTACAAAGCTGATACTCGAGTAAATTTGATCAATATAAACATTTTCCGCATTTATACTTTGGGAAATTATATTCACATTATCAGTAAAGATCTAATCAACTGGTACTCTATTTCTTAACATTTAACTGTGTCAATTTAGAACAAAGTACTCATAAAGAGTAGCATTTTATGCTTCAAAACAAGGATAAAATATATATGAAAATATTTTTAGTCTAATAACCGACAAGAAAAACTTGGCCTAGTGTTCTGATTAGACGTCATGAAAGACTATCTGAAGTGTTAACGACAAAGTAATTTAACAGCTGCCTAATTACCGTGGAGTGTCGTAACTCGAACACATATGAACGTTGTTCAAAAACTATTCGACGAATAAGCCTACCAACTAATTCACTTTAGTGAAAACTCACTTAAGGTGTTTCTCAAAGTCAAGAGTTAGACAAGCCGGTTTGCTATCGGCAAATCATCTCAGTACTTGCAGTGAACTGGATCATGCCATAGGCTGTGGGGAATGATGAAAAGATAAGCATACGTTCTATCGAAATGGCGACACACTACAGCCGTTTTAGATTGCATTCGGAACCTAAGATAACAAAAATGAGTGAAACTGATAGTAGTGATAAATACAAAAGGAATTATATACAAACACTATTCAAGAGGGCCAGCCAGGACTTATTGCAGCACTCAAACCTTAAGGGAAATTGAAGAAAGATATTTCCAGGACGTCCTCCACAGGAATGAATATCCACGGAACTTCATCAAAAGACATATACCCCCAAGCCATCAACCTACAAAATCAAAGGGTCTCAAGGAAGGCAGAAAGAAAATAACCTTACTATATATAAAAGACAACTCAGAAATCACTGTAGGACACTTCAAACCTCCAGAGATTGATGCTGTGCACAAACCAACAAAATTACTTCACTTGGCGTACTCTACATCAACCAAAAGAGTCAACAGCGAAAGAAGATTAAACGAACATCATCTGCAAAATAATTTGCAACGACTGTGAGAAACGCTACATTGACCGAAGTGGACTCCCCTTCTCTTTGTCTCCGTACCCATGAACACAAGTTAGCCGTCAAAAGACATGACACACACTCACGCATATGCTACAAACAGACAACCACGGACATCAATTTTACTGGGATAACGTTCAAATATTAGACAGAGGAAACACCAAGAATGCTAGAAAATTCTTAGAAGCCTGGTATTCCAGTGAATCGGCAATTAATAAACACATTGACATAGACAGAATTTACAAATCGATAAGAAGGAAATCTCATACACCAAGGGTCAAACTTCAGATCAAGGAAACAACCAACACCAATACTAATACAAGTAGCCTAGACTGTGTGAAAACAAATAAAAACAACCAACCAGGTTCAGAGTCACCGAGGGAGATGACTGAGAAAATCGTGGAGAAATCTAAAAGTTCACTTCAGCAGATTGAAATATGTGCTGAAGGAAGATGTTGCCTAGTGGTGGGGCAATGAAAGCTTCGCAAATTAACTATCCAGCTCAGAGAACACAACCAGATCAAAATACGCTAACGTGTTTGAAAAATGGAAGCCATTTGTGATTCTCTGAAGGCTACTAAGTACAGTAAATTTCACGAATCATTTCTTTTACTTATTACTGAATAAAAATACGACCTGTAATCGTGGAAGTGAATTTCGACATAACACCAGTTGTAACAATAAGCCATTTATCTGATAAAATATTGATGATGAGAAGGGAAAAGAAGAAATATCAAACATTACTGGTATTCTCAAGCAAAGTAACTACCCAAAGAACTTCCATAATGGATAAGATTTTATTTTGATAAATCACACAGTGTAGTCCATTATGGAATTATACTCTACCACAGTGCCCAAGTTTTATACTTATATCAATAATACCCAAAGAACTTCATCAACAAAATCAACAACGACATTAAAAATATGGTCTATAGCGTATTACGATGACATAGGCCTCAACAGTTGTCTTTCCGTATCGAGGGGAGACGTCAGATGATATCAAAAGAGTACTCAATAAGCTCTACATCAGAGTTTTCTTCAACTCATCAGACACGCACACATTACAAAAGAAAACTTATGCATGTAGAAGACCAGATCTCCAAGAATTCTCAATCTAATTGTGTCTGCAAAATAAAATGCTGAGAATTTGATGCGATATACATCGGACAAACATCGCCAGAGAGAAATCAAAATCAGAAGAAATGAACACCGTAAAGCATCTGTTCGATCACCGAGAAATTCAGTTTAACTAGGTGTTGGAAAAGCATAATCAATAGCTCGTCTACACGCAACGCTATATAATAAGGCCACAAAATTGATTTTGACTTTACTGAAGTAATGCAGAAACATTTCAGAAATCAGAAAGAATTTCTAATGTCAGAAACCCTTCATGTCAAATGGAATCTGAATTGTCTGAAGTCAATAGGAATGATGGTCCAAGACAGGATTTGACCTGGTTACAACACCCACCACCACCCCATGAGATGACGGAATCAACACGAATGTGATGAGCAATTTCATTATGTAAACACACGCTGCTTTGATAATTTCAGACACTTATAAAATCCAACAATTATTATTTGGTTTATTTGTCTTCACCAATTGGCCAACTTGAGAACAAGGTAAAAATTACCCCATGCTGATGAACGATGATCAAGTTGCTATATATAAGCAGAATGAATTTTGTCAATTCTGGTTTGATAATACTACTCTGACAAAGCTATTAGCAGTAGCATTAAATATCGAACCATCAGTAAAACACAACGATATCGTTTTGTGTTTTATTCATTGGGAAATACAAGAAAACCTTTATTATAATGAATATCATATACCAAATGACCAATTTTTTCCAAACTGTTAGAAGTGAAATTGGTTTGGACTTATATAACTTACTGGATAGCGTTTTACAACAGTCGGCAGTGAGTTCAAATCTCTCTCGGATAAACATCTGAAGCCGTTATGTAAAGATTAAAATCAATGGCCATGTAGAGTCTGTAACAAAATTGTTGACCATCCAGTTATTAAGAGAAATATAGAAAAGTCATTTTCCAAAAACAGAAAAATGTAATCGATCGCACTAATAGAAATATTTCAAAAGTTTACTACAAGTGAAAGATACGACAATTACTTTGATGACCTCTATCCACCAATTTCGTTCAAGCCTAATTGAAGAATTCCCAGGACGGAATCTACTGATTGATTGAGCAATGTTCCTGAATTCTTGTAGTACTGGTCCTTGATATCTTGTGCTCCCATCGGCGCCGATAAGTTCTGTCAACTGTGATTCACTCAGCACAGGTTGACCGCCTGGAGTTTGTGCAGCTATTCTTCTCAAAGCTTCTTCCATACTCATTTGAAATTGTCTTTTTGACAAAGTGTGTTCACTATCATCAACAGTTACTGCGACAATGTCAAATGTTGCTTGACAACATTTCATTGAATATGTGATGAAGGATAGGAAGATGTTCAGGAGGAATACGCGTGAAAACACGATATCTGGTAGTTTCATGTTTCTGTATTTATCACAGTATGATTCAGTTTATTCAACGTTCAATGTTCGATGGATGGATATTTATTCAATTATTTTCCTTTTTTGACATACTGTGAATAAAAGAGAATGAGTACAGCTGAGACTTAAATTAACTTTAAATATTGCAGAGAAAAGAGTTTAGGTGTGTGAGTGTGTGTGAGTTTGCGTGTCAAGTTTCTGTTGGTTGGTAGTATTTGATAATCTACAAAATGGACAGAGTGTTGTGATCATCTTTCATCCATCGTTGACCTTTATTTATAAATGAAAACAAAATTAGTGAGTGAATATTCTCAACAATTAGTAATTGAGCTGTAGTCTTAAGAAAGAAATTGTCTGAGAGAGAATTTGTGTTTTATTTTAGTGAATGGTGACTAACTGTGGACCATCCTGTCTGAGACTTGACAGCTAGCTCGCTTTGGAGACTCGAGAACCTGCACTCGTTGGTTCAAACTCACTAGGAAGATCCTGGTGTATTCCGATGAGGAGTTTTAAATGAGGTAAATGTGCATCCTGGATTTTTATTTATATCACGATCAACCAAAGTATCACTTTGTTACTTAGACCGAAAATATTTGATACTGTGTTGATGAAACATTACAATATCTAATCTTCTGTATCTTTACCCGAACGTTGGTGGCATAAAGGTAGAATGCTCGCCAATCAAACATGTAGTCCAGGATTCGGTTCCCAGCTGGCACGCATCTTTACCTCTCTAAGCGGTTTATAAGCCCGACAAAGAGGGAAGATTAGGTATGAGACTAGTAATCCTAACTTGTAATAAACACCACTGCTAATGAGATTTCAGAGCTCTAGCTTGAAGTCCGCTTGGATTTCCACTTACTGCTCACAGGAATAGAATAAGTGTCTTTACTCGTAACTTACGTTTAACCCTATAGTGATTGATCAAAGATACAGTTTAATGTTAAGTTTGACGTCACGGTAAATACCTATTTAACGATAATAAGTCTGCAGTGAGAAGTCAACATGTTCTTTCCAAAATCTTATCTGTGGAAGGCAGAAGAAACCATGTCCTAAGATATTGTAATGATAATATAATACAGTTTCCAGAATTAAGCATGAAAACCCCAGTATTCGATGCTCCGAACATTCACATCTACCTATAAAATAAAATATACAGAAGTATAGAATAGTAGCAAAGAATGATGCCACGAGATTACTTACCGTAATCACATATTAGCCATTCTATACGTTATCATTTACTTACATAACTTTGAAGCCACTAAAGTCACTAAATTTAGAAAAAGTCAACAGAGAATCACAGTAGATGTAGCATTCTGACGAGGAGGAGTAAAAAGGAGGAAAAGTCAAACTCCACTTTGTAGCTGTGAAATTTGAATACATTTCAACAATAATAAGCGAATTCGATTACAGGATTTCATCAAGAGCTGACATTGTTTAGAGAACCATTGGAAAAACAGCACTTTAGTACTGCTAGATAGCTATTTCGTCGGTGTAGTCTTCGAATCTTGATCAGTGTGCATCCACGACAATCCGGTTATAGAGCGAACTCCAAGTCTATTAAGCCACTGGGACCGGATTCACTGGCCAGTCCATGAATTCAAACTTGTACCACTTCACGATATAGAGTGATTGATACTAGCCAGTGTCATCATTGGCGAGTATTTGTCCTTATATCCAACCTGATGCACCCCACTGGTCACGACTTCTCACCACAACCTAGGTAGCTACTAGCTGAATAGGGCCATTCGATAGTGAGCATCAGATTATTATTGAAGTGTTTCTTCGCAGGGGTTTGATTGGTTACAGGATTTCATCTCGAGCTGACATGATTCTGTAACCAATGTCAGCCCATGATGAAATCCTGTAACCAATCAATCAAATCGCTACAAACCAACATGTGAATATGCACTTTGTCTGTTCACAAATTTAATAAATTATATCCCAGTGAAATGATCAACAAAGTGAATTTCTCCCAACAAACCTGACACTTTCTGATGAAATATGTGAGTGGCCATCATCAGATTTCACTTAAAAATGTTAAATGAATGAGAATGGGGAACTCTTGCAGACCTCTACACCTTATGTGTTTTGCTGATTGGAAAAAGCATGAACAAACATAAGGACACACACACACAATGCGATGTAGGTTTCATCACATGGATACAACATCGAAAAACAGTAAGATTTCATCTCATTTTTAGAGTGCAGACAAGGAGTCTGTTGGATACGGAATCGAGTGGAGGAGCAGATATGGACTTATACCATTATCTAGTGCAAGAAACCTCCAATATTGAACTGAAGGCCTTCAAACAAGCTGAAGACAGACCAGAACATGAATTTAACACTTAGAAAATGAAAAATAAAACTACGAACGAAGATTTTCTGCAATCATTGCGAGAAAAGTCGACTACATTAGGCAGAATTACGTAGAAGACCTGCGCGACAGCATACTATAACTACATAAAAGCTAGAAAAGACTAAAGAGAACCGAGTATAGTGGCGGTTTACGGCCGAAGCCTGATGTTCCAATAAGAGCCCAGAGGCACGACTAATAATAATAATCACATTAGGAATACAATATTCAGTGGAGAGACTACTTTCAACAGATATATTATCAATGGATAGAATAATAACATGAAATGCACTCGCTGAAATGGGTCTCTTTGCTCAATACTATGTTCTTAATGTTAGAATGAGAATTATTAAATTATTGAGGCAGTCACATTATCCATGTTCACTGCTACGCAATGAATGATACAGGCATATCTATATTATCGCATGAATTTTACTCTCCAGTAGATTAGATTTCATGTGGTCTGAGGACACCATCAGAAATACACAATTCACCTAAGTCTTATATGCATTTGTAAATCGTCTATTTATCTTCATATCGATAGATGCAAGTCCACATCATACAGCATTGCGGTTATACATATAGTGTTTAGGTAGATCCGGTACACTTGACCTTGTATAATGTTGCGCTGGACGTGTTAATTCCCCAATTAAGAAGTGAATAAACCTCAATCACGAAAAAACTACATGACACCGTCCACTATAGACAACTGATAAATAGAAGAAATTGACATCATTCAGTGTGGTGAATTTCAATTTTATCTATACTACGTCAGTTAGTTACTGTCTATGTGTTTATTATGATTTATGTAGGCTATTTCATCTACATCTTGCCTCGTTACTACTCGAAAAGTTCATCTTAGTAAATCTTGGTATTTATTGTTAACGAGTCCAGAAAGGTGAGTCTGTGGCGTGGGGGTAGAATGCTCACCAACCAATCAAGTGGTCGGTGGTTAAGTCCTCAGCACTTCTCTTAGCAAATAATGAATCCGGCAAATAGGGGAGGTTAAGGGTAAAACTAACAATCCCACCTTGTAAAAATTAAACCACTGATGCGAAAACTTCAAAGCTCTAGTTTGAATCCTCTGTTCCGGTGTGAACACAAAGGAATAAAAGTTAAGAATGATAATAATAATAATTTGCTTTATTCCAAAACAGTACATGTGATACAGAATGGAATTCTTAGCATTTTTACTACAGTATTGCATCCAGTTAGTACATTATCAATAAATAGAAATCTGCATAGACTAAGGAAATCTCAATTCATTATTACAACAACACATTGGCATGTCGGTAGAAAAGGTAAAGCTGAACAGTGTTTGAAGGTGTTAGAAAAGTAGGTGCTATCATATCTACTGGCGTAAGCGGGAGAAAGAAACAAAGCAGCACATAACAGAAAAAAGAGAGGGATAGAAAAGGAAAAGAAAGAAAGAAGATGTTGTACCTATTGATGATGTGAGTTGGAAAGACGAGATCCAGTTTTTCTACTGACTGCTTAATAAGTTATATGTGTCACGCCTAATGCTTTCTTTATCGCACAGAACACGAGCTAAGTAGAGTATGGTTGAGTTTTTGTACTTGCTGGTGCGAGCATATAGTTTTCTATATTGGCTTCTGGTTTTGCCTGATGAGAGACAAGGGGAGAGTTATGAGTGAAGAGGATGGTGTGAGTTAGATAAAATGGACTTAGCCCATTTTTCACATGAGTCCATGTGCCTGTCAACCAGAATATTAACAAGCTGATTAAGTGGCACGTTGCTTACCCTGCTGACGACCTTTAACATCCTGCGTAACAAGGTATAGTCTTTCTTCAGTAGCCCGGGAAAAACTAAGCCCAGGGGAACAATAGAGAATAATAGGGAGAATGCGAGACTTGACGAATTGTTGGAGTAAGGGATGGGTAATACCAGAATGTCTTAACTTCTTGATGTAGAAGGTAGGACGGAATATTTTCTTAGAAATCGCCAAGATATTTGAAACAAACAGTACGAACCGGTTAACACACATAACCATCAGCTTTTTATGCTCACTCAATTTGTTTAACTAATCAGACGAAATGAGACATTAATTACGAATAAAATCTAAGCGATGTGGACCGTGAATACTAGAAGCTGGCTTAGTGTTTGTCACAGCTGACTACTTGCTTCTGCCTCTTCCGTCCGATTTGACTATTAATGTGAAAAATGATATAGTACAAAATGATTGGCTGACTAGTAGTAGTACGCCCTGAAACGAAGTGTGATTACTATAAGATTAAGATTTGGTTGGCAGTTACGTTTCTGAATTCAGTCATTGGAGAGTCAGACCATTCTTCTAACTCATGATGCAACTGACATCATTTCACCCCTCCATGTATTGTAGTAATACTTCACGCCTTCACAAATAATGTGAATAAGAAATCATTGTGAAACAAATCCAATTGGTTGTAAACACTTTGGACAAAATCTTGTGACTTGTATTGCAAGTGTATATATTTATATATAAACTGATTTGTTAGGACATGCTAATGTAATATAACGATATTTGATACAACTATGGACGTATTTGTCTGCACTGTTTTACTAGCTCTACTGCAAGTCAGTCCACGAGTTCATTCATTTTCGGCTATGCAGAATGCTGAAACTACGCAGCCGTCAGTTGTTACACCAAGCTCTACTTCACCTGCTGATTCACAGGATGATAAAAGTGTACACATGGAAGTGATGACAACGCCGAATGTTACGGGAGACGCAGAAAACACAGAAAATTTACCAAAAGAAGAAAAACCAGAGCACATAGTTAAAATAATTGATGTAGCAGTGGAAACACCCCCGGAATTTTACAAACCGAAAACTCTAGATGACACAACACTGTCGTTTTATAAAACAATAGTCAAAATTATGGAAAGATTATCAGAAGCCTTTCATAAAATATACAGAGATGTAGAGAAATTCAAGGAAAAACTCAAACCGAATAGAATCTGAGAATATGCTGCAGTGAAGTGAAGTTTTTTATGCACGTAACATCGAGATTACATTCAGTGACTGAGTGTTTCGTTTTTGCTCATGTATTGTGAAACTGAGTCTCTTTTATTTATCAAATATAGTTTCTGAAAAGATTTGTCAATACACTGTTTTCCTTATTATCGGTGTTATTTTTGTTGTCTCGTTTAGTTCCTAGAGGAATATAGGGCTTCAACCACACGTCTACAGTGCGTTCGGTTGTCTGTCGACGCGTTAACCTGACTCCACGTCTACCCATGTGCTTTGGTCTCATCTTCGTATCACCTCCTCCCACACATCACCCTCTCGCTGACGACCAACTCGTCACTTCAGATTCGGGTTCAACTAGAGAGACAGCCTGGTGTGTGATGTCACTTGATGGTTTGTTTCCCCTGAGTATGCTCTCCAATTCACCTCCATTTCTTCCTGAAATCATAAAATTCTGGCATTGTGTGAGACAATCTCGGCTAGCAGATTTATTCATTTGACTACAGCAGAGCAGAGCAGAGCCGAGTGGAGTAGAGTAGAGTAGAGTCGGTCGTTTGAAATGAGAAACAGAAAATATCTGTCATCCAAAATCATGAATCACGAAACTACATGATGAATATTCTGTTAATGGCTTGTCTACTGAAGGAAGTGTTAATGAGACCTGCGGTTTTCTTTCGATTATGAATCTGGTCATCTAGAACTTAGAATTATATTCAGAAAAGAGTCACAGGTAAAAATGGGCTGAGGGTTGCGGTTTATCATGATTAGCAAACCTCCTTGAAGTAATCATGGTTGTCATAAGAATAAGAATAATCACTTTATTCAAGACAACGATCACGTGTTATATTACAACTAATTCACTCCTTCTGAGAATGAAATCGAAAAATCTAACTCATAAATCGGTGAAGTCTGTTATGTAGTGCAAACAGATAGTCATTTGATTCATACTGTTCGTATACTTGATTCATTTGTCGTTACAGTCCACTGCGACATTATCTGTTTCAGTTTGGTGAAGGAGCACAGATCATCAATTTCAGGACACATTTGAAGAAGTTGAATCACAAACTAAAGATTTATTTCCAGGCAGTATATATTTTATAGGAATAGATGTATCAGTGAATAATTCCACAAGATTATCGAAGAGCAGGTTTCATCTGATTCAACACCGGGAGGAGGTCTTGCTTGTTTACGTCTGTTGGTTAGGCTAAAGGTGTACCATTTGACACACTGTTCTGTTGTGTGTGGTTGTTCGGAACCTCACTGTGTAGCTAATTAAGCAAACATCATCGTGAAACCGTTCTTATCCCAAGATACATTTTGTATTTTAGACATTCTGTTTGTTCTACTGATGATTAGCCTTCGGAAGATTTGCCTGGTCTATGTAGAACAAGTACATTGGGAGTTGTATTACATAAAATTACATTTTTATATAAAGGCGTCTTGTGTTCCTGGTGACATCACTCATCTTCTAAAAGGGTATTTGGGTCATCCAAGTTTCAAAACGGCATATATATATATATATATCACAAGTATGAATGGTGATCTGCTTAGGACTTGCGCTACCAGCAACTTCCAACAATATATTACATTTCATTTCAGTGTTTTGACATCTAGTTATATCAGACTTCCAATAGTATTATTCACATTGATGATCATTTAGAATATTTACAAACTGCAGATTCTCTAGTTTCTACTAATCTTGAGGAAAAGAACTATCCTCGATGTCAGCTTATCCCAGTATATGAGGTGATCGTTCCTCACTGGTATCCTTGCTTCATAATATGTACGTCTAAACTTTCTGTATTTGTCATTCAACATAATGTCGTCTTGTATTTCTCGAAGTAGTCAGAGAAGAGAAATCGTAATGGATTAGTTTCGTCTTTTGCACTGTAGTAGAGTATAATTCCATCATGGTTAAAATTTGTTTTGATAAAGTAACACAGTGTTATACAGTAATGTTTACTGATGACGTTTCGAGCACAATTTATTGCTCATAATCATATCATATCCTTGATATGATCTGAGGCACTATGGAAGAGTAATAGGTTGTGTGAAAAATACAAAGGACTTCCACTTCAAAGGACTCTGAGTATTTTCGTGTAACTAGCGCTGAGGTGATGAGCAACCTAGTTTCTAGGTCTGTTCACATGCAAACGCATCCGCAGGCGGGTTGGAAATTGATTTAGCTAGTACTAAGTTAATTCAGTCTGGCTGATTTATTTTAGGCGCAGTTTTGTTTTGATGCTGTGTAAAGTGTACTGTATGCCACTGAATTATTCAAAGTTTTATGAACTGGCGATAAAGTAATGTCAGTAATGGACAAATTGTTTGGAAAGTCACTCCACAACGATCCAATTATAATATTCATACTAATTTACACATTTCAATTAGCTAGCAGTTAACGCGAACACTTATAAACCTTATTCAACAACTATTCGATTAATACGCCTACCAATTAATTCACATTAGGGAAAACTCACTTAAAGTGTTTGTAGGTGAAGTCAAGAGTTAGACAAGCCTGACTACTATCGCCAAATCATCTCAGTACTCGCAGTGGACTGGATCATGTGATAGGCTGTGGGGAATGATGAAAAGATGAGCATGCGTTCTATCGAAATGGCGAGCGATACATTACCGCAGTTTTTCATTCTATTCAGATCCCAACAGAATACTACTAATAATAAGTGAAACTAACAGTGGTGATAAATACAAAAGGAATTGTATACAAACACTATTCAAGACGGCCAGGACTCATTGCAGCATTCCCACCTTAAGGAAAATTGAAAAAAGATATCTCATGGACGTCTTCCACAGGAACGGATATCCACGGAACTTCATCAAAATACATATACCTTTAAGCCGTCAAGCTACCAAATCAAAGGCCGTCAAGGAAAGCAGAAAGAAAATAGCCTTACCATATATAAAAGACAACATCTCAGAAATCACTGCAGGACTCTTCAAACCTCCAGGAAATGAAGTCGCACACAAACCAACAAAATCACTTCACCCAACTGGCTCTATGTCAACTAAGAGACTCAACAACGAAAGGAGATAAAACCAATATCATCCAGAAAATAAATTGCAAAAACTGCGAAAAACAGTACATTGTCCTAAGTGGACGCCCGTACTCTTCGTCTTTGTATCTATGAACATAAAAGACACGACATCCACTCCTTCATATTATCTCACTGCATACAGACAACCACAAACATCAATTAGACAGGGATAACGTTCAAATATTAGACAGAGGAAACACCAAGAATGCTAGAGAATTTTCAGAGAATTTTCTGTGAAACGGGAATCAATAAACACATTGACATAAACAAAATTTACCAACCGATAAGAAAGAAATCTCACACACAAAGGGTCAAACTTCAGGTTAAGGAAGCAATCATCAACAATACCAATACAAGTAGCCTAAAGAGTTCGAAAACACATAAAGACAACCAACCAGGTTCAGGGTCACCAGGAAAGATGACAAGTAAACTCGTGGAAAAATCTAAGTATGCTCTGAAGATGTTGCCTAGTCTTGAGACAATGAAAGCTTGGCAAATTAACTATCCAGCTCAGAGAACACAATCAGATCAAAATACGCTTTCGTGTTTGAAAAGCGGAAACCGTTTTTGATTCTCTGAAGGCTGCTAAATACAGTAAATTCCACGAATCATTTCTTTTACTTATTACTAAATAAAAACATGACCTGTAATCGAGGAACTGAATTTCGACATAACGCCAGTTGAAACAATAAGCCGTTTTTCTGACAACATTTTGATGACCATTCACTTATTAAGAGAAATATGGAAAAGTCAAAGTTAAGTTATGTAGATGATACGTTTGTAGTGCTTAAACGAGATCTAAAGAGTTCATTCTTGGAGAAAGTGAACAATCTATCTCCTAGTGCATCCATTTCTCTTTTTTTTAAGCAGAATCAAACGTCGGTGAACTTCCATTTCTAGACTGTCTCTTTAGGCAAGAGGAGGGAAAACGAGCATTTTAGTAAATCTATATTCAGGAAGAAAGCCCACTCCAACAAATATTTAGACTTCTGATCATCACACCAAATCAGCGCAAAGGTATCAGTTGTTTTAAGTCTTTTTAAACGAGCACACTCTTTGATGTTGACAGATGAAAAGGAAAAGAAGAAGAAATATCAAACATTACTGAAACTCTCAAGGAAAACAACTCCCCAGAGAACTTCATCAACAAAATTAACACCGACATTAAATATGGTTGAAAAGGTAATGCGAAAAAATTGGACCTCACCAAATGTCATTCCATATAGACCATCAGATACGTCAGATGATATCAGAAGAGTACTCAAATAGAACTACATCAGAGTTTTCTTCGAAACATCAGACACAAACACTATAAATTAACCTTGTTCACATAGAAGACCAAGTCTCTTAGGATTCTCAATCTAATTCTGTCTACAACATAAAATGCTCGGAGTATGATGCGTATACACTGGATAAACATCGCCACAGAAAGAAATAAAAGTAATCAGAAACAATGAACACCATGGGGCACCTGTTTAATCACCAATAAATCCAGTTGAACTACGAAAGCTCTAGAAGTTATCAGCCATAGCTAGTCTACACGCTATAGAATCAGGTCACAAAATTGATTTTGTCAATATTCAAGTTATCCCGAAAAAATTCAGAAATCAGAAAGAACGTCTCACATCGTCAGAAGCACTTCATATCAAAAAATCCTATGACGTAATTATTCGTTGGCAGTCGTCTTACGAAAAATCCTGTGTGATAAAATTCTTTCTGTTGAAGTTTGGGAACGGTCATCAGCCGAATTCACTTGGAAATATTAAACGAATGAGAATAGAGAACTGTTTACTGGTTTCTGCACCATTACATCTTATGCTGCTTGAAGACAGCATGAACAAGCAAAATGATACAGACAAGGTGATGTGTGCTCCGTCAAATGGATGTAAGGTTAAAAATCAGTTATACTTCATCTCAATTTCAAGAGAGTGGAGACACGAGCTGTTAGGCACAAAATCGAGAAGAGTAGTAGATATGGGACCAAACAATTGTCTAGTGTAAGAAACTTTCAAGACTGAACTGAAGGCCTTCAAAGAATCTGAATACAGAGCACAACGCAGGCTAAACACTTAGAAAGTGAAGGAGGAAACAATGAAGAGAAGCTTCGCTGAAGTCACCTGGACAAAAGTTGACTACATTAAGCAGAATCATTTAGAAGATCTGAGTGAAACAATACTAGGACTGTTTGAAAGTAACATATAAGAAAATCTGTATAGTCTTAGAATGGAGAGACATTCATGATAAAGAATGTCTCCTTACTGACACCTGAAAGTTGGTTGAAGCAGAAGATGAGTCAATGAAGAAATGAAAAACCAAAGAAGGGTTTGAACATGTTCGAAAGCGCATTTCGATAAGATCCCTGAGGATGAACGCTAGGTAAGACAGCAGACTGACTACTGAAGCAGAACAGGCTACAGATAAGAGAGATTCTATAATGCTATGTCAGATAATCAGGTCGCTACTGTGAAACAGGTAAATTCAGACGAAACCAGGGAAGGATGGTGAAAGCAGCTAATTATCAAAGTGCACAAGCAGAAAGAACTATGGGCTGATCGCTTCAAAGGACACCTGAATCCACCACCAACCACAGGTCCTCCGAAAATACCACCAGAAGACACAGAACTATTAGCGGAAACCCAGGAACCCCATTGGAACACAGGGGACAAATAACAATGATAATTACATTAAGAACACAATATTCAGTGAAGAGACTCTTTTCAACGAATTCAACATCAGCAGACAGACTAATAATATTAGTATGGGAGGCACGAGATATAGTTTATTCAAGACGATAAATACGCATAAGAATGTATTGCTTGATAATAAATTCGTTGAGAATAGTCTACTCACTGTATATTATGTTCTTAATGTTACAATGGGATTATTAAATTATTGAGACAGTCACATTATCCATGTTCATTGCTACGCAATGAATGATACAGGCATATTTATATTATTGCATTAATTTCACTTCCCGGTAGATTAGATTTCATATCATCTGTCAAGGAACTTAGACCTAAGTTCCTATTGTGACGTAGGCGATTGGAAGCGATAATGACTAAGTATTTCGTTTCAACTTTAAATCCGAAACACCAGTATTCCTTGAACGAATTTTTATTGTTTGGCAATTAAAGCGAGACAA
The DNA here is from genome assembly GCA_944472155.2 of Trichobilharzia szidati. Classification (NCBI taxonomy): domain Eukaryota; kingdom Metazoa; phylum Platyhelminthes; class Trematoda; order Strigeidida; family Schistosomatidae; genus Trichobilharzia; species Trichobilharzia szidati. The sequence continues at coordinate 12,750,092 of OX235276.1, read as the reverse complement.
AATACAGAGTCTACAAACAAATGTTTAGTACAAATGAAGTTATAAAGTACTTTTAATCGTATTCCTTTCCGCCTTCATCCAACTTGCAAGCGATCGAACCATTCGCGCCTTCGAGTTGCCCACCAATGGTTGCCAGTTCCAATAAACAAACGTTCAATGTTCACGTCCATTGACATGCTCTGAGGACACCATCAGAAATATACAATTCACTTAAGTCTTACACGCATTTGTAGGACATCTATTTATCTTCCTGAGGACAGATTCAAGTCCCAATCATCCAACACTTTGAGGTTATGCACCTACCATTGAATATTTCGCATACAGCTGGCCTTGTGTAATATTCCGCTGGACGCATTAATTTCTCACTAAAGAAGTGAATAATAATAGTAATAATTTGCTTTATTCCAAAACAGTACGAATGATATACAGTGTGGAATTTTCATCATTTGGTACATTACTGCATCTAGAATTTTATTGAATAACATTAAAAACGATTTTAGGAATAATATTATAGGATTTTTAATGGCAATTCTTCTTTAGAATTTGTAGTGACAGTGGAGTCATAGATATACAACAAATAATGGTAATAAGAAAAAAGTAGTTCAGCGAAGAGTCTCTTTGCGGCGAATTCATTCACTTAGCTGTACAGTCGCAAATATATATACAATTATTTTGTGTGTGTCTGTGTGTGTACATTAGGTTTGTCAAAATCAAAATCAAAATAACAGTTAGTGTGGGTTGTTCATTATATCATCAAAATAATAAAGAAATTAAAATGTGTGATTAATAATCAAAGTTGTAATTAAGTGGGTTGAAGATTGGTAAGATGTGAGTAGGGTTACATCATCAAAATAATAAAGAAATTAAAATGTGTGATTAGTAATCAAAGTTGTAACTAAGTGGGGTGAAGATTGGTAAGATGTCAGTAGGGTAACGTAATATAGACATGTTTAGAAAGATTAGATGCTAGTGAAGGAGTATGGAGACAATTATGAAAATAAACTAGATAATAGGTGAAAAGATTGAATGGGATAGTTACTGAAAGTAGAAACTAAAGTAGAAATCAATGAGACAATCTCCTTTCTGCATGTTCGTTTAAGTAAGAAGACCGATGGTACTTTGAACAGATCAGTACACAGAAAACCTACATGGAATGGTCAGTTGACAAACTTCTACAGTTGGGTACCAATTAGTCAAAAGCGAAACTTGATAATATCTCTGGCGACTAGAATCCGAAAAATCTGTAGTCCTGAATCAATAGAGGAAGAGATCGCCCTCTTAAGGAAGACACTGCTCGAGAATGGCTACCCACCCCGTTTTATAGACAAGCATATTAAGCGTAAGACTCACAAAGAACAACCCATTACAGTGCAGAAGAAGATGGTCTACATGAATGTACCCTTCAAAGGTGACCTTCTGGCTGACACCTTGAAGAAGAGCATATCTACTTCTCTCAGAAGGACATTCTTCGCTGCCACACTACGACTGACATTTTCCTCCAGGCCATTATTCTTCAACTACTCTAAATATAAACTATAGCATTTGACCACTTCCATGTGTATCTACCAATTCACCTGCTCTTGCGGAGCGAGGTATATAAGTCGTTCGATGAGAGTTTTATCTAAAAGAGTTCAAGAACACTATCCCGCCTGGCTACGGAAAGGTAACAATGGAGCAATAAGGAGCGCCATTATTGAGCATATACTCAACACTGGTCATTCGATTTGCAAGGATAAGTCGTTCAAAGTCATCTATAAAGTCAAAAGAAGCCTTCCAAAATCGACAAGCTTCCGTATACTTTGTATTGCCGAAGCCGTAGCGATTTGGATAGAAAAGCCTGATTTATGCACACAGAAGAAACTTCTCCACCCTCTCCTACTACCGTGGGTTTAATTTCAAGTTTATCTGTCATCAACATTTTGTTATCAAATTTTTTTGCAAACTTCGTATAATAATTTTTAGTAACTAACCCATTCAATCTTTTCACCTATTATCTAGTTTATTTTCATAATTGTCTCCATACTCCTTCACTAGCATCTAATCTTTCTAAACATGTCTATATTACGTTACCCTACTGACATCTTACCAATCTTCACCCCACTTAGTTACAACTTTGATTACTAATCACACATTTTAATTTCTTTATTATTTTGATGATGTAACCCTACTCACATCTTACCAATCTTCAACCCACTTAATTACAACTTTGATTATTAATCACACATTTTAATTTCTTTATTATTTTGATGATATAATGAACAACCCACACTAACTGTTATTTTGATTTTGATTTTGACAAACCTAATGTACACACACAGACACACACAAAATAATTGTATATATATTTGCGACTGTACAGCTAAGTGAATGAATTCGCCGCAAAGAGACTATTCGCTGAACTAATTTGTTCTTATTTCAATGTCTTAATGGGTATATTTCGCGAATTAAAAATAATGGTAAATAGTAAACACAGTATATATATATAAACTTATTGATTGTCAGTTATTCGAAACAGTGTCCCCATAGAATACAAATGGGAGACAATAAAAGGTCCAGTTATTTTGCTAACAACGTGGTAATTCATATGTTTCACGCTTTACATTGTCTCTTTTACATAGAACACGGGCTGGCCAAATATGGTGTTGTTGACTTTCTATACTTGTTGGCTCGAGCATGTAGTCTTTTGTACTGACTTCTAGTTCTACCAGATGAGATACAGGGCAGGGAGTGTGGAGAAAAGAGGAGTTGGATGTTGAGGATCAGACAATATAGACTTTGACCATTTCTTGCATGATTCCAGCTGTCTGTCAACGAATGATGTGACCAGTTGACTAAATTGCACACCACTTGCCCCTCTGAAAACACCTAATACCCAACTCAGCATGACGTAGTCCTTTATGAGCAGTACAGAAAAGACTCAGCGGGAGCAGTAAAGTCCAGTAGGTAAGATACAAGAGTTAACCAACTGTAAAAGTACAGTTTGAATGATTCCAGATTGTTTTAGCTTCTTAATGCAGTAGCTTAGATGGGACATTTTCTCGAAGATCGATGAAGTATGGAATGACAAGCTAAGGTCAGAGGATACAATCATACCAAGGTATTTTGTGTTAGACCTAGTTTCTATTAAACTCTCCTCTATGCTACAAGCATCGTAGTATTTTAATTCAGTCATTGGAGAGGCAGGCAATTACCAGAAGACGATTGGTTCAACTCCTGATGCAACTGACATAATCCCACCCCTCATTGTATCGAAGTAGTATTATGTCATGCCTTCACAAATAATGTGAATAAGAAATCATTGTGAAACAAATCCAATTGGTTGTAAACACTTTCGACAAAATCTTGTGACTTTTATGTCATTTAGATATATTTATATAAAAACTGATTTGTTAGAACATGCTAATATGATATAACGATATTTGATTCTACCATGAACGTATTTGTCTGCACAGTTTTACTAGCTTTACTGCAAGCCAATTTAGGAGTTCATTCAATGCCGGATACACAGAATGCTGCATCCACGCAGCCAGCAGCTCCTACAGTGGCACTGCAATCAACACCAACTTCTAGTCCACCTGTGAAAGGTGACACTGGAAACTCAAGAGAAGGAGGCAAAGATAAATCAGTCAGTGTCGCAGTGCAAACACCCCCGAAATTTTACAAACCAAAAACTTCACATGACAAATCTTTAGCGTTTTATAAAACAGTAATCAAAATTATGGAACGATTATCAGAAGCCTTTCACAAAATATACAGAGATGTGGAGAAATTCAAGAGACACCTCAAACCGAGTAGAATCTGAGAATATGCTGCAGTGAACTGAAGTTTGTTTAACACGTTACTTTGAGAATAAATCCAGTGACTGAGTGTTTTGTAATTGTCTTTGTTGTTTGTTTTTGCTCATGCACTGTGAAACTAAGTATGTTTAAATTATCAAATATAGTTTCTGTGGAAATATGTGAGAATGCAATGTTTTCCGTATTATGATCATTATTGTTATTATTGTCTCGTTTAGTTCCTCGAGGAACATAGGGCTTCAGCTGTACGTCTCCATTGCATTCGGTTCTCCGCCAACGTGTTCACCTGACTCCACGTCCAGCCGCATGCTTTCATGCACTCTTCGCGTCACCTCCTTCCCCAATGTCACCTTAACACTGCAGACCAACTAACTCGCCGTTCCCGATTTGGATTCTATTCGACAGAGAGATAGAGAGCCTGACGTGTGATGCCACTTAATGGTTTGTTTTTTCAGAGTATGGCCTCCAATCCACCTCCATTTCTTCCTCAAATCGAAAAATTCTGGCACTGTATGAGACATCCTCCGTTAGCAGTTTTATCCAATAGACTACAGCATAGCCGAGTGGAGTTGAGTAGAGTAGATTAGATCGTTCAAATGTGAAATAGATAATATTTGTCGCGTGAAATCATGAATCACCAACCTACATGATGAATATTCAGATAATAACTTGTCTACTAAACGAAGTGATAATGAGACTTGTGCTTTCCTTTTAATTGTCAATCTTGTCATCAAGACTTTTGAAGTATAATCAGAAACGAGTCACATATTTAATTGAGCTGAGAGTTACGGATTATCATGATTAGCAGATCACCTTGAAGTAATCGCGGTTGTCATACGAATAAGAATAATCACGTTATTTTAGATTACGAGTATATGTTATAATGGTACTAATTCACTCCTCCTGAAAATGAAATCTAAAAATCTAACTCATAAATCGGTGAAGTCCGTAAACCAGTTCACCAGTTTGTACCTTTAACATCCTCGTTTCATTTGTCGTTACAATCCACTACGATATTCCCTCTTTCAGTTTGGTAAAGGATTACACAAATCGATGGATTTGATGTCCAATTTCAGGACACATTTGACCAAATTGAGACGCAAACCAAAGGCATATTTTCAGGCGGTATATATTTGATAGAAATAGATGTATCGGTGAATAATTTCACAAGATTATCGAACTGCAGGTTTCATTTGATTCAAGTCTGGGTGCGGATCTTCCTTGTTTGTATCTACTGGTTAAACTAAAGGTGAACCATCTGGCACGCAGTTGTGTTACGTGCGGTGTTCGTAGCCTCACTGTGTAGCTAGTCAAGCTAACATCACGGGCTACCAATCTTATCCCAAGATACATTTTTTACTTTAGACATTCTGCTTATTCTACTGATGATTAGCCTTCGGGAGCGTTTCCTGGAATAATTAGGATCAGTAGATTGGGAGTTGTAGGATATAAACTTGCATTTTTACATAGGATTATCTTGTGTACGTGGCAACGTCATTCATCTTCTAAAAGGGTATTTGGTTCGTTGAAGGTTCGAAAAAGCTATCAGTTCATATTTGGCATACATATATGTATCATTGATGTATGGATGGCAGCCTGCTTGACAATTTGGCTACCGAAACAACCTCCATCAATACACTGAATATAATTTCTCCCATTCAGTTTGCTTAAGTTGATTAGAGTATGACCTAGAATAGTACTGTTGACTCTGGCAAGTATTCACAACATTTACAACCTGATCTAAAAGTTTCAACTAGACATGAAAAGAAGCATTATCACCGATAACAACTTATCCCAGTACATTGGAGAACTTTTCCTCAGTGGTGTCCCTCGTTCACATAATACACTCCTGAACTTTCTATGATTGTCATTCAACAAAATATTGGCGATAACTTGTCCAAGGAGACAAAGGAGAGATAGCGTAATGAATCGGTTTGTGCTTCATGTCAGGTAGAACTGTGTCACACGATTCACTGTCAACTAATGCTATATTTGAAGATCCTGAAGGAAGAAGAAATATCACGCAATAAACTCCACTCAGAATTCTGTACATTGAATAAACACTGTTCAAAATAAGCCTGTTGTTATTATATGACTTTATTATATAAGGAGATTTTATTTTTCTGGGTAACGTGGTTGATTCATGTATTCACAGTGCATTACCGATTTCATGAATTTCGTTTTCATTGTTGGTTTTATGGCCTGTGGTCATGTGGTAGTCCGATACAGAACTGTTGACAGTTTCAACAGGCGACAAAGCGAACACTGAAGAATCTTCCTCTGTTATCTCTAGGGTACCAAATAAAATACCAAACGCGTCTGTAGGTACTGAACACTCCAGACAGCATAGGTCATTGCAGTTCGCTTAAAACCACTGAAGGTCTGTGTGCAAGAGAAGCAGGTCCAGTCAACATTACTACTCCAGCCTGTTGTCGAAACTCTAAATTTATAAATTCTACGTTATTTCCCCTAATTTATTTCATATTCAGTCTAGGGTTATATTGAAACGCATTAAATCTTAGTCACTGATGCTTTTCAAATCTCATCTGTCGATACACTAGCGATTTAATGTAATCTGAAACATTTTTGTTGTCAGCGACAATATTTCTGTAGGTGTCACTGTCATATAAATTGAGAGTTTGATGACGAATTTCAAATTACCGGTGCTCATTCCTTGGAAAAGACGAAGGAAAAGTAACATGAGGGATTATTCTATGCTGCAGATAGGGCAGTACTGTGTCACCTGATACACTACGGATTACTATTTCACTTAAATTAAACAACGCTGAGAATCCCGTATATTGTGTAACGTTTCTGTGCAGAATGAAGCTATCAGTGCTGGTGAACATTGATATGTTTGTTTATTCGGAATGATCCCCATTCGGCGAGAGACAAGAAGGCTATCTTAACTCAGTCGTAAACTGGTTGACAGAGGACTAGAGAAATACGATTAGAAGTATTATTCTACATGATATTGACATTTTTTTACAGACTCTGCGCGTAGTAACTTGTGAATCTGTTTTGTTATTGGTGGGAGAACAAACAGTCTTATTAGCCTTTTGTCTTCTATTGTTCCGCGTCGGTTAGCATGCATAGTATTCTGCGTATTAAGCGCAGTCTTCTGGAACTGGTGAGAAGATTGTGATCTCTGAGATCTGGACAGTTGACAAAAGTTGTTATTATTGTCGAAATGTACGAATGACAGTAAAATGCTCTGGGTTTTCTCTGGTTAATCGGTACTTCCCATTAAACAACAACCTTGTACCTAAAAGTTCAGTTTCTGTTGACATACTGGTCACTAGTACAGACTCTGTGACGACGTCTGAAGTTAAGCATGTAGTCATCTTGAAACATGTATTTAAAAGTGGATTCCACTGCTAGTCAGAATCAAACAAAAGAACACCGTGCTTACATCTAGAATGCAATTAACAAATTACAACGTATGGCTTATTGATAATATCTGAGTGAAACACATAAGAAGAATAAGAAAGTTTCACCACAATTCTTGAACTTGAAATAGTCATATGCACTACGCAAGTGTTGGTTTGTAGGGATTTAATTGGCTACAGGATTTCATCATGAGTTGATGTCACTTAGAGAACCATTGAAAAACCAGGAATTGAGCACTGGACAGTCAGCTGTTTTATCAGCCTGATTTTTGGAATCCTCACCACTGCTCACCCACCCCATTACTAAGGTTACGACCCAAGACCTTCTAAATACAAGTCAAGACAGCTCGTAGAATAATAAGCCAATGGAATCAGACTCAGTGACCGGTTCAAGAATCCCACGTTCACTCTACTATACATAAATTACGCCGGAGAAAGGAAATAGTCATATCTCCTCAGAAACTCAAGTTATAATGAACACAATTTATTCACTGATTTCAGAAGGTCTGAAACGAGTTTTGACGAGGAAAACTCAACTGTTTTAGTTTTAACGCAGAAACTGCATCAACGAAATAAAGTCAATATGTGATTGTCACAAATCCAGGAGTGATGTACAGTAAAGATTCATATTTTCTTACCATATCAAAACACAACTTAAGATGTTAAGATCTGCGGAACTATTAAACAGTATTAGGTTATGTGAGAAATACAGAATTTACTTCAAAAGACTCTGAGTATTTTCGTGTTACTAGCGCTGAGGTGATTAGTAGACCAGCTTCTAAGTCTGTTTGCATGCAAACTCATCCGTGAGCGGGCTAGACAGTGATTGACTTAATGTTGAGTTAATTCAGTCTGACTGATTTATTTTAGCCGCAGATGTATTTTGATGCTGTGGAAAGTGTACTGTAGACCACTGAGTTATTCTACGTTTTATGAACTGGCGATAAAGTAATGTCTGTGATGGACAAATTGTTTAGAAAATCTTTTATGCACCATCTGTATATAATATTCATCCCCGTTTAACCGTTTCAACTAACTGTGTAATTCAAGTATTGGTTTGCAAGGATTTGATTGATTGATTGTTTACAGGATTTCATCATGAACTGACATAGGTTAGAGAACCATTGGAAAACCTGAAGGGAGCAGTGGACAGCTGTTCAGTTAGACAAACCAATACTTGAATATCAATGAGATGCTCACTTGCAACTGGCCCTATTCAGGTAGGGGTTGTAGTGGGAAGTCGTGACTAGTAGGGTGCAGCAGGTCGAGTGTGGGGAAAAATACTCGCCGAGGACATTAACTAGTGGTCGCACTATTTCATGAATTGGCAGAAGTTGGAATTCATGGGCTGGCTGGCCATTGGAATGGGTCCCAGTGGCTGAATGGTCTATGAGCTAGCTCGCCTTGTAACCGAAACGTCCTGGATTCAAACCCTAGCAAATGTGTGTGCGTACTGATGAGGAATCCAAAAGTAGGCTGACGAAACACCTGGCTATCCGAGTCGTCAGCTCGTGATCAATCCATAAGCCGATCAAATCCCTGCAAACCAACACTTGGGAAAAATAATAATTCTTAGTAAGGACCATTTATCCAAGGGAAAAATATACTTTACTAAGAATGATTCTCACTGTACATTAATTTGAATGACAACAATATCGCCAAGTCTTCATGATAACGGCACATTTGGAGGATTATTCAACACCTAGCTCAAAGATGTGATTCGATTACTGAAAGATCGTGTCGACAAAAGAGGAGATATTTGGCTAATCCTTCACATCTGGTCAATAATCCTGATAGTGACTTATGTTTTATAAAAATACCTTTAGACATTATTATATTTCAATTTTTTATCATGGACTGATCACGACCGACGGTGATTCCTCGATTGGAAGATGAAGTACCTAGACTAGCTAGCCACTTCCTATTGTATCTGCCTGTTCAACTGCCCTTGTGGCGGAGTGAATTACATTGTCTGTGGCTCTAGGAACTTGACTTTTCGTGCTAGCTTGAGGACATCTCCCAGTTTGGCTAGGTAAAGGTGTAGTGAACACCACCAATATTTCGATATTAGACCACCTGGTCCGAAGCGACCGGTCACAAAACAGGCTAGCATTGAAGAATACTTCCCCATCATCACTATCTGTCGGCTACCAAATAAAATGCCAAAAGCATCGAAGTACCGCATGTTCCAAACAGCAGAGGCTATCGCGATTCCCGTGAAACAACTAGTGCTTTGTGTGCAAAAGAAACAAGTCCAGCTAGCCACTACTGTTGCACTGGTTGGCCTTCAATAGAGACTATAAACCTATGAATTTGTATAATGTCTTTCCTAATTTTTCTGACATGCAGTTTACTGTTATGCTGATGCTATCGAACTGTAATCCACTGATATAATTATTATTGATTCGATGTTATTCACACAACATTAATGTTGTTGATAACACTGAATCATTCGCTATCATGTATACATAACTGTAGAAAAGCTTGAAAAATCATCAGCCATAGCTCGGTTTACACGCTATAGAATCAGGCCACAAAATACCGATTTTGACAATATTGAAATGATTCAGAAAAATTCCAGAAATCACAAAGAATGTCTGATATCAGAAGTACTTCATATCAAATGGAATCCAAATTTTCTGAAGAGGAATGACGGACTAAAACAGAATTTGACCTGGTTACAAAACCCCCTCCCCATAAAGTAACAAAATCAACACGAATGTGATGAGCAAATTCACTATGTAAACATAAGCTGATTTTACAATTTTATACACTGATCAAATCCAACAATCTACACCTGATTTTCTTATCTTTACCAATTAACCATTTTGACAACGAAAAATGCCCCCTTACTGAGTTAGTAAACTTTGTTTTGATATCATAACAGATGTACTATTGCCTCTGTTATTTGGTTTAGTGATCTTCATTGTTATTTTGACCTTCAATATGTCCTTTTAATTTAACTTTACCTAAGTCTATTTTATCACCTCCTAACTCTTTGTTATATATATGCTGAGTGGATTTAGTAAATTCCAGTTTAATAGTGCTTTGATAAAGCTATTAGCATTAAATAGCGAAACGTCAGTAAGAACAATATCGTTTTGTTTTTTCATTCATTGAGAAATACAAAAACCTTAATTATAACGACTGTCTAACTTTTGTCTGATTTTATTCCTGGTCATTATTACTATGCAGAAAGGCATGTATTGCAAATGAATCCGTCGGTGCCTACGAATATTAACCTACTCTTATTGTTAACACGTAGGCTGTACGTTCACTCCTTGGTGAAGGGCATGGATGGTAGAGGGAAATGGCGGTCTAGTACTCCCTAGCTTTCATTGATCCTCTAACCAATTTGAGTTAATGACGGAATGTGTCTTGAAATCAGACTGTTCACCAGTAAACGAACACTTGACACAGATGTTGGTCTAGTTAGATGAACCACAAAAGTGAAGAATCATTTGTGTAAGCACTAGTTTAAACTGAGTACATCCGGTTGAAATGTCCCAAACAGGACGAAATGCGCGTTATCCTGGATTCCACTACTGCTAGTCACCATCCACCAATTAAATTCGAATTACATGTCCAGATATCGTCGAAGCATCTGCACAAGAAACCGATAATGTCGACCGAGCACTTCGGTCCAATCAATCGATGAGAAAAAAAAATAATATGACCCGTTGCACAAGAGTTGGCTCTCGTGTCCCAAGTGGTCTAGTGGATAACGCGCTTTGGCGTTTGAAACTATGGGCACTGGGTTAGAGTCTCGGTGGGGGGGGGGGAACATCATCACTGACTTACTGGGGAATGCAGGTGCATCCACTAGCTGACGAGTCCCAAATAGGACGAAATGCGCTTTATCCTGATGGATTCCACTGCTAGTCACCATCCACGCATTAATTCTGAGTAATTAATTATTCTAATAGGCTTCGCTTATTTTTGTTGGCAATGACTTTACTATTGAGAGTGAGAAAGAGATAGAATTATCACTGTAATTGTTATTACTCTTATTACTTTTATTCGGTAATGAAAACATTCACGTCACAACATGAACCATCATGTTTAATTTTATTTGTTTATTCATATCAGTAAAAACTAATTTGCAACAGTCTTTGTTTAAGTGACTTTTCACTGTTTGGCATACTGCCTGTTGTTATTCTCTTGTGCGAAAAATCATGCTCTATGTTTTCTAATATTTAAAAAAAATCAATTTCTCAAGCAAAAATAATAGAAAAAAAAACAGTAAATTTGTCAACTTTAGTAAGGTAATCAGAAAATATGAACAGCTGAACATCTGCTTAAACAATCTCATTTAGTCACCTAAATGAGACCCATCCAAACATCAAATTCACCATGGAATATGAACATAATAATGAGTTCAATTTCCTGGATCTAAATGTAGAAAGAACAAACGACGGCACGATCGAAAAGTCTATCTATAGAAATTAAACCTGGACTGGGCAATATCTTCAGTATAACAGCTTTTGTACCATAAGCTATAAACATGGATTAGTGAGGACTTTGTACGACAGAGTCAGGAAGCTATTTTCACCAAACAAGGTAGAAGAAGAATTAGGTTTCGTCGTCGAGAAATGCCTAAGTGAAAATGGATACCCAAAGGGATTTATACAAAAGTGTAGCAGAAAAAAAGATAAGAAAGAAAAACATCCAACTGTAGAAGAGAAGAAAGTGTTTATTTGTCTCCTATTCAAAGGAGATGCAGTGTCAAAAAAGATTGACAAAAGACTGAAAGGCGCACTAAAAGGAAGCTTCCCTGCACCGAAACTCATAACATTATACAGGACCACTTCTTCTGTAAGCCAATCAAAACTGGATAAATACCCTGCTGATTTCACCTCCAACTGTGTTTATGAATTTACATGCATTTGCTCGAGCAAGTACATTGGAAGAACGGAAAGAAAGGCTTCTCTCCGGTATTCTGAACATATTCCAAGAAACCTGTGCTTGAAAGGAAGCAAATATTCTCAGAGTGCAATTACCAGACATATTGTTGAAACTGATCATAGAGATCGTAGAGATTTCCAAGTCCTTCAAAATATTAAATAGACAAAGGACAGCAAATTTACTACGATTTGCCAAAACGGTCGCAATCAAACGATTTAAACCAGACTTATGCATACAGAAAGAGAGTGTGATTCACCTCTCACTCCCTTGGTAACTGCATTTTGATTTTGATTACATTAATTAGTCGTCTAATTCAGTGATCTCAACTCACTGAACAAATCTCAATCTTATAAACTGTAACCGCTTTTGTTTCTTGAGTTGCTTTGTGAACCTACAAGCTAACACTGTTTTGTTAATTTTTTCTGTTTTCTGTCTTACCCCTCTCCCCTCTTTTCTACTTTGAAAGCGTATAAATTGATGATGAAAACTTAAACTAAAAATTGTAATGCTTACATTTTGGATGCGTCAATTTTATAGTATTTCTTCTCTACTTCCACTTAAACACTAAAGTATGTTATTATCAGGAATATAGCCATTGTAATTTCAGGTAGTCTGCAGCTGATGAGAACCTGTGAAATAGAATGATATCATAAATTTCGTCTTCCTTTCCTTATCGAAACTGAACACCTGCTTAAACAATCTTTTTTCCATCCTTTCGCTTTTTGAGTAGGAAATATCGCCGGCTTCTGATATTAATCTTTGATGTTTCAGTAGCAGGGGCTTGGTTTTTTCCTGCAGTGAGGTCACTAGCCTCAGAACCAGTCTGCTCTCATTTCCTGGCTTAGCATTGGCTAGTTAATTGAGCAAGGGAGTCGAACCACTTCATACTTGTGAACCTTGTTCCTTGTTTGTTCATAGCTTAATTATGCATGATGAGCCTCAGTGGGAACACCATCACTGACTTACTGGGGAATGCAGGTACATCCAGCTGACGGTCAGCCACTAATAGGACAAAATGTGCATCCTGAAATCCACTGCTAGTCAACACCCACCAAAATTGCTTCAAGTTAAATGATCAGACATCGTGGAGGCAACTACACAGGGAGCTAACATGTTAACAGAAGCCCAGCACTTCGTTTCAACCAGTCAACGGGAAAGTCAGTGTTGAATTAAATAATTACACGCATGATGATGTTCAGAAATTCTGTGGTAAACATGATTATTTCTGCGCCTGATATAACTGGCTCCACAGGAATTATTATGCGAATGACGTCTAATTACGCATTTTTCAAGAAAGAGATGGCTGATAGCTGCGATAGATTTCATCTCTTATTTTCAGGCGCGAACATTGTTCCACTCCTTTTATCCAGTAAATGATTGCTTATATAATAATTATTATTCGTATTATTGTGCACTTGAGTTTCAAATGAAATACTGGGCAACAATAGCACATCTACACAACATCCGATTTTCTCTTGTCCTCTTTTGCTGGGCCCAAAACTGCCCATAACCTCTCACCTTCTCCTCAAAAGACCTCCTTGATGTCACCCTCAGTCCAACACACAACTCGTCGTTTCTTATTCGCGTTCCACCCGAGAGATGGCCTGGCGTGGAATGTCAGCTAACGGACTCCTCAGCGTACTCCCAATCCATCTCAGTCTTCTTCTATATGCTTATTGTTTGCACAATCGGTCCTCGGTTGGTTTGATGCCAGAGTTTCTTGTTACTAATTCGTTCTGACCATATGATCTTCAGTATCGAGTGAAGACAGCCGTTGATGAAAGTCTGCAGTAGCCCGTTCGAAATGCCTTTCGTAACGCACTGGTCACGTTTCTCACTCATATGGCAATTCATGACTTTAAGCCAGACTTTGTGTGCAAAGAAAGTATGTACAATCCCTACTTCTGCCTTGGCCGTAGAGGGATAGACATTTATTTATTTTCCATTTGTAGTTATTCTATGTACTTTCCCCTTATTACTACGATTATTATTATTATTACTATTCTCACTCTGAATCTTTTTCACTTGACCCACTTGACATTTTAAACCCAAAATTAATAATTTATATATTTTTATTTTTACAGTATTGAATTCTATCTTATCAAATTTCACACCATGTTATGTAACATTTTATATTCGTCTACTAATCTTATAATTATGTACCCCTTTCTAAAATCTAAAGACCTTATGTATTATTCTATATACGACATTAATTATTTTGCCACTTGACATTAAACTATGATTATAATCACAAATATTTTAGTTTTAATTGCACTTCATACTATTATTATTATTTCATGTATTCACACATTTGACCTAATTCCCTCACCGGATATAATTTCTTTAAAAATAACCATATATATCCGATTGCACAGCTTGATAATAAATTCGTTGAAAAAAAGTCTCTTCGCTGAATATTGCGTTCGCAATACTTGAGTTTTACCCATTTTAACTCGTTTCAGACCTGCTAAAATCAGTGAGTAATTGTGTTCATGATAAGTTGAGTTTCTGAGGAGATATAACTATTTCCTTTCTCTGGCGTAATTTATGTATAGCCGAGTGAACGTGGGATTCATGAGCCGGTCACTTAGTCAGATTTCAATGTCTGAATGGTCTACGAGCTAGCTTGACTTCTAGCCAGAATGTCTCCCCCTGTCAGTGGGAGAGGTTCGCACTGCTGAGAATTCCCAGAGTAGGGTGATGAAACAGTTGGCTGTCCAGTATTAAAGTCCTCGTTTTCCAATGGTTCTCTAATTGACATCAGCTCATGATGAAATCCTGTAGCCAATCAAATCCCTACAAACCAACACTTAAATAACTCATATAATTATTTCGAGTTCAGAAATTGTGGTGAAACTTTCTTCTTATTCTTCTCCTTGTTTGTTTAACCCAGATATTATCAATACACCATAACTTATATTTTCTTAATTGTGTTCTGGATGAAGGTACGGTGTGGAATCCACTTTTCAATACACGTTTCAAGTAAGATGACTCCATACTAAACTTAAGACGTCGTTGACGGAGACTGAGCACTTTATGTTCAACCTAATTTACCAATGGGAAGCACACATTAAAAGCAGAAAAAAGCAGAGGGTTTCACTGTCGCTCAAAAATATTTATGTATCCCGACAATAATAACAACTTCTGTCAGCTGTCCAAGTCTAAGAGATTCTGAATCCATCGCCAGTTTTAGAAGACCGCGCCTAATATGCAGAATACTATGCATGCTAACCGATGCGGAACAACAGAAGACAGTAGGCTAATACGACTATTTGTTCATTCACCAATAACGAAACGGATTTACAAGCTACTCAGAGCAAAGTCTGTAAATAAACGTCAATATAATGTACAATAATACTTCTGATAGTATTTCTCTAGTCCTCTGTCAACCAGTTTACAACTGAGTAAGGATAGCTTTCTTGTCTCTCAACAAATGGGGACCACTTCAAATAAACAATCAATTCAATGTTCACCAATACTGACAACTTCATTCTGCACACAAACCAACATAGAAGTGTTGATAGTCCCAATAACAACCTTATTTAAACACACCAGTAGGTGTTTCCGAGCACTACTGCGGTTGAATAATGGTGTTGCTAAAATTATCGACAGCTCCATATTGGACCATCTTGTGAAAACAGGCAACGAAGCTAACACTGAAGACAATATTCATGAAATAAGCAATAGATTGGGAGGTCCAGTCAAGTGTGAGCGTAGATATTCCAGCGATGACATTGGTTGATAATCACAACTGGTAGAAGTGAAAACTCATGGGTTAGCGAGTGATGTGTTGGGTCCCAGTGGCTGAGTGGTCTACGAGCTTGTTAACCTTGTAATCAGAAGGTACGTAGTGCAGATTATTCTCAAACTAGACTAATGAGACAGCTGTCCAGTACTCTAGTGCTGGTTTTCGATGGTTCTCTAACTTATATTAATCTGTGATCAACTTGTAAAAATAGACTGGGAATAAAATCTATTAATAGTACAAAATCATATCATAGTAACAGCTGCATTCTGAACAACTTTCATATAAAATACGGAGTTAGTTGCGTGATATTTGCTCTCTTCGTCCAAGATCTTCAAATAAAAGATTAAATGAAAATAGATCGTGTGACACAGGTCTGTCTGGCCTGAAGAACAAACCACTCCATTCCGACGACATTTTGTTGAATGAAAGTTGTGAAATATAGAGGGCTGCATTTTGTGTATCAAGTACATCAATGCGGAACAGTCCCCTCATGTATTGGAATAAGCTGCCATCGAGGATGTTTAATAGAAGCTTGAGAATCAGCAGGCTGTAAATATTTTAAATCATACCCAGAGTACACAATACTATTGGAAGTCATATTTCACTAGATTTAAGCAAATTGAATAAGAGAATTCCTGTGGAATATATTGATGAAGGTTTCCAGTAGCAAAAATTTCAAGCAGGTCACCATTCATACTTGCGATATCTATATACACGCCATTTCGAACCTTGACTGACCGAAATACTTTTTTAGAAGTTGAGTGATGTCTCCCCGTACGCAAGAAACGCCTATATAAAAACGAAATCTTATATTTTCAACTTCCAGTGTACTCGTCCTACTGAGACCAGCTAACTCTTCCGAAAGCTTATCACCAGTAGAACAAACAGAATGTCTAAAATACAAAATGTATCTTGGAATACGAGCGGTAGGACGCTTATGTTTGCTTAACTAGCTACACAGTGTGACTACGAACAAGCGAACGTTACACAACAGCGTGTCAAATGGTTCAACTTTACTTTGACCAACCGACATAAACAAGTAACTTCCGCGCCCAGCATCGAATGAGATGAAACCTGCACTTCGATAATCTTGTGGAATTATTCGCCAATACATATTTTCCATGAAACATACACTGCCTGGAATAATACCTTTTGTTTGTGTTTCAACTTCGTTAAATGTGTCCTGAAGTCGGACATCAAATTCATCTCTTTCTGTAGTCCTTTACCAAGGTGAAAGAGGAAACATCACAGTGGACTGTAACGACAAATGAATTCAAGCATACTAACAGTATAAATCAAATGGCTATCTGTGTGCATCAATTAACAGACTTCACCGATTTATGAGTTAGATTTTTAGATTTCATTTTCAGAAGGAGTGAATTATTTGCAATATAACGTGTAATCGTTGTCTAGAATAAATTGATTATTGGTATTCTTATGACAGTCGTGATTATTTTAAGGAGATCTGCTAATGATGATGAACCGCAAATCTTAGCCTAATTAAACATTTGAATCTTTTCGGAATATAATTCAGAAATCTAGATGACAAGGTTCATAGTCGAAAGAAAAGCGCAGGTCTCATTAACACTCTACTCAGTAGACAAATCATTAACACCATATTCATCATATTGGTTGGTGATTCATCATTTCGCATGACTAATATCTTCAATTCCTCATTTCAAACGATCTACTCTACTCTAATCTACTCCACTCTGGTCTGCTGCAGTCCACTGGATAAAACAGCTAACGGGGGTTGTCTCATACAGCGCCAGAATTTTTCGATTTGAGGAGGAAATGGAGGTGGATTGGAGACCATACTCTTAGGAAACAAACCATCAAGTGACATCACATACCAGGCTGTCTCTCTTTCTCTCGAGTGGAACGTGAATGTGAAGTGGCGAGTTGGTCGTCAACGCGAGATTGACATGGTGGAGGAGGTCATTCGAAGAGCACATGAAAGCATACGGATAGAAGTGGAGCTAGGTGAACACGTTGGCGGAGAACCCAACGCAATGGAGACGTGTGGCTGAAGACCTATTTTCCTCTAACACCTAAACGAGACAATAATAACAATAATGATCATAATACGGAAAACATTGTATTGACAAATCTCCACAGAAACTATATTTCATAATTAAAAGATACTTAGTTTCACAGTGCATGAGCAAAAGACGATTACAAAACACTCAGTCATTGGATTTAATCACAAAGCAACGTGTTAAACAAACTTCATTTCACTGCAGCATATTCTCAGTGTCTATGAGGTTTGAGTTTTTCCTTCAATTTCTCCACATCGTTGGATATTTTCTCGAAGGCTACTGATAATCGTTCCATAATTTTGACTACTGTTTTATAAAACGCCAGTGTTATGTGATCTAGAGTTTTCGGTTTGTAAAATTTAGGGGGTGTTTGCACTGCTACACTGACTGATTTAACTTTGTGTCCTTCTTTGTTTCCTCCTTGTGTTGAAGCTCCCTTTATGCCTTCCATAGCTGGATTAGAAACTGATGTTGATTGTAGGGGCACTTGAGCAACCGCCGACTGCGTGCTTTGAGCATTCTGTGTACCCGACAATGAATGAACTCCTAGATTGGCTTGCAGTAAAGCTAGTATAACGGTGCAGACAAATACATCCATAGCAGAATCAAATATCGTTATATCACATTAGCATGTTCTAACAAATCAGTTTTTATATAAATATACTTAAATGACATAAAAGTCACAAGATTTTGTCGAAAGTGTTTACAACCAATTGGATTCGACTCACATTGATTGTTTATTTACATTATTTGTGAAGGCATGAAATAATACCACTTCCATACATTGAGGGGGGTGATAATGTCAGTTGTATCAGGGGTTAAACAAATGGTCTTTCTGTGATTGTCTGGCTCTCCAATGATTGAATTAAGATGCTACGGTGATTGTAGCATAAAGGGGACTGTAATAGAAACTAGGTCTAACACAAAATACCTTGTATTTGTTCATGCTTTTTGCAATCAGCAAAACATATAAGGTGTAGAGGTCTGCGAACAGTTCTCCATTCTCATTTATTTCATATTTTTAAGTGAAATCGGCTGATAGCCGCTCACGAATTTCATCACAAAAGAGTCACATTTGTTGAAAGAAATTCACTTTGTTTAGCATTTGACTGGGATATATTTTTTAAATCTGTGAACAGACAAATTCCCTATTCACATGTTGGTTTGCAGGGATTTGATTGATTGTTTACACGATTTCATCGTGAGTTGACATTGGTTAGAAAACAGTGTCAGCTCGTGATCAAATCCTGTAACCAATCAGACCTCTCTCAAGAAACACTCAAATAGTAATCTGATGCCCCCTATCGAATGGCCCTATTCAGCTGGTAGTTACTTCGGATCTGGTGAGAAGTTGTGACCAATGGCTTAATAGGCTTGGAGTTCACCTAGTAACCGGAAGGTCACGGATGCACACTGCTCCAGATTCGCAAACTAGGCCTACGAAATAGCTGTCTGGCTGTTTTTCCAGTGGTTCTCAAACCGATGTCAGCTCATGATGAAATCCTGTAACCAAATTCCTTATTATTTTTGAAATGTAGTCAACATCCATACCTTCGAATTGAGGTTTAACTTTCACTCCTTTTTACTCCTCCTCGTCAGGATGCTACATCTACTGTGATCCTCCGTTGACTTTCAATTTAGTAAATCTTATGGCTTCATTATTATGTCAATTAATGATACTGTAGAAACTGACTGATGTATAACCAGGGTAAGTATTCCGGTATCACCATTCATTGCTACCATTCTATATTACGATATACATTGTTTGATAGGGAGATATGAATCTTCGGAGCATGATATACTTAAGATTTCATGCTCCATTCTGCAAAGTGTATTGTATATACGTTGTTTCTTTCGCATTCCACAGATACAATTTTTGAAATAATTTGTTGATTTTTCATGACTCACTGATTAACGTTAAGTGAGTATTTAATGTGACGTTGAAATAAACACTAAAACTGTACCTTTGACCATTCACTGTAGGGATAGAGGTAAATCACAGGTGAAGATACTTATTTTATTCTTTGTGAGCAGCAAGTGGAACATTGACCTTCAAGCTAAAGCTGTGAAATCTCAGTAGCAGTGGTGTTTATTACGAAGTTGGATTGCTAGTCTCATGCCGTGCCTTCCCCTTTTGTCAGGCTTATAACCCGCTAAGAAGGCT
Organism: Trichobilharzia szidati; assembly: GCA_944472155.2. NCBI lineage: Eukaryota > Metazoa > Platyhelminthes > Trematoda > Strigeidida > Schistosomatidae > Trichobilharzia > Trichobilharzia szidati. The sequence goes on along the minus strand of OX235276.1, from coordinate 12,730,050 downwards.
GAAAGTGTGCGTCGGCCGAGATTTGAAACCCAGACCAACCACGTGAGTGGAGAGCATTCTACTTTCAAGCCATCAACACATAGGTAAAGATAATGAAGATTAGATTCTGTAATGTATCATTAACCCAGAATCAAAAATTTGTGGTCTAAGTAACACGGTGATACTTCGGCTCATTGTGAGTATAAATGGAATCCAGAATACACATTTCGTCCCATTTTGACCTCATCGTCAGGATACACTCGCACCTTTCCAGTGAGTTTGAACCGACGAGTGCTGGTCCTCGAGCCTCGAAAAGAATCTAGCTGTCAAGTCGCAGACAAGATGTTCCACAATTAGCCACCATTCACTAAAATCAAACACAAATGTTCTCTAGTACAATTTCTTTCTTAAGACTACTGGTCAATTACTCATTGTTGAGAATATTCACTCACTAATCTTATTTTCATTTATGACAAAAGGTCAACGATGGATGAAAGATGATCACCACACTCTGTCCATTTTGTAGACTATCAAATACCACCAACCAACAGAAACTTGACACACACGGACATACTCACACACACACACGGACACCTAAACTCTTTTCTCTGCAATATTTAAAGTTAACCTGTCTCAGCTGTACTCATTCTCTTTTATTCACAGCATGTCAAAAAAGGAAAAAATTGAATAAATATCCATCCATCGAACATTGAACATTGAATAAACTGAATCATACTGTGATAAATACAAAAATATGAAACTACCAGATATCGTGTTTTCACGCGTATTCCTCCTGAACATCTTCCTATCCTTCATCACATTTTCAATGAAATGTTGTCAAGCAACATTTGACATTGTCGCAGTAACTGATGATGATGTTGAACACACTTTGTCAAAAAGACAATTTCAAATGAGTATAGAAGAAGCTTTGAGAAGAATAGCTGCACAAACTCCAGGCGGTCAATCTACGCTGAGTGAATCACAGTTAACAGAACTGATAGGCGCCGACGGGAGCACAAGATATCAAGGATCAGTACTACAAGAATTCAGAAACATTGCTCAATCAATCACTAAATTCCGTCCTGGGAATTCTTCAATTAGGAATCATCGAAATGTGTGGATGCAGGTCATCAAAGTAATTGTGTTACTTTACACTTGCAGTAAACTCTTCAGATATTTTTCTTAGTGCGATCGATTACATTTTTTTGTTTTTGAAAAATGACTTTTGCATATTACATATGTCGGAACCAAGTTCACTTCTAACAGTTTGAAAAAAAGATGGGCATTGGTCATTTCATATTCATTACAATAGTGTTTTTCTATATTTCTCAATGAATGACGTTTCGCTATTAAATGCTAATAGCTTTATCGGAGTATTATTAATAAACCAGAATTTACAAAATTCACTGAACTTATGTGGAACAATTACATCATCCTTCATCAGTGTGGGGTCATTTTTGCGTTGCTGTCAAGTTGGTCAACCGGTAAAGATAACAAATCCAGGTGTAGATTGCTGGATTTGATAAGTGTATAAAATTATCAAAGCAGCGTGTGTTTACACAATGAAGTTGCCTATCACATCCGTGTTGATTTTATCATTTCATGGAGTGGGGATGGGGTATTCCAACCAGGTCAAATTCTGTTTTAGTCCATCATTAGTATTCAGAAAATTCGGAATCTGTTTGATATGAAATGCTCCTAATGTGATAATTTCTTTGTAATTTCTGAAATTTTTCCCGATTACTTCAAGATTGCCAACATCAATTTTGTGGCCTGATTCTATAGGGTGTAGACTAGCTATGGTTGATAACTTCTGGAGCTCTCGTAGTTCAACTGGATTTCTTGGTGATCGAACAGATGCCCCACGGTGTTCATTTCTTCTGATTACCTTGACTTCTCTCTGTGGCGATGTTTATCCGATGCATGTCGCATCATATTCCGTGCATTTAATGTTGTGGACATAATTAGACTGAGAATCCTTAGAGACTTGGTCTTCTATATGGACAAGGTTGATTTGTAGTGTTTGTGTGTTTGATGTTTTGAAGAAAACTTTGATGTTGTTTATGTTTATTTAGTACTCTTCTGGTATCATCTGACGTATCTGATGGTCTCTATGGAATGACAACTTGTGAGGTTCAATTTTTTCGCAATACGTTTTCAACCATATTTAATTTTGGCGTTGATTTTTTTGATGAAGTTCTTCGGGGAGTTATTTTGCTTGAGAGTCTCAGTAGTGTTTGATATTTCTTCTTCTTTTTCCTTCTCATCCGCCATCACAAAAGAGTGTGCTCGTCTAAGAAGACTTGGAACCACTGATACCTTTGCGCTGATGAGGTGGTTTGATGATCCGAAATCTTAAAATTTGTTGAAGTGCATTTTCTTCTTGAATTTAGATATAAAAAAAATGTTCGTTTACCCTCTTCTTGACTAGACAGACAGTCTAGTAATGGCAGTTCACCAACGTTTGGTTCTTCTTCCGAAGTAAACTGGATGCGCTGGGAGATAGATTGTTTATTTTCTCCAAGAATGAACTGTGTAGATCTCGTTTTAGCATTTCAAAAGTATCGTCTACATATCTTAACTTTGACTTTTCTATATTTCTCTTAATAACTGGACGGTCATCAATGATTTATCAGATAAATGGTTTATTGTTAAAACTGGTGTTAGGTCAAACTGCAATTCCTCGATTACTGGTCTTATTTTTTATTCAGTAATGAGTGTAAGAAATGATTCGTTGAATTTGACTATACTTAGCAGCTTTTAAATAACCACAAACGGCTTCCGCTTTTCAAACACGTAAGCGTATTTGTCACCACCGTTAGTTTTACTTATCATTATTATTGTTCTCTTAGGTTCCAAGTGGAATGAAAAACTGCAGTATTGTATCAACATTTCGATAGAACGTATGCCTAATATTTCATCATTCTCTATAGCCTATCACATGATCCAGTCCACTGCAAGTACTGAGATGAGTTGGTGATAGTAGACAAGCTTGTCTAACTTCTCTCTCCACCTACAAACACCTTGAGTGAGTTTTCCCTAATGATAATCAGTTGGTAGTCGTATTCGTCGAATTGTTGTTGAATAAGGTTTATAAGTGTTCGAGTTAAGATACTCCACAGTAATTTGGCAGTTGTTAATTTACTTTGTGGTTTATACTGTAGAAGGTCTGTTCTGACGCCTAATCAAAACACTAGGCCAGGTAGTTCTTGTCAATTATTAGGCTGAAAATATTTTCGCGTATATTTTATGTTTGACTTGAAGCATAAACTACCATTATTTAGGAGTACTGTGTTCCATATTGACGCAGTTGAATATTAAGAATTGAGTACCAGTTGATTAGAGCTTGAGTAATAATGAGAATATAATTTCCCGAGGCAAACGTGCGAAAAATGATTGCATTGACCAAATTTATTCGAGTATTGCTATTGTAAGGAATTTTGTTTGATTGGCTGGAGGATTTCATTATTATAACAATTGGGAAACCGGCACACCATTACTGGACAGTTGTTTCGTCCTAGTTTGGGAATCTTGTGTACTGAGGAAGAGTCCCAAACTAGCTCAAAGTAGCTGTCCAGAACTTGAGTGCTGATGGCTCTCTAACTGCTGTCAAATCAATAATATTATTGTTCACAATGATATTACTGTTATTATACATACTGATTACGGAATATACCTATTGAATCATGGGAATTATTGAAAAGACAGTTGACAGTGGCGAAGAAACTTTTCTTTTCAACAAAGTCATCAGCTATGCTGGCTATACATTTGTGTATTTATTGTAAGTGGGTGAGGAAGTTCCAGAACTGTATCCGGTCAAGGGCCAGATTTATCAAATACAAAATGTAATAAACCGGGGGATAGGACAGAAACAACGTAGCAGATTGATAACTACTGGGAGAATTGATTTTTTGAGCAATCAGGCATTAAAATCGTAGTGATAATGAAATAGGCAGGAGGTTTGCAAAAGAAATACAAACTTAATAAAGCAGATAAGAATTAAAAACGCGAAAATAACAGAAATAAACAGGAGGATTCAATAAGAAAGGTGATACAATGATCAATATTGCTAGGACTGACTTTCTGTGATGACCATCGTAGAGACAACTGTTAGACGTATTTCTTTTAAATACATGACTTGGTCTCGAAATTTTGGATCTCCAGAGTGTCATCTATTTTCAGATGGATTAATTTCACTCACTTTGAGGAGTTTGACGGCATCTTATATATATGACTTTGAAGGAATCCTCATCGAATGGAGCTGAATGTCCAGAATTCACCAGATGTCCCGTTAGCAAACCATGTACATACTTGAGTTCCGTCTATGCTATCCAGCCAGGCTGAAAAGTTTTACAGAGCGCGTTTTACAAGCGGACGCATGTTGCAGCCAATGTACTTCACTCCACTTGGGCAATTTAGCTGATGTGTGCCTGTTGAAGTGGACCAATGCGACAACTTGTCATTCTCTTGTGACCTGAATAGTTTCTTGCTAGAGAATGTCACTGGAAGGCTGCCAGTGGGTTCGCTTGTCAGACTTTTAAAATGTTTTTCTTCGTTTCCAATGGAAGCATTTGCAGGTAGTTCTTCATAGCTGTATGTAAGCAAATAATATTATTATACGTATGCATTCGAAAACAATTTAACTGTCTGAATAATAGTTATTTTAATTTCGCCGAAATATTTGCCTTTTTTGCATAGAGTTTGGTAGGTATGAGAAACTAGAATGCCCGATTTCAGTCATCTATTATTCATGAATAATGGTTATCATGTCGCTTGTTATTTGTTCAACTTTATCGTTCTTTTGAGTCCCAAGTGGAAAATAGGGCTTCAACAACACATCTCCACTTTGTCCAATTATCTGCAGTCCTCTTTAGATGGTCAAATGACGGTCCGCAGTCTCTCATCTCCTCCACGCACCATCTCCTCAATATCAATCAACCTGCAACGAACTCACAACTCGTCATTTCCCATTGGGGTTTCACTAGATTGACAGCCTGTATTGAAGGCGATGTCACTCGAAGGTTTCCTCAGCGTGTGCTCAATCCATGTCCATTTTCTCCAACGTATTTGTTGAACGATCAGTTCTTTGTTGATTCGTTCCCAGAGTTTCTAGTCGCCAATGCGATTCTTATTAAAATTCTGCACTGCCCTGTTGATGGAAATGCTTTTCGTGAAGCGCAGTGCAAATTTTTCACCCATTTAGAAGAAATGACCGACTGATTCAACAATGGTGTTAGAAATCCGAATTTTGTTGGTTTTGCTGAGGTGGAGTGCAGTAGATTTTTTTAACTGATTTCAGATTCATAAAGGTACACCTAACCTTTCCTATTCTATCTTTTACATCCTCATCTGCTCGCAGATTTCTGAGAAGAGTTCTCCATTCTGTATTTACAGTTCACAGTTCGCTTAGTATTCATATGTACCATACGGCTGTTGGTGTACACATTTGAGGTGCCATCCATTACTGTTTGCAGTTGTATATAGAAATCTTCCTTCTCCTCTTATTTCGAATTGTAAGTGCGCAGCATTGGATACTTGTAACCTTCCTTTCCTCTTTTGGAGTTGAATCTTGCTGTTATGACAGTGGAGGAGACAGGTTCCCACTGCATAAGAGCTTTGGCTGACATTGGTGAAATTATAAAAGCCACATACTGCCTCAGTGTTCTCGTGGTTGTCGTCTGGATAACTGGAGTACATTACTGACTCACCACCTGACAACTTTGACAGTTCACATACATTCCATCTGCCCTGGCAGATATCCAGCACTTCTATGCCATATCTACCCATGTGTTCAGCAGCTCGAACAGCCTTCCCAGTTTCGCACATTTTACGGACGTATTCCACGTCACCATTCTTATTTTTGCTTTCATCGAGAGAAGACACATCGGTTGGCTGTTGAAGTCTCTGTAAAAGTATGATTGGTTTTGTGGTGTAGAGTCGCTAACCCATACCAAACCCTCCTTCTTTCCTCGGTCGGACTTGGGATCAGCTGCAAAACTAGTGAGCTAGTAATCCAGACTAGGTTATGGTGATAATAACAGCAATAACAAAGATGTTGACACCTCAAAAGTACACCAGTATTCACACTTTGAACATGTACTTACAAATGAATGAAATCCAACATAGTCAAGTTCTGCCTTTTTGGATTTCATTAGTTCCTATCATTGAATAGAAGATAATGTAAATATTATTGATTCTATTCTATTTACACAGGCTTAGACATGTACTATTTATGTACCTGAAATCAGTTATCTGAAACACTAAATGTAATCTGAAGACACAGAAAACAAAAATTCATTAGAATTGACAACACTGAAACGGATAGATATTATAAAGTGGATTTAATACTGTAAACAAGTTGCTTTTTGATGAATAAGCTTTCCAAATAATTGTTTTAACTTCTTCTCACAAGTTTATACTTGTATCTCTGTTACATCATAAGTAAAACATAGCAGTCAATTGCTCATTGATTACTATCGAATAGATGTTGTGAAGTTGTACGGGGAAGCTGTGATCAAAGGTACTCACTACGTGAAGGTTAGCTGGAGAGTGATCAAAGGCAATGTTGGAGGGTAGGGCCATAATATTAGGAATTAAAATAGTTAAAATTCGGGATTCTCGGGGACCAAGTGGCTTACCTCGCTGGCCTGAAGGTTCCGGGTTCAACCCTTGCTGGGGTTATGGGTGTGCACTTCTGAGGAACCCTAAGGCAGGATGAAACAGGCATCCAGTGCTTCATAGTTGTAAAAAGTATTGCAAAATAGAGACAGTAAACAGGGATATGAGGCAAAAGGAATAGTAATATTGAAGAAAAATATTGTTTTATTGGAAATTATCAGTCACAAGTAATGGATGTATCTGTGTCATCTTTGAGAACGATTTTTAGCCATGTCACCAATTATCTCCAGCTATTGGTTTTTACCGTCCTGAGGACCCCAACCAGGAAGTCTACACCTTCCTACGTGGCTGGCTGGGTTAAACTAACCGTTGTGGATGTCATTGGCTGATGAAGCCATGTTTTGGTTTGACCACCACTAGCTCACTCTTTTCCAACCTGATCCATGATTTGTCAGTTAACATTGCCCGTCGAGGTAGGCGATCAATGGCTAGACATGTGTAACACATGTCCTAACCATTTCAGTCAATGTAGCTTCACATCCCCGTCTACTGATTCCCCCTCTTTGCCTGGCACTCGACGCTTAACCTCAATATTGCTCACCCTATTATATCATTTCTTACTAGAAATAGAACGCAGGAACCTATGATCGAAGATAGATAACCAGCCTTTTCGCATCTTCCACTCTCAATGACCAGGTCTCACAGCCATCAAGGAGGACGGAGCGGACTGCTGAGCAGCACACATGCCCTTTGCTCGATAGCTGGATACCACGTCTACGCCAGAGAAGGCGGAAACTGGCAAATGCGAAACAAGCCTTGTGTATCCGTGCTGAGATCTCGTCAGCGATCAACCCACTGGAGCTGGCTGATGCAACTTCCCCCCAAATAAGTGAAGTGGTCAACAAGCACTACCACCTCACTTCCTATTTCTAAGCTAAGAGTGAGTCACTGGAGTCCAATCCTGTAGCGTCATCTTACATTTGGCGGAAGCGAATCGCATGCCAAACATTCAAAGATTGCAGCTCATTTTGTTAGCGTCTTCAACTAGAAGGACTATATCACCTGCGTATTCTAAGTCAAAGAGATTATTCCCTCCTTGGTAACAAATCAATCCCTGAGTCTCTGAAGTCGCTTAATTCCAATGGTATATCTATGATGAAATTGAGTAGAAATGGAGATAGTGGGCATCCCTGTCGGACAACACTAGTTGTTATATAACTGGTGCTGGTTCTTAATGGAATCTACATTGAACAGTAAACATGTTCACAAATGACTACAGGTGGTATGATATCTAATTCCATGTCGTTTTTTTTATTTGCATAAAACATAATGTCATACATCATAATCATATCAGTTGAACCTACGCAACGCTGAGAAAGTTCTTCTTTTATATGACTCTCATCCTTCATCCCCATATGTCAGGATAGTGCAGTCTTGTAGATATCTACGATAGTTGTTCTCAGTTGATTCGATAATCTATCTCTGCCTCCATCCTGTTACACATTAGATGTTAATGCTGTCATTTCGCCTACTTCCCATGCCTTTCATCCCTTGGCATGATTATAGGTAACTGAATGTGATGCCACTGGTGGGCTTTTTCTCTAGATTCCTCATTTTACTAAGATCAGCTAATTGAGATTTCCCACTGGTGACGTCATAACAGCCGCTCACTTACTGCCTCAGTGTGCTCGCGGTTGTCGTCTGGATTATCAGACCGGAGTAGATTACTGACTCTTCAGTTGACAATTTTAACAGTCCACATCCATGCCAGAAAGCCAACATGAACAGGGCTATACCTTAATTCTCACAGCTTCTGTCCATTAGAGTATAGGAGAGGCTTGATGAAATGCTTGTTTAAGAGGATTCAGTGTGTATGTACGGCTGATTTTATGGCGAAAGAAAATGAAATATTGATGAGTACAGAGACGATTACAAAACACTCAGTCATTGGATTTAATCTCAAAACGGTTCTTTAACCGATGTCAGCTCGTGATGAAAACCTGTAACCGAATTCGCTTAATATTGTTGAAATGTAGTCAACTTCCATACCTTCGAAGTGAGGTTTTAGCTTTCACTACTTTCCTCCTCCTCGTCAGGACGCTACATCCAGTGTAATTCTCTTGACCTTCTCTCAATTTAGTGAATTTTATGGCTTCATTATTGTCTCAATAAAGGATTCTGCATAAACTGACTGATGTATAACTAGGGTAAGTAATCCCGTGTCACCATTCTTTGCTACCATTCTATATTTCTATATACGTTGTTTGATAGGGAGATATGAATACTCGGAGCATTACATACTTATGATTTCATGTTCCATTCTGAAAAGTGTATTGCCTTACAGAGATAAAATTTTGGAAAGGATTCGTTGATTTTTTAAGACACACTGATTAACGTTAAGTCAGTATTTAGTGTGTCGTTAGAATAAACACTAAAACTGTACCTTTGACCATTCACTGTAGCGTCTGAGGTAAATTACAGGTGAAGGTACTTATTTTTTATTCCTTCGAATAATGAGTGGAAGGGATATTGGGCCGCAAAACAGATCTCTGAAGTCTAAGTAGCAGGGTGGTTTAACTGGGTAGGGTTGCTATCCTCAGGCTCAACTTTCCCTATTTGTGGGATTTAGAACTGGCTAAGGGAGATAAAAGTGTGTGCTGGCCATGAATTTAGCCTTAAAGCACGCGCATGATTGTCGAGCAATTTACCTTTAAGCCATCAACGCACATGTAAAGATACTGAAGATTAGACTTTGTAATGGATCATTAACACAGAATCAAACATTTTCGGTCTCAGTAACATGATGATATTTCGGTTGATCGTGAATAGAAATGGAATCCAGGATACACATGCTACTCTTTCGAAGACTAATCGTCCGTACAACTGAAATACGAAGGGTATCTTGAGAAAAGAATTGTAGCACGGTGATGTTTGCTTAACTAGCTCCACAGTGAGGCTACGAACAAATGAACTTCATACAACAGTGTGTCAAATGGTACACCTTCAGTTTAACCAGCCGAAATAAATAAGCAACATCCGCACCCTGCGTCGAAGGAGATGAAACCTGCACTTCGATAATCCTGTGGAATTATTCAACGATACATCTATTCCTATAAAATATATACTGATTGGAATTGTACCTTTAGTTTGTGATTCAAATTCGTCAAATGTGTCCTGAAATCGAACGTCAAATCCATCGCTTTCTTTAGTCCTTCACCAAACTGAAAGAGGGAATATCGTAGTTCATTGTGACGAAAAATGAATTGAGTATACTAGCAGTATGAATCAAATGACCATGTGTGTGTGTATTAGTTAACAGACTTCACCGATTTATGAGTTAGATTTTTAGATTTCACTTACGAACTGAGTGAATTATTTGCAGTATAACATATGATCGTTGTCTAGAATAAAGTGATTATTCTTATTCTTATGACAACCGTGATTACTTCAAGGAGATCTGCTAATCATGATAATCCACAACTCTCAGCAGTGTTAAACTTGTGAATCCTTTCTGAATATACTTCAAAAGTCTTGATGACAAGATTGACAATTAAAAGGAAAGCACAGGTCTCATAATCACTTCGTTTAGTAGACAAGTCATTTACAGAATATTCATCATATTGGTTGGTGATTCATGATTTCGCATGACAGATATTTTCTATTTCTCATTTCAAACGATCGACTCTGCTCAATTTTACTCCGCTATGATCTGTTGCAGTCCACTGAATAAATCTGCTAACCAACAATATCTCACACACTATCAGAATTTAACGGTTTAAGGAAGAAATGAAGGTGGATTTGAGACCATACTCAGGGGAAACAAACAGTCAAGTAACATCACACAACAGGCTGTCTCTCTAGTTGAACCCGAATCTGCTGTGTCGAGTTGGTCGTCAGCGAGACGTTTATATGTGGGAGGAGGTGATACGAAGATGAGACCAAAGCACGTGGGTAGACGTGGAGCCAGGTGAACACCTTGGCAGACAACCGAACGCACTGTAGACGTGTGGTTGAAGCCGTATGTTCCTCTAGGAACTAAACGAGACAACAAAAATAATAACGATAATAAGGAAAACATGGTATTGACAAATCTTTACAGAAACTATATTTGATAAATATAAGAGACTTAGTTTCACAATACATGAGCAAACATACTGGATTTAATCACAAAGTTACATGTTAAAGAAACTTCAATTCACTGCAGCATATTCTCAGCTTCTATTCGGTTTGAGTTTTTCCTTGAATTTCTCTACATCGTTGGATATTTTCTCGAAGGCTACTGATAGTCGTTCCATAATTTTGACTACTGTTTTATAAAACGACAGTGTTATATGATCTAGAGTTTTCGGTTTGTAAATTTCCGGGGATGTTTGCACTGCTACATCAACTAATTTACCTTTGTGCTCTTGTTTGTTTTCTCCTTCTGTTGAAGTTTCATTTTCACTTTTCGGTCTGAATCCAGGTGGTATAGTGTCTTCGTCCTCACCAAGCATAGGCATCTTTTTCTCCTCAACTCTTTCCGTCACTTCATCTGGACTGGTAGTTGTTTTTTCTGTGTTTCCGGTAGCCATCGGCACTTCCGCTACTTCCGTCTGTACATTTTTATTATCCTGTGAGTCATCAGGTGGATTAGGACTTTGTGTATCAACTGCTGGAGGCGTAGTTTCAGCATTCTGCATAACAGAAAATGAATGAACGCCTAGATTGGCTTGCAGTAAAGCCAGTAAAACAGTGCAGAGAAATACGTCCATGGTAGAATCAAATATCGTTATTTCAAATCAGCATGTTATAACAAATCAGTTTATATATAAATTTATACGCTTGCAATACAAGTCACAAGATTTTGTCCAGAGAGTTTGCAACCAATTGGATTTGTTTCACAATTATTATTCATTCATATTATTTCTGAAAGCATGAAATAATACCACTTCCATACATTGAGGGGTGGGATTATGTCAGTTGCATCAAGGGTTATACTAGTGGTTGGTCTCTCCAATGACTGGATTAAGAAACTTGACTGCCAACCAAGTTTTAATTTTTAGTAATCACACTTCTTTTTAGAGCGTACTACTACTAGTCAGCCAATGATTTTGAGCAATCTCATTTCGCATAAATAGTAAAATGGAACGGAAGATGCAGGTAGTCAGCTGTGACAAACACTTAAACAATTTCTAGTCTTTCTATTCCTAATTGCTTAGTTTTTATTCGTAATTAATGTCTTATTTCATCTGATAAGTCAAACAAATTGAGTGGGCATAAAAAGCTGATGATATGTGTGTTAACAGGTTCGTACTGTTCTTTTCAAATTTCTTAACTTTTATTCCTTTGTGTTTCCACCGGAACAGAGGATTCAAACTAGAACTTTGAAGTTTCCGCATCAGGGAAGGATTGCTAGTCTCACGCTTAACCTCCCATCTTTGCCGAGCTAATTATTTGCTAAGAGAATTTTGGCAGTCAGTCCGTCGGCTGGGAATTGAACCACCAACCACCTCACTGGCTAGTGAGCATTCTTCCTCTGCACCACCGACTCACCTTTGCAGACTCGTTAACAGTAAATACCACGATTTACTAAAATGAACTTTTCGAGTAATGACGAGCCAAGATTTCAATGAAATAGCCCACAGAAGTCACACTGAATTAGTATAGATATAGCTGAAATTTACCCCACCAAAAAATGTTAATTTCTTCTATTTATCAGTTGTTTATAGTAGACGGTGTCAGGTTGTTTTTTTCGCAATCGAGGTTAATTCATTTCCTTATTGAGGAATTAATACTTCCAGCGCAACATTATACAAGGCCAATTGTACCCGAACTACCCCAACACTAGGTGTATAACCGCAATGCTGGATGATTTGGACGATCTACAAATGCGTATGAGACTTTCGTGAATTGTGTATTTCTGATGATGTCCTCAGACCACATGAAATCTAATCTAATGGAGAAGGAAATTAATGCGATATTATAAATATGCTTGTATCATTCATTGCGTAGCAGTAAACATGGATAATGTGACTGCCTCAATAATTTATCAATTCTCATTTTAACATTAAGAACACAATATTCAGCAAAGACACTCATTTCAGCACATGCATTTCATATTATTATTATTATCATTTTATCCATTGATAATATATCTGTTAAAAGTAATCTCTCCACTGAATGTTGTATTCCTAATGTGATTGTCGTTATTAGTCATCCCTTTGAGCTCTTATTGGAACATTGGGCTCCGGCCATCAACCGCCACTTCACTCTGTTCTCTGCAGTCTTTTCCAGCTTCCACAGATAGTATTTTGGAAAGAACTTGTCGACTTTTCACTACACACTCATTATCGTTAATTAGGTACTTACCGTGACGTTAAAGCAAACACTAAAACTGTACCTTTAACCATTCACCATAGGGTTAAACGTAAATGACGAGTAAAGACAATTATTTAATTCCTGTGAGCAGCAACTGGAACGTCAAACTTCCAGCTACAGCTTTGAAATCTCACTAGCAGTGGTGTTTATTACAGAGTAGTATTGTTACTCTCATGCCCAACCTTCCCTCTCTGTCAGGCTTATAACATGCTAACAGGGGTAAAGGTGTGCGCCAGCCGGGAATCGAATCCCAGACCACGCGCGTGATTGGTGAGCATTCTACCTTCAAGCCTTCAACGCACAGGTAAAGATACCGAAGATTAGATTCTGCAATTCATGATAAACTCACTATCAAATATTTTTGGTCTGAACAACCTGGTGATACTTCACTTGATAGTGAAATGTAAGTGGAATCCAGGATGCACATTTATCTCGTTTGATACTCGTCGCCGGGATACACTTACACCTTCCTAGTGAGTTTGAACAAACCACTTCAAGCGTCAAGTCTCGAAGGGAATCTAGCTGTTCATTCTCACACAGGATGTTTCACAATAAGCCACCATTCACTAAAATGAAATATAAATATTCTCTAAGACAATTTCTTTCTTAAGACTACTGCTCAATTACTGATTATTGAGAATATTCAATCACTCATTTTGTTTTCATTTATAACAAAAGGTCAACCATGGATGACAGATGATCACCACACTCTGTCCATTTTGTAGAATATCAAACACCACCAACCAACAGAAACTTGACACACTCGGACACACTCACACTCACACAAACAGCTAAACTCTTTTCTCTGCAATATTTAAAGTAAAACTTATCTGAGCTGTACTCATTCTCTTTTATTCACAGTATGTCAAAAAAGGAAAAATTTGAATGAATATCTATCCATCGAACATTGAATAAACTTAATCATACTGTGATAAATACAAAAATATGAAACTATCAGATATCGTGTTTTCACGCGTATTCCTCCTGAACATCTTCCTATGCTTCATTACATATTCAATGGAATGCTGTCAAGCAACATTTGACATTGTGGCAGTAACTGGTGATGATGGTGAAGACACTTTGTCAAAAAGACAATTTCAAATGAGTATGGAAGAAGCTTTGAGAAGAATAGCTGCACAAACTCCAGGCGGTCAACCTATGCTGAGTGAATCACAGTTAACAGAGCTGATAGGCGCCGACGGGAGCACAAGATATCAAGGACCAGTACTACAAGAATTCAGAAACATTGCTCAATCAATCACAAGATTCCGTCCTGGGAATTCTTCAATTAGGCTTGATCGAAATGTGTGGTGGATGCAGGTCATCAAAGTAATTGTAATATTTTTCACTTGTAGTAAACTTTTGAAATATTTCTAATAGTGCGATCGATTACATCTCTTTTGTTTTTGAAAATTGACTTTTGTATATTATATATGTCGAAACCAATTTCACTTGTAACAGTTTGAAAAAATTTGGGCATTGGGTATGTGATATTGATTACAATAAAGGTTTTCTATATTTCACAATGAATAACATGTCGCTATTTAATGCTAATAGCTTTATCATATTAGTAGTATTATTTAACCAGGATTGGCAAAATCCACTCAGCTTATGTAGAACAACTGAATCATCGTTCATCCCCAAGGAGTGAGTTTTACGTTATCAAAGTGGCCAATTGGTAAAGATAACAAAACCAGGTGTAGATTGTTGTATCCGATATGTGTATAAAATTATAAAAGGGGCGTTTGTTTACATAATGAAATTGCTTATCACATTCGTGTTGATTTTTTGACTTTATGGGGTGGAGGAAGCTTTTGCAACCAGCTCAAATTCTGTTTTAGTCCATCATTCCTATTCAGTTCAGATAATTCGGATTGCATTTGAAATGAAGTGCTTCTGATGATGTGAGACGTCCTTTTTGATTTCCGAAATTTTTCTGAATGATTTTTGATATTGTCAAATCAATTTTGTGACCTGATTCTATGGAGTGTAGACGAGCTATGGCTGGTGATTTTTGAAGCTTTTCTAAATCAACTGCATTTTACGGAGATCAAACAGAGGTGGCTCTACGGTGTTATCCGATATATATCGTATCACATTGCAAGGATTTTATTTTATAAACACAATTAGATTGAGAATCCTTAGGAATTCGGTCTTCTATATGGACAAGGTTGCTTTGTAGTGTGTGTGTCTGTTCTGATGTTTTGAAGAAAACTTTGACGCTGTTCATGTTTAGTGAGTATTCTTCTGATGCTCTCTGATGTATCCGATGGTCCACATGGACTGACAACTGTTGAGTTTCATGTCGTCGGAATACGAATACGACCACATTTTATTAAAGTCGTTGTTGATTTTGTTCATGAAGTTCTTTGGATAGTTATTTTCTTCAAAGCCTTTTCGTCAAGTTCAGTGCAAGTTTATCACCCACTTGGAAGAACCGACTGACTGACTGATTCAACATTGGTGTTAGAAATCCGAATTTTGTTCTTTATGCTGAAGAGAAGTGCAGTGGATTTTTTCAACTGATTTCAGATCGATGAAGGTACACTTTACCTTTTCGATTCCAGCTTTTACGTCCTAATCTGCTCGCAGACTTCTGACAAGAGTTCTCCATTTTTACTGATTTTTCCGACAGCCTCTTGACCCATGATGAGTCCCCTTTCTGTATTATCAGCTCCCAGTTCGCTTGGTATTCATATGTACCATACTGCTATTGGTGTAAAATTTCAGGTGCTATCCATTACTGTTTGCAGTTGTATATAGAATTCTTCTTTCCTCTCTTTTTCCGAGTTATAAGTGCGCAGCATTGAATAATTGTAACATTCCTTCCCTCTTTTGGAGTTGAATCTTGCTATTATGACACTGGAGGAGACAGGTTCCCATTGCATAAGAGCTTTGGCTGTCACTGGTAAAATCATGAAAGCCACTCACTTCTTCAGTGTGCTCGTGATTGTCGTCTGGATGACTGGAGTAGATTACTGACTCACCACCTGCCAACTTCGACAGTCCACATCCATTCCATCTGCCCTAGCAGAAGATACCTAGCACTTCTATACCAAACCTACCTATTTGTTCAGCAACTTGGACAGCCTTCCCAGTCTCGCACATTTTACGTACACATTCCACGTCCCCATTCTTATTCTTGCTTTCGTCGAGAGAAGACACATCGGTTGGCTGTTGAAGTTTCTGTAGAATTATGATTGGTTTTGTAGTGTAGGATCGGTAGCCCATACCGAACCTTCCTTCTTTCCTCAGACTTAGGACCAGCTGCAAAACTAGTGAGCTAGTAAACTAGATTAGGTTATGTTGATAATAACAGCAATAACAAAGATGTTGACACCTCAAAAGTACTCCGGTATTCACACTATGAACATGTACTTATGAGTGAATGAAATACAACATAATCAAGTTCTGCTTTCTTGGATTTCATTACTTCCTATCATTCCATAGAAGATAATGTAAATATTATTGATTCTATTCTATTTACACAGGCCTAGACATGTACTACCTATGTACCTGAAATCAGTTATCTCAAACACTAAATGTAAGCTGAAGACACAGAAAACAAAAATTCATTGGAATTGACAACATTGAAAAGGAAAGATATTATAAAGTGGATTTGTTATATACAAACAAGTTGCTTTTAGATGAATAATTGTTTCCAAATAATTGTTTTAGCTTCTTTTTACAAGTTTGTACTTGTTTCTCTGTTACATCAGAAATATAACAGATCAGTCTCTGACTCATTGATTACGATCGAATAGATGTTATGAAGCTGTACTGGGAAGCTTTGATCAAAGGGACACACTACGTGAAGGCAATGATGGAGGGTTGGGCTATAATATTAGGAATTGAAATAGTTAAAATCCTCGGACCACTGGATTCGCGAGGACCGAATGGTTAACCTCGTTAGCCTGAAGGTCCCGGGTTCGACCCTTGTTGAGGTCACCGGTGTGCACTTCTGAGGAACTCTATGATAAGATGGAACAGGCATTCAGCACTTTATGATTGTTAATGCTATCTTAATGGTGACTGACTTGTTTCAACCTAGAATTTTGCACAGTACAAATTCGCAGCAGTTCGAGTCTCCACTCTCCCTCCTTGTAGAACACATAGCCAGAGAATAAAGAAAAAGAAATGCAAAATAGAGACAGTAGACAGGGATATGAGACAAAAGGAATGGTAATAACGTAGCTTCACAACCCCGTTCATTGATTCCCCCTCCTTACTTAGCACTCTACGCCCAACCTTAATATCGCTCATCCTATTATACCACTTCACAAGGGAGAAAGAACGCAGGCACCTATGATCGAAGACAGCTAATCTTTACATGTCTTCCACTCTTAACTGCCTGGTTTTACAGACACAAAGGAGGATGGAGAGGACTGCTGAGCAGTACACACGCCCTTTGGTCAACAGCCAGCCGGCTATCACGTTTACTAAGCCAGAGACGGCGTAAACTGGCATATGGGAATCCAGCCTCCTGTATCCGTGTTGAGATTTGGTTAGCGATCAACCCATTGACGTGAGCTGATGCATTTCCCTCCCCCCCAAAAAAAAGTGAAGTAGTCAACGTACTCTACCAATTCACTCCCTATTTCTAAGCAAGGAGTCAATGTAGTCCAATCCTCTAGCATCATCAGCTTACATTAAGCGTGAGCGAATTGCATGCCAAACATTCACAGATTGCTGCTCCTCAAGGTGTTCAGAAGACTTCACATTTGGTCAGCGTCTTCACCTAGAAGAACTATATCATCTGCATATTCTAAGTCAATGACAACAAGTCAATCCCTGAGTCTCTGAAGTCACTTAGGGTTAATTCCAACAGTATACGTATGATTAAATTGAGTAGCATTGGGGATAGTGGGCATTACTCTCGGATACTTCTGGTTGACACCACTAGTTGTTATCTAACTGGTGCTGGTTCTTAACGGAATCTACATCGAACAGTAAACATGTTCACAAACGACCATGGGCAGTATGTATAAAATATAATGCCATACATCATAATCATATCAGTTGAACCTACGGAATACTGAGAAAGTTCTTTTCTATATAACTCTCACTCTTCTTTCCCATATTTCAGAGTAGTGCAACCTTGCAGATATCTACGATAGTTGTTCTCAGTTGATTCGATAAAAAATCTCTGCATCCATCCTGTTACACACAAGATGTTAATACTGTCATTTCGTCCCCTCCTCGCCTTTCATCCTATTGTATGGTTATGTGTAATTGAATATTATGCTACTGCTGGGCCTTTTTTTAGAATCCTCATTTTGCTAGGATCAGCTAATTGAGATTTCCTCCTGGTGACGTAATAACAGCCAATCACTGCCTCAGTGTGCTCGTGGTTGTCGTCTGGATGACCAGACCGGTGTAGATTACTGACTGTCCAGTTTACAATTTTAACAGTCCACATCCATGCAAGAAAGCCAACTTGGACTAGGCAATACTCTAATTTTCACAGCTTCTGTCCATTAGATTTTAAGAGAGGCTTGATGAATCGCTTGTTTAGGGGGATTCAGCATATATGTACAGCTGATTTTATAGAGATAGAAAATGGAATATTGATGGGTACAAAAACGATTACAAAACACGCAGTCATTGGATTTATTTTATAAAAGTGGTTCTCCAACTCATGTCAGCTGATGATGAAATCCTGTAACCGAATTCGCTTATTATTGTTGATATGTAGTCAACTTTCATACCTTCGAAGTGATGTTTAACTTTCCCTACTTTTCACTCCTCCTCGTCAGGATGCTACATCTACTGTGATTCTCTTGACCTTCTCTTAGTTTAGTGAATCTCATGGCTTCATTATTATCTCAATAAATGATACTGTATAAACTGACTGATGTATAACTAGGGTAAGTAAACTCGTATACTCGTATCACCATTCTTCGCTACCATTCTATATTACTGTATGCTTTATTTGATAGGGAGATATGAATATTCGGAGAATTATATACTGAAGTTTTCACGCTTCATTCTGCAAACTGTATCGAAAATACGCTGTTACTTTTGCATTCCACAGATACAATTTTGAAAAGGATTTGTTGATTTTTCCTGACTCGCTGATTAACGTTAAGTGAGTATTTAATGTGACGCTGAAATAAACACTAAGATTGTACCTTTGACCATTCAGTGTAGGGTTAGAGGTAAATTTCGGGTGAAGATACTTATTTTTCATTCCTTCGAGTAATGAGTAGAAGGAATATTGGGCTCCAAACTAGATCTTTGAAGTCTTAGTAGCAGGGGTGGTTTAACTGCGTAGGGTTGCTATCCTCAGGTTCAACTATTTGTGGGATTTAGAACTGGCTAAGGGTGATAAAGGTGTGTGATAGCCGTGAATCGAGCCCTAAAGCATATGCGTGATTTGCGGGCATTCTACAGTCAAGCCATCAACGCACATGTAAAGATACCGGTGATTAAACTTTGTAATGTATCATTAACGCAGAATCAAACATTTGTGGTCTCAGTAACATGATGATATTTTGGTTGATCGTGAATAGAAATGGAATCCAGGATACACATGCAACTCTCCGGAAGGCTAGTCGTCCGTACAACTAAAATACGAGAGGTATCTTTGGATAAGAACGGTAGCACGCTGACCTTCACTTAACTAGCTATGCAGGAAGGCTACGAATAACCAAACGTAACACAGCAGCCTGTCAAATGGTACACCTTCAGTTTAACCAACAGACTTTAACTAGCAAGATGCACGCCCAGAGTCGAATGAGATGAAACCTGCAGTTCGATAATCTTGTGGAATTATTCACCGATACATCTTTTCCTATAAAATATATACTGCCTGAAATTATACCTTCTGTTTGTGTTTTAACTTTGTCGAATGTGTCCTGAAATTGGACATCAAATTCATCGCTTTCTATATTCCTTTACCAAAATGAAAGAGGAAATATCGTAGTGGACCGTGACGACAAATGAAACGAGTATACTAACAGTACAAATCAAATGACTATCTGTGTGCAGTAGTTAACAGACTTAACCGATTAATGAGTCAGACTTTTAGATTTCATTTACGAAATGAGTGAATCAGTCGCAGTATAACATGTAATCTTTGTCTGGAATAAACTGATTATTCTTGTTCTTAGGGCGAGCGTGATTACTTCAATGAGATCTGCTAATCATGATAAACCACAACTCTCAGCTTTATTAAACTTGTGATTCCTTTATGAATATATAATTCAAACATCTAGATAATAATATTCATAACTGAAAGAAAATCTCAGGTTTCATTAACACTTCGCTTAGTATTCAAATCATTCATAGAGAATTCATCATGTACGTTGGTGATTCACGATTTCACATGACAAATATTTTCTATTCCTGATTTCAAACGATCGATACAACCCTACTCTACTATACTCCGCTTTGCTTTTCTGTAGTCTACTGAATAAATCTGCTAACCGAGGATGTCTCACGCATTACCAGAATTTTACGATTTGAAGAGGATATGGAAGTGGATTGGAGGCCATACTCTGAGAAAAGAAAGCATCAAGTGACATCACACGCAAGGTTCCCTCTCTCAAGTGGAACTCAAATGAGAAGCGACGAGTCAGTTAATCGTCATTGCGAGGGTGACACGCAGGAGGGCAGACGTGTAGCTTAGTGAAAACGTTGGTGGAGAACCGAAGGGAATGGAGATGTGTGGCAGAAACCCTTTGTTCCTCTACGAACTAAAGGAGACAATAATAACAATAATGTTAATAAGTTGAACATTGTATTGACAAATCTTCACAGAAACTATATTTGATAATTAAAAGATACTTAGTCTCACAGTGCATGATCAAAAACAAACAAAAAAAGACGACTACAAAACACTCAGCCATTGGGTTTAATCACAAAGTAACGTGTTAAACAAACTTCAGTTCACTGCAGCATATTCTCAGCTTCTATGAGGTTTCAGTTTTTCCTTGAATTTCTCCACGTCGTTGGATATTTTCTCGAAGGCTACTGATAGTCGTTCCATAATTTTAACTACTGTCTTATAAAACGCCAGAGTTATGTGATCTAGAGTTTTCAGTTTGTAAAATTCCGGGGATGTTTGCACTACTACATCAACTAATTTACCTTTGCGTTCTTGTTTATTTTCTTCTTCTGTTGAAGTTTCATTTTTGCTTTTCTGTCTGAATTCAGGTGGTATAGATTCTTCATCCTCACCAAGCATAGGCATCTTTGTCTTCTCCACTATTTCCGTCACTTCAGCTGGACTGGTAGTTGTTGTTTCTGTATTTCCGGTAGCCATCGGCATTTCCACTACTTCCGTCTGTACATTTGAATTATCCTGTGAATCAGCTTCTGGATTAGAACTTTGTGTTGGTGGTGGCGTCACTGTATCAGCTGTCGGCTGCGTAGGTTCAGCATTCTGCATAACCGAAAACGAATGAACTCCTAGATTGACTTGCAGTAGTGCTAGTAAAACAGTGAAGAGAAACACGTCCATAGTAGATTCAAATATCGTTATTTCAAATCAGCATGTTCTAACAAATCAGTTTATATACAAATATATACACTTGCAATACAAGTCACAAGATTTTGTCCAGAGAGTTTACAACCAATTGGATTTGTTTCACAATGATTATTCATTCATATTATTTCTGAAAACATGAAATAATACTACTTCGATACATTGAGGGGTGGGATGATGTCAGTCGCATCAAGGGTTATACTAGTGGTTGGTCTCTCCAATGACTGGATTAAGAAACTTGACTGCCAACCAAGTTTTAATTTTTAGTAATCACACTTCTTTTTAGAGCGTACTACTACTAGTCAGCCAATGATTTTGAGCAATCTCATTTCGCATAAATAGTAAAATGGAACGGAAGATGCAGGTAGTCAGCTGTGACAAACACTTAAACAATTTCTAGTCTTTCTATTCCTAATTGCTTAGTTTTTATTCGTAATTAATGTCTTATTTCATCTGATAAGTCAAACAAATTGAGTGGGCATAAAAAGCTGATGATATGTGTGTTAACAGGTTCGTACTGTTCTTTTCAAATTTCTTAACTTTTATTCCTTTGTGTTTCCACCGGAACGGAGGATTCAAACTAGAACTTTGAAGTTTCCGCATCAGGGAAGGATTGCTAGTCTCACGCTTAACCTCCCATCTTTGCCGAGCTAATTATTTGCTAAGAGAATTTTGGCAGTCAGTCCGTCGGCTGGGGATTGAACCACCAACCACCTCACTGGCTAGTGAGCATTCTTCCTCTGCACCACCGACTCACCTTTGCAGACTCGTTAACAGTAAATACCACGATTTACTAAAATGAATTTTTCGAGTAATGACGAGGCAAGATTTCAATGAAATAGCCCACAGAAGTCACACTGAATTAGTATAGATATAGCTGAAATTTACCCCACCAAAAAATGTTAATTTCTTCTATTTATCAGTTGTTTATAGTAGATGGTGTCATGTTGTTTTTTTCGCAATCGAGGTTAATTCATTTCCTTATTGAGGAATTAATACTTCCAGCGCAACATTATACAAGGCCAATTGTACCCGAACTACCCCAACACTAGGTGTATAACCGCAATGCTGGATGATTTGGACGATCTACAAATGCGTATGAGACTTTCGTGAATTGTGTATTTCTGATGATGTCCTCAGACCACATGAAATCTAATCTAATGGAGAAGGAAATTAATGCGATATTATAAATATGCTTGTATCATTCATTGCGTAGCAGTAAACATGGATAATGTGACTGCCTCAATAATTTATCAATTCTCATTTTAACATTAAGAACACAATATTCAGCAAAGACACTCATTTCAGCACATGCATTTCATATTATTATTATTATCATTTTATCCACTGATAATATATCTGTTAAAAGTAATCTCTCCACTGAATGTTGTATTCCTAATGTGATTGTCGTTATTAGTCATCCCTTTGAGCTCTTATTGGAACATTGGGCTCCGGCCATCAACCGCCACTTCACTCTGTTCTCTGCAGTCTTTTCCAGCTTCCACAGATAGTATTTTGGAAAGAACTTGTCGACTTTTCACTACACAATAATTATCCTTAATTAGGTACTTACCGTGACGTTAAACCAAACACTAAAACTGTACCTTTAACCATTCACCATAGGGTTAAACGTAAATGACGAGTAAAGACAATTATTTAATTCCTGTGAGCAGCAACTGGAACGTCAAACTTCCAGCTACAGCTTTGAAAACTCATTAGCAGTGGTGTTTATTACAGAGTAGTATTGTTACTCTCATGCCTAACCTTCCCTCTCGGTCGGGTTTATAACATGCTAACAGGGGTAAAGGTGTGCGCTAGCCGGGAATCGAATCCCAGACCACGCGCCTGATTGGTGAGCATTCTACCTTCAAGCCATCAACGCACAGGTAAAGATACCGAAGATTAGATTTTGCAATTCATGATAAACTCACTATCAAATATTTTTGGTCTGAACAACCTGGTGATGCTTCACTTGATAGTGAAATGTAAATGGAATCCAGGATGCACATTTCGTCCCATTAAGGCTCGTCGTCGGGATGCACTCTCACCTTCCTAGTGAGTTTGAACCAACAATGCAGAGGTCGAGTCTCGAAAACAATCTAGCTGTCAATTCTCAGACAAGATGTTCCACGGTTAGTCACCATGCACTAAAATAACATACAAATATTCTCTAAGACAATTTCTTTCTTAAGACTACAGCTCACTTACTGATTGTTGAGAATATTCACTCACTCATTTTGTTTTCATTTATAACAAAAAGGTCAACAATGGATGAAAGATGATCACCACACTCTGTCCATTTTGTAGAATATCAAATACCACCAACCAACAGAAACTTGACACACACTCACACACACACGGACACCTAAACTCTTTTCTCTGCAATATTTAAACTTAACTTGTTTCAGTTCTACTCATTATCTTTTATTCACAGTATGTCAAAAAAGGAAAATAATTGAATGAATATTTATCCATCGAACATTGAACATTGAATGAACTGAATCATACTGTGATAAATACAAAAATATGAAACAATCAGATATCGTGTTTTCACGCGTATTCCTCCTGAACATCCTCCTCTCCATCATCACATATTCAATGAAATGTTGTCAAGCAACATTTGGCATTGTCGCAGTAACTGGTGATGATGGTGAACACACTTTGTCAAAAAGACAATTTCAAATGAGTATGGAAGAAGCTTTGAGAAGAATAGCTGCACAAACTCCAGGCGGTCAACCTATGCTGAGTGAATCACAGTTAACAGAACTTATAGGCGCCGACGGGAACACAAGATATCAAGGACCAGTACTACAAGAATTCAGAAACATTGCTCAATCAATCAGTAGATTCCGTCCTGGGAATTCTTCAATTAGGAATGATCGAAATGTGTGGTGGATGCAGGTCATCAAAGTAATTGTGTTACTTTTCACTTGTAGTAAACTTTTGAAATATTTCTGTTAGTGCGATCGATTACATCCTTTTTGTTTTTGAAAATTGACTTTTGTAAATTATATATGTTCAAACCGAGTTCACTTAAAACAGTTTGAAAAAATTAGGGCATTGGGCATTTGATATTCATTGTAATAAAGGTTTTCTATATTTCCCAATGAATGACGTTTCGCTATTTAATGCTGGCAGCTTAATCAGAGTTGTATTATTAAACCGGAATTTACAAAATCCACTCAGCTTATGTAGAACAACTTAATCATCTCTCATCAGTTTGGGGTAACTTTAACGGTGCTGTCAAGGTGGCCAATTAGTAAAGACAACAAAACCAGGTGTATATTGTTGTATTTGATAAGTGTATGAAATTATAAAAGCAGCGTGTGTTTACATGATGAAATTGCTTATGATATCATTCGTGTTGATTTTTTGACTTTATGGGGTGGTGGAGAATTTCGCAACTAGGTCGAATTCTGTTTTAGTTCATCATTCCTATTCAGACAATTCGGATTCCATTTGATATGAAATGCTTCTCATTACGTGAGACATTCTTTGTGATTTCTGAAATTTTTCTGGATGATATTTGATATTGTTAAGATAAGTTTTCTGACCTGATTCTATAGCTTGTAGACGAGTTATAGCTGAAGACCCTTGGAGCTTTTATAGTTCAACTGGATTTTACGGAGATCAGACAGATAGCCTATGGTATTCATTTCTTCTGATTACCTTGATTTCTCTCCTTGGTGATGTTTGTCCGATTTCATATCACATTTCAAGCATTTTATTCTGTACACACAATTAGATTGAGAATTATTAGAGACTTGGTCTTCTATATAGGCAAGGTTGCTTTTAAGTGTGTTTGTTTGATGTTTTTGAAGAAAATTTTGACGTTGTTTATTTTTATTGAGTACTCTTCTCATGTTATCTGACGTATCTGATGTTCTATATGGAATGACAACTGTTTAGGTCCATGACTTCGGAATACGTTTACGACCATATTTTAAATGTCGATATTGATCTTTTAATGAAATGGGTAGTTATTTTCCTTGAGAATTTCAGTAATGTTTGATATTTTCTTTTCTTTCTCCTTCTCATCCGCTAACATCACAGAGTGTGCTCGTCTAAGGAGACTTGGAATAACTGATACCTTTGCGCTGATGGGGTGTGATGATTCAAAGTCTAAATATTTATTGGAGTGGGTTTTCTTCCTGAATAGAGATATAATAAAATGTCTTTTTTCCCTCATCTTGACTAAACACACAGTCTAGAAAACATAGTTCACCCAAGTCTCCTTCTGCTTCCAAAGTGAACTGGATTCTGGGAGATAGATTGTTTATTTTCTTCAAGAATGTTTTGTGTAGATCTCGTTTCAGCACTACAAAAG
This sequence comes from Trichobilharzia szidati, assembly GCA_944472155.2. Lineage (NCBI taxonomy): Eukaryota > Metazoa > Platyhelminthes > Trematoda > Strigeidida > Schistosomatidae > Trichobilharzia > Trichobilharzia szidati. The sequence goes on along the minus strand of OX235276.1, from coordinate 12,704,281 downwards.
TATCGTCTACATATCTTAACTCTGACGTTTTCTGTATTTCTCTTAATAACTGGATAGTCATCAAAATGTTGTCAGATAAACGGTTTATTGTTACAACTGGCGTCATGTCAAAATTCACTTCCTCAACTACCAGTCGTATTCTGTATTCAGTAATGAGTAAAATAAATGATTCGTGAAATTTACTGTACTTAGTAACCTTCAGAGAATCACAAATGGCTTTCGCTTTTCAAACACGTAAGCGTATTCATCACCATTGTTAATTTCACTTATCATTCTGATTGGAATGAAAAACTGCAGTAGTGTATCGGTCGCCATTTCGATAGAACGCATGCCTAACATTTCATCATTCTCCACAGCCTATCACATTATACAGTTTACTGCAAGTACTGAGATGATTTTATGATAGGAGACAGGCTTGTCTAACTCTTGAATTCACCTACAAACACCTTGAGTGAGTTTTCACTAGTGTGAATTAGTTGGTAGGCGTATTCATCGAATAGTTATTGAATAAGGCTTGTTAATGTGTGGGTTTCGACAATCCACAATAATTAGGCAGTTGTTAAATTACTTTGTGGTTAGCGCTGCAGAAGGTCTGTTCTGACGCCTAATCAGAAAACTAATCCAGGTGTTTTTTTAAAATAAGCAATAAAGGTTAATAAAGCAGGATTTTGTATATTATTTTGAAGGATTTTTCGAATAGCGCTGAATTTCCTGAATCGACCAGATGTTCCGTCACTGAACTATGTACACGTTTTAGTTCTCCTTTTACTAGCCGGGCTGGATAATGTTCACGAGCGCGTTTTTCATGTTGGCGCATGGTACGGCCGATGTACTCAGCTCCACAAGAGCAAGTAAATTGGTATATGCACGTTGAAGTGGCCGAATACGACAGTTTGTCTTTCGCGTTCTGGCTGAAGAGTTTCTTGCAGGCAAACGTCAGTCGTTCTTTTTTATTCCTTCACGTTCCCAGTGGAACATAGGGCTCCAAGCTAGTGGCTTGAAGTTTCTGTAGCAGTGTTTATCTTTACAGGATGGATTTGCTAGCCTCATGCCCAACCTTTCCCCTTAACCAGCTTTATTTCTGGCTTAGCGAGGTAAAGGAGTGCGTCGGCCGGAGATCGAACCCCGGACCATGTGCACGGTTGGCGAGCATCCTAACTGCTATGCCACCGACGCACTCAACGTCAGTCGTAGGCTCGCGCAAAGTATATCTTCCTCAGAGATTTACAGAGGCATTTACGAAGGATTTTTGCTTCAGTGTCACCTTTGAATTCTTCTTCGGGACGGATTGAACTTGTTCGGAAGTCTTCTCAGATTTCCATCAGGCTTCTCCGGAGATTACTCAGTTCTTCATCAATCACCTCCTCGCTGCATATCTTCTGAATCCTCGAAGAAAGAGTGTTTATCAGGTTCCTCTTTCTACTTAGAGGAACGAGGCTTTGAAAATTGATGAATAGTCCAGTCTATGTGAGATTTTTGAAGATGGATCTCTGTTTTGAAGCACAGACTACTTCTCTTTACTACTACTATATTCTGAATTTACACAGTTAAATATTAAGAATAGAGTACCAGTTGATTAGAGCTTGACTAATAATGACAATATAATTTCCCAAGGCACAAATGCGAAAAATGATTATATTGACCAAATTGATTTGATTATTGGTTTTGTAGTGAATTTTGTTTAATTGTTGGAGGATCTCGTCATTAGCTGACATCAGTTAGAGAACCACTGGAAAACCAGCACTCGAGTTCTGAATAACTGTTTCGTCCTTGTTTGGGGCTCTTCATCAGTAGGCAAAAGTCCCAAACTGGGACGAAACAGCCGTCCAGAACTCGAGTGCTAGATTTCCAATGGTTTTCTCACTGATATCAGCTCATTAATATTGTTGTTCACAATGATATTACTGTTATTATACATACTGATTACGGAATATACACATTGGATCATAGGAATAATTGAAAAGATGGTTGACAGTGACTAATAAAATTTTCTTTTCTACAAAGTCATCAGCTCTGCTGCCCATTTGTGTATTTATAGTAAGTGGGCGCGGAAGTTCCAGAACTATTTCCGGTCAAGGGTCAGATTTATAAGATGCAAAGTAAGTAATGAACAGGAGGATAGGATAGAAACAACGTAGCAGGATGATAACTTCAGGGAGAATTGATTTTTTGAGCAATTAGGGATAAAAAACGTTGTAATAATAAAATAGGCACGAACTTCGGAAAAGAAACACAAACGTAGTAGTGCAGATAAGAATTAAAAACGTGAAAGTAACAGAAATAAACAGGAGGATTCAATGAAACACGTAATTCAATGATCATTATTGCCAAGACTGACTTTCTGTGATGACCATAGTAGAGACAACTGTTAGACGTATTCCTATTAAATACATGAGTTGGGCTTGAAATTATGGATCTCCAGAGCCTCAGCTATTTCCAGATCGATTAATTTCACTCCCTTTAAGAGGTTTGATAGCATCTTATATATATGACTTTGAAGGACCTGCCATCAAATGGGGCTGAATGTCCAGAATTCACCAAATATCCTGTTACCGGATTATATACAAACTTGTTCTCTGCCTTTACCATCCAGCCAGGCTGAATAGTGTTACAGAGCGCGTTTTAAAAGTGGAAGCATGTTTCAACCAATTTACTCGGCTCCACTTGGGCAGGTGAGCTGGTATGTGCCTGCTAAAGTGGAACAATGCGAAAACTTGTCTTTCTCTTGCTGGCTGAATAGTTTCTTGCAAGAGAATGTCACTGGAAGGCTGCCGGCGGCTTCCCTTGTCAGACTTTTAAAATGTGATTTTGTTTCCAATGGGAGCATTTGCAGGTAGTTCTCCATAGCTGTATATAGGGAAATAATTTTAGTATACAAAACTATTTAACCTCGCCTAGATTACTAGGTCACTAGTATTCTAGCCGGTCCCAAGCCCGGATAAAGAGGGAGGGTTGGGGCGTGGTGCTAGCAACTCCACCCCCAAAACTTAACCAAATTGCTACTAAAACTTCAACGCACAAATATATTCAAAATTCTAAAACTACAAATAGTGACCTTATTTTTCGCTGGAATCGGGGAAGTGAAATGACGCGGGCTGGTGAAAGCCTTCGGGAAGCCAGTCAGCCAATGTGCCTCCTTTCGAAGAAAGCAAAAATAAGGATGGGGACGTGGAATATTCGTACAATGTACGAAACTGGAAAGGCTGCTCAGGTAGCCGCAGAAATGAGGAGATATAAAATGGAAGTGTTGGGAATCTGCGAGAGCAGATGGAACAGATGTGGAAGGAGCCAACTATCAACTGGAGAGACAATAATCTACTCCGGTCACCCAGAGGACAATCACGAGCACACCGAGGGAGTAGCCATCATGATATCACCAACAGCAGCCAAAGCTCTCATGCAGTGGGAACCAATCTCCTCCAGGATAATGACAGCCAGGTTCAACTCAAAAGGAAAGAAGGTTACAATCATTCAATGCCACGCGCCTACAAACGTCTCAGAAAAAGAGAAGAAGGAGGATTTCTACAGTCAACTACAAACAGTAATGGACAACGTCCCAAAGAGCGATATCAAAATCCTGATGGGCGACATGAGTGCGAAACTGGGAGGAGACAATACAGGAAGAGAACTCACCATGGGTCGTGAGGCCCTCGGTGAAATGAACGAAAATGGCGAACTCTTCTCAGACTTCTGCGCCTTCAATGATTTGGTGATTGGGGGCAGTGTGTTCAAACACAGGGATATACAAAAGGCAACATGGATTTCACCAGATGGACACACCAAAAACCAGATAGACTTCATTTCAATCTCAAGGAAGTGGAGACGGAGCCTACTGGACACAAGATCGAGGAGAGGAGCAGATGTGGGTTCAGACCACTATCTAGTACAAGGGACTTTCAAGGTGAAGCTGAAAGCCTCGAGGATACCTGGGGATAGGCCACAATGCAAGTTCAACACTCACAAACTGAAGGACACAATCACACAGGACATTTTTACTGCAACTGTCAGAGCAAAGCAGGAAACACTACGTGGCACCACTGAGGAATCATCCGTGGAAGACCATTGGAAGTCTCTGAAGGTAATTTTCAACGAAACGTGCTCAACGGTTTTAGGAAGAAAGAAGAAACAAGACAAGGAATGGCTGTCAACGGACACTTGGAAACTAATAGAGGAGAGGAGAAAAGTGAAAGAGAAAATGATTCAATGCAAAGATGGACAAGAGAAAGAGACGCTGAACTCAACTTACACAGCACTGGACAAAGAAGTGAAGAAGAGTGCCAGGAAGGACAAAAGACAATTCTACGACAACCTGGCTACTGAAGCTGAGAAGGCAGCAGGCAAAAGGGACCTGAGGACACTATATCAGATAACCAAGTCTCTATCTGGGAAGAGATCAACACAAGTGAAACCTATAAAAGACAGCCAAGGGAACCCAATTACCAAAGAAGAAAGACAGATTAAACAATGGGCGGACCACTTCAAAGGACTCTTGAATCGACCACCACCTACAACCCGTCCAGTAATACCAACAACAGCACGTACACAACTGCAAGTTGACACCAATCCTCCAACGAAAACTGAAGTTATGAATGCAATCAAGCTTCTGAAAGCTGGAAAAGCAGCTGGACCAGATGGAATACCCCCTGAAGCACTGAAAGCGGACCCAGAAACGACGGCAGATATGCTGACTCCATTATTGCAAAAGATCTGGAAAGAGGGAAAGGTGTCTACTGACTGGAGGAAAGGTTACCTGGTGAAACTACCAAAGAAGGGCGACCTGGGACTCTGCAAGAACTGGCGAGGAATCATGCTCCTGTCGACGCCAAGTAAAATCCTGAGTCGCATCATCCTGGAGAGAATCAAGGACGCGCTGGATACAGAACTCCGACCAGAACAAGCTGGATTCAGGAAAGGCAAATCATGTTCTGACCAAATTGCAAGTCTACGCATTATCATCGGACAAAGCATGGAATGGCAATCAAACCTCTACCTCAACTTCATAGACTTTGAGAAGGCCTTCGACAGCGTTGACCGCGAAGTAATTTGGGAACTACTCGAGTACTACGGCGTACCCCAAATATTCATCAACCTTATTCAACAGCTGTACGACAACAGCACATGTCAAGTGATCCACAGCGGAACACTCAGCGAGACGTTCTGTCGAAGTGAATACAGGAGTCAGACAAGGGTGCTTATTATCACCAATGATATTCCTAATTGTGGTGGACTGGATTATGCGTCAGACAGTGGGAAACGAGAAGACAGGGATATCCTGGACCGACGTGAAGAACCTAGAAGACCTGGATTTTGCGGATGATTTATGTTTGATGTCACACAAAATCGAAGACTTACAAGCGAAAACCGACAAACTGGTCGAAGAAGCAGCCAGAGAAGACAGGACTCCAGGTGAACATAGACAAGACGGAGGTTATGAAAATAACCAACCAACAACAGCAGCAACATCCAGTGCCAATCACCATCAACGGGAGGGATTTGAAAGAGGTTACTTCTTTCACTTATCTGGGGAGCATTGTCTCAACCACAGGAGGAACGGACGAGGATGTCAAATCGAGAATCGGGAAGGCGAGAAACACATTCATCAACCTGAAACCAATCTGGAAATCTTCGTCACTCACCATCAACAACAAAATTCGGATTTTCAATACAAACGTCAAGTCAATTTTGCTTTACGGATCAGAACCTTGGCCAGTGTGTCACGAAGAATATTTCCAACAGCCTGTTGCAGACCTTTATCAACAACTGTCTTCGCTCCATACTGAAGATTAGATGGCCAGAAAGAATCACAAACAAGAAGCTATGGGAACAAACGAAACAGGAACCAATCGCCCAACAAATATGCAGGAGGAAGTGGAGATGGATTGGACACTCGCTGAGGAGGCCGTTGAGTGACATCGCGCGTCAAGCCCTCGAGTGGAACCCGAAAGGGAAGCGGCGAGTGGGACGTCCAAGGGTGACATGGAGGAGATCGTGTGAGCAGGAGATGAAACAGTATGGAATAACATGGACGCAAGTGAAAAGAACAGCAGAAGACAGAAGCAAGTGGAGACGTGCAGTTGAAGCCCTATGTTCCACTAGGAACCCAAGGGAACAATAATAATAATAAATACAAAACTATTTGATAACAATATGACTATCTCAATAATTGGTATTTTAATTTTGCCAAAATATTTGCCTTTTGCATAGACTTTTGCAGGTATGAGAAACCAGAATGTCCGATTTCAGTGATCGATTACTCATGAATAATGGATATCGTGTCGCCTGTTACGTATTTATTTAATTGTATCCTTCCTTTGGGTCCCAAGTGGAAGATAGGGCTTCAGCCGCACATCTCCACTCTGTCTAATTCTCTGCAGTACTCTTTAGCTGGCCCAATGACTGCCCAAAGTCTCTCATCTACTCCACGCCCGATCTCCTCAATATCAATCAACTTGGCACCAACTCACAACTCGTCATTTCCCATTCGGAATCCACTAGAGTGACGACCTGTATTGAAGGCGATGTCACTCGACGGTTTCCTCAGCGTGTGCTGATTCCAGATCTTTTTCTTCCACACATTTGTTGGGCAATCAGCTCTTCGTTGGTTCGTTCCCAGAGTTTCTTTTCGCTAATTCTTGACATCAGCCAGTGAAGGCAGCTGTTGATGAAAGTCTGAACTGGCCTGTTGGCGGAAATGCTCTTCTTGAAGCTCAGCACAAGTTTATCACCCACTTAGAAGAACCGACTGACTGAGTGACTAATCAACATTGGTGTTAGAAATCCGAATTTTGCTGTTTATGCTGAAGTGGAGTGCAGTAGATTTTTGGAACTGATTTCAGATTGATGAAGGTACACCTTACCTTTCCAATTATAGCTTTTACATCCTCATCTGTTCGAAGACTTCTGAGACGATTTCTCTATTTTTACTTGATTCTCCGACAGCCTCTTGACCCATGATGAGTTCTCTTTCTGTATTATCAGCTTCCAGTTCACTTGGTGTTCATGTGTACCATAAGGCTTTTGGTGTAAAAACTGTATATAGAAATATTCCTTCTTCTCTTGTTCCGAGTTGTAAGTGCTCAGCATTGGAAAATTGTAACCCTCCTTTCCTCTTCTGCAGTTGTATCTTCCTGTTATGACAGTGAAGGAGACAGGTTTCCATTGCATAAAGGCTTTGGCTTCCTCTGATGACACCATGGTAGCCACATACTGCCTCGATGTTCTCGTGGTTGTCCTCTGGATGACTGGAGTAGATTACTGACTCACCACCTGACAACTTTGACCGTTCACATCCATTCCACCTGTCCTCGCAGATACCCTGCACTTCTATACCATATCTACCTATTTGTTCAGCAGCTCGGTCAGCCTTCCCAGTCTCGCACATTTTACGGACACATTCCACCTCCCCATTCTTATTCTCGCTTTCATGGAGAGAAGACAGATTGGTTAGTTGTTGAAGTCTCTGTAGAAGTATGATTGGTTTTGTGGTGTAGGGTCGCTAGCCCATACCGAACCCTCCCTGCTTCCCCGGACTTGGCACCAGCTGCAAAACTAGTCAGCTAGTAAACTAGACTAGGTTATGATGACAATAACAACAATAACAAAGATTTTGACACCTCAAAAAAACACCAGTATTCACACTATAAACATAAACATAATTAACTTCTGCTTTCTTGGATTTCATTACTTCCTCTCATTGAATAGAAAATGTAAATATTATTGATTCTATTCTATTTACACAGGCTTAGACATGAACTTTCTATGTACCTGAAATCAGTTATCTGAAACACCAAAATGTAAGCTGAAGACACAGAAAACAAAAATTCATTAGAATTGACAACACTGAAAAGGAAAGATGCAATGAAGTGCATTTAATATGTATATAAACAAGTTGATTTTTGATGAATTAGCTTTCCAAATAATTGTTTTAGCTTCTTTTTACAAGTTTGTACTTGTTTCTCTGTTACATCAGAAGTAAAACATATCAGTCTGTAGCTCATTGATTACTATCGAATAGAGGTTTTGAAGTTGTACTGGGAGGTTGTGATCAAAGGGGCCCACTATGTGAAGGTGAACTGGATGGTGATCGATGGCAATGATGGAGGGTAGGACTATACTATTAGGAATTGAAATAGTTGAAATTCGCGGTTCACTGGATTCTCGAGGACCGAATGACTAACCTCGTTATCCTGGAGGTCCCGGGTTCAACCCTTGCTGAGGTCATGGGTGCGCACTTCTGAGGAACTTCAAGCTAGAATGGAACAGGCATTCAGTGCTTTATGATTGTAAATGCTATCTAACTGATGACTGACTGGTTTCAACGTAGAACTTTGCATAGTACAAATGTGCAGCAGTTCAAGTCTCCACACTCCTTCCTTGTAGCACACAAAGCCAGAGAATAAAGTAAAAAGAAATGCAAAATAGAGACAGTAGACAAGAATATAAGGCAAAAAGAATAGTAATATCGAAGAACAATGTAGTTTTATTGGAAATTATAAGTTACAAGGAATGGATGCATCTGCACCGTCATTGAGAACAATTTTGATCCATGTCACCGATCTTCTCCAGTCATTGTTGTTTACCGTCCCGAGGACCCCAGTCAGTCAGGAAGTCTACACCTACCTACGTGGTTAGCTGGCTGGTCTGAACTAACTGTTGTGGATTTCATTGACTGATGAAGCCATGTTTTGGTTTGACCACTACTCGCCAACTCTTTTCCAACCTGATCCATGATACGTCAATTAATATTGCCTGTTATCGAGGAAGGTGATGGCTAGGCATGCGTAACACGTGTCCTAACCATCTCAGTCGATGTAACTTCTTCTGAAGCTGTTCAGAAGACCCTACATTTTGTCAGCGTCTTCATCTAAAACGACTATATCATCTGCATATTCTGTGTCAACGAGATTATCCCCACCCTGGTAACAAATCAATCCCTGAGTCCCTGAAGTCACTTAGGGTAAATTCCAATAGTGTATCTATGAAGAAATTGAATAGAAATGGGGATAGTGGGCATTGCTGTCGGACCCTACTGCTTGGCACCACTAGTTTTTATCTAACTGGTGCTGGTTCTTAACGGAATCTTCTTCGAAGAGTAAACATGTTCACAAATGACAATAAGTAGTATGGTATCTAATTCCATGTCGTTTTGTTATTTGGATAAAACATAATGTCATACATCATAATCATATAAGTTTTACTTAGGCAACACTGAGAAAGTTCTTTTTTCTTATATAATCCTCATCCTTCTTTCGCATATGCCAGGACAGTTCAGTCTTGCGGATATCTACGATAGTTGTTCTCAGTTGATTCGATAATCAATCTCTGCCTCCATCCTGTTACACATTAGATGTTAATACTGTCATTTCGCCTACTTCCCATGACTTTCATCCCATGGCATGATTATAGGTAACTGAATGTGATTCTACTGGGGGCATTTTTTCCAGACTCCTCATATTACTAATATCAGCTAATTGAGATTTCCCACTGGTGACGTCATAACAGCCACTCACTGCCCTAGTGTGATCGTGGTTGTCGTCTGGATGACCAGACCCGAGTAGATTACTGAGTCTCCAGTTTACAATTTTAACAGGCCACATCCTTGCCAGAAAGCCTACTTGAACAGGGCAGTACCTTAATTTTCACAGCTTCGCTCCATTACAGTACAAGAGAGACTTGATGAAATGCTTGTTTAGGGGGATTCAGCGTATATGTACAGCTGATTTCATCGAGAAAGAAAATGAAATATTGATGGGTACAAAGACGATCAGTCATTGGATTTAATCTCAAAGTGGTTCTCTAACCAATGTCAGCTCATGATGAAATCCTGTAATCGAATTCGCTTATTATTGTTGAAATTCAGTCAACTTCCATACCTTCGAAGTGACGTTTAACTTTCACTCCTTTCCTCCTCCTCGTCAGGATGCTAAATCTACTGTGACTCTCTTGACCTTCTCTTAATTTAGTGCATCTTATGGCTTCATTATTATCTCAATAAATGATACCTTATAAACTGACTGATGTATAATTAGGGTAGGTTATATCATATTACCATTCTTCACTACCATCCTATATTACTATATACTTTATTTGATAGGGAGAAATAAATACTCGGAGCATTATATACTTAAGATTTCATGCTCCATTCTGCATTGTTTCTTTTGCCTTCCAAAGATACAATTTTGGAAAGGACTTGTTGATTTTTCATGACACACTGATTAACGTTAAGTGAGTGTTTAATGTGACGCTTAAATAGACACTAAAACTGTACCTATGACAATTCACTGTAGGGTTAGAGATAAATTACAGGTGAAGACTGGGAGGAATATTCGGCTGCAAAACAGATCTTTGAAGTCTCAGTAGCAGGAGTGGTTTATCTGGGTAGGGTTACTATCCTCAGGCTCAACTTTCCCTCTTTGTGTGATTTAGAACTGGCTAAGGGAGATAAAGGTGTGTGCTAGCCGTGAATGAAGCCCTATAGCGGGCGTTCTGCAGTCAAGGCATCAACGCACGTGTAAAGATACTGAAGATTAGACTTTGTAATGTATCATTAACGCAGAATCAAATATTTGCGGTCTCAGTAACATGGTGATATTTTGGTTGATTGTGAATAGAAATGAAATTCAGGATACATATGCAACTTTTCTGAAGGCTAATCGTCCGTTCAACTAAAATAAGAGAGGTTACATTTGGATAAGAACCGCAGCATGGTGATTTTTACTAAACCAGCTACACCTTCAGTGTAACCAACAGACTCAAATAGGCAGGATCCGCACCCGGAGTAGAATCAGATGAAACCGGAAGTTCGATAATCTTGTGCAATTATTCACGGATACATCTATCCCTATAAAATATATACTGCCCGCAATTATACGTTTTGTTTGTGTTTTAAATTCTTCGAATGAGTCCTGAAATTGAACATCAAATCCATCACATTTTATAGTCTTTTACAGACAGAAAGAGGAAATAAGGTACTGGATTCCAACGACAAATGAATCCAGCATACTAACGGTATGAATTAAATGAATATCTGTGTGTATTAGTTAACAGACTACACCGATTTCTGAGTTAGATTTTCCGAATTCATTTTCAGAAGGAGTGAATTAGTAGCAATATAACATATGATCGTTGTCTAGAATAAAGTGATCATTATTTTTCTTATGACAAGCGTGAGTTCTTCAAGGAGATCTGATAATCATGATAATCCGCAACTCTCAGCTTCATCAAACTTGTGACTCGTTTCTGAATATACTTCAAAAGTATTGATGACAAGATTGACAATTAAAAGGAAAGCACAGTAGACAAGTCATTAACGGAATGTTCATCATTTAGTTTGATGATTCATAATTTCGCATGACATATATTCTCTCATTTCTCATTTCAAACGATTGACTCTACTCTACTCTACTCTACTTTACTCCACTCTGCTCTGCTGTAGTCTACTTAATAAATCTGCTAGCTGAGATTGTCTGACACAATGCCAGAATTTTACTGTTTAAGGAAGAAATGGAGGTGGATTGGAGACCATACTCAGGGGAAACAAACCATCAAGTGACATCACATACCAGGCTCTCTCTCTTGAGTGGAGCGCGAGTGGGAAGCGGCGAGTTGGTCTTCAGTGTCAGGCTGACATGGAGGAGGATGTCATACTAAGAGTACACGAAAGTGTGCGGATAGAAGTGGAGCCAGGTGAACACGTTGGCGGACAACCGAACGCAAAGTACACGTGTGGTTGAAGCCCTGTATTCCCCTAGGAACTAAACGAGACAACAAAAATAATAACGATAATAAGGAAAACATTGTATTGACAAATCTTTACAGAAACTATATTTGATGAATAAAAGAGACTTAGTTTCACAATACATGAGCAAAAACGAAACATTCAGTCAGTGGATGTAATCTCAAAGTTACGTGTTAAACAAACTTCAGTTCACTGCAGCATATTCTCAGCTTCTATGAGGTTTCAGTTTTTCCTTCAATTTCTCCACGTCGTTGGATATTTTCTCGAAGGCTACTGATAATCGTTCCATAATTCTGACTACTGTTTTATAAAACGTCAGTGTTATGTGATCTAGAGTTTTCGGTTTGTAAAATTCCGGGGGCGTTTGCACTGCAACATCAACTAATTTACCTATGTGCTCTTGTTTATTTTCTCCTTCTGTTGAAGTTCCATTTTCGCTTTTCTGTCTGAATCCAGGTGGTATAGTGTCTTCGTCCTCACCAAGCATAGGCATCTTTTTCTCCTCAACTCTTTCCGTCACTTCATTTGGACTGGTAGTTGTTTTTTCTGTGTTTCCCGTAGCCGTCGGAATTTCCACTACTTCCGTCTGTACATTTTTATTATCTTGTGAACCAGCAGGTGGACTAGAACTTTGTGTATCAACTGCTGGAAGCGTAGTTTCAGCATTCTGCATAACCGAAAATGAATGAACTCCTGGGTTGGCTTGCAGTAAAGCTAGTAAAACAGTGCAGAGAAATACGTCCATTGCAGAATCAAATATCGTTATATCACATTAGCATGTTCTAACAAATCAGTTTTTATATAAATTTATACGCTTGCAATAGAAGTCACGAGATTTTGTCCAGAGAGTTTGCAACCAATTGGATTTGTTTCACAATGATTATTCATTCACATTATTTGTGAAAGCATGAAATAATACTACTTCCATACATTGAGGGGTGGAATAATATCAGTTGCATCAGGAGTTAAAGTAGTGGTCTGACTCTCCAATGACTGAATTAAGAAATATGACTGCCAATCAAGTCTTAATCTTAGAGTAATCACACTTCGTTTCAGGGCGTACTACTACTAGTCAGCCAATGATTTTGAGCAATCTCATTTCGCATAAATAGTAAAATCGAACGGAAGTGGCAGAAGCAGGTAGTCAGCTGTGACAAACACTAAGACAGCTTCTAGTATTCACATTCCCCATCACTTAGTTTTTATTCGTAGTTACTGTCTTATTTTATCTGATTAGTCAAACAAATTGAGTGAGCATAAAAAGCTGATGTTTGTGTGTGTTAACAGGTTCGTACTGTTTATTTCAAATATCTTGGCGATTTCTAGGAAAATATTCCTTCTCACCTTCTACATCAAGAAGTTAAAACATTCTGGTATAAGACAACCCTTACTCCTACAATTCGTTAATTCTCGCATTCTGCTTATTATTCTCTATTGTTCCCCCTTAGTTTTTCCAGGGCTACTGAAGAAAAACTATAACATATTACGCAGGATGTTAAAGGTTGTCAGCTGGGTAAGCAACGTGGCACTTAACCAGCTTGTTAATATTCTGGTTGACACGCCCGTGGACTCATGTGAAAAATGGGCCAAATCCATTCTATCTAACTCACACCACCCTCTTCACTCACAACTCTCCCCTTGCCTCTCAGCAGGCAAAACCAGAAGCCTATACAGAAAACTATATGCTCGCACTAGCAAGTACAAAAACTCAACCATACCCTAATTAGCTCGTGTTCTGTGCGACGAAGAAAGCATTAGGCGTGAAACTTATAACTTATTAAATAGTCAGTAGAAAAACTGGACCTCGTACTTCCAACTGATATCATTTATTCGTACAGCATTTTCTTTCTTTCTTTTCCTTTTCTATGTCTCTCTCTTTTTCTCTTTTTTTCCGTTATGTGCTGCTTTGTCTCTTTCTCCCACTTACGCCAGTAAATATGAAAGCACCTACTTTTGTAACACCTTAAAACACCGTTCAACTTTGGCTTTGCTACCGATATGCCAAAACGTTGTTGTCATTATGTTCTGAGATTTCCTTAATCTATGTAGAATTCTATTTATTGATAATGTAATAACTGGATGCAATACTGTAGTAAAGATGCTGAGAATTCCATTCTGTATAACAAGTACTGTTTTGGAATAAAGCAAATTATTCTTATTATTATTCTTAACTTTTATTCCTTTATGTTCTCACCGGAACAGAGGATTCAAACTAGAGCTTTGAAGTTTCCGCATCAGTGGTCTAATTTTTACGAGGTGGAATTGCTAGTCTCACCCTTAACCTCCTCTATCTGCCAGATTCATTATTTGCTAAGAGAAGTTTGGCAGTCCATCCGTCGGCCGAGGGACAGAACCACCGACCACCTGAATGGTTGGTGAGCATTCTACCCCCCCCCCACGCCACAGACTCACCTTTGCAGACTCGTTAACAATAAATACTATGATTTACTAAAATGATTTTTATGAGTAGTGACGAGGCAAGATTTCAATGAGATAGCCCACAGAAATCATTATGACCATACAGACAGTAACTAACTGACTTAGTATACATATGGTTGAAATTCACCCCACCGAATAATGCTAATTTCTTCCATTCATCAGTTGTCTATAGTACAGGGTGTCGTGTTGTTTTTTCGTTATCAAGGTTTATTCACTTCTTTATTGAGGAATAAATACGTCCAGCGCAACATTGTACAAGGACAATTGTACCCGAAATACCCCAACACTAGGTGTATAACCGCAATGCTGTATCATTTAGACTTGAATCTTTCCTCATCAAGATAAAAAGATGTTTTACAAATGTGTGTAAAACTTAGGTCTATTGTGCATTTCTGATGGTGTCCTCAGACCACATGAAATCTAATCTACTGGGAAGTGAAATTAATGCGATAATATAAATATGCATGTATCATTCATCGCGAAGCAGTGAACATGGATAATTTGACTGCCTCAATAAATTAATAATTCTCACTTTAACATTAAGAACATAATATTGAGCAAAGAGACTCATTTCAGCAAATGCATTTCATGTTATTATTTTATCCATTGATAAAATATCTGTTGAAATAGTCTCTCCACTGAACATTGTATTCCTAATGTGATTATCGTTATTAGTCGTCCGTTCGGGCTCTTATTGGAACATCAGGCTTCGGCCGTAAACCGCCACTTCACTGCCTTCTCTGCAGTCTTTTCCAGCTTCCACAGATAATATTTTGGAAAGAACGTGTTGACTTTTCACTTCACACTCACTTTCGTTAATTAGGTATTTACCGTGACGTTAAACCAAACATGAAATCTGTAACTTTGATCATTCACTGTAAGGTTTAACGTAAATTACGAGTAAAGACAATTATTTGATTCCTGTGAGCACCAAGTGGAACATAGAACTTCAAGCTAAACCTCTGAAATCTCAGTAGCAGTGGTGTTTATTACACCGAAGGGTTACTGGTCTCATGCCCAAACTTCCATCTCGATCGGGTTTAAAACATGCTAACAGGGGTAAAGGTGTGCGCCAGCCGGGAATCGAATCTCAGACCACGCGCCTGATTGGTGAGCAATCTACCTTTAAGCCACCAACGCACAGGTAAAGATATTGAAGACTAGATTATCATTAACACAAAATAAAGTATTTTTGGTCTAAGTAACACCGTGATACTTTGGCTCATGGTGAATATGAATGGAATCTAGGATACACATTTTATCTCATTTAGGACTCATCGTCAGGATGCACTCACATTTTCCCAGTGAGTTTGCGGCAACGAGTGCAGGGAATTGAGTCTCGAAAAGAATCTAGCTGTCAATTCTCAGATAAAATGTTACACAGTTAGTCACCATTCACTGAAATAAAACACAAATGTTCTCTCAAACAATTTCTTTCTTAACACTCACACACAGCTAAACTCGTTTCTCTGCAATATTTAAAGTAAAACTTGTCTCAGCTCTACTCATTCTCGTTTATTCACAGTATGTCATAAAAGGAAAATAATTGAATAAATATCGATCCATTGAACATTGAACATTGAATAAACTGAATCATACCGATAAAAACAAAAATATGAAACTACCAGATATCGCGTTTTCACGCGTATTCCTCCTGAACATCCTGCTATCCTCCGTCACATATTCAATGAAATGTTGTCAAGCTACATTTGACATTGTGGCAGTTACTGATGACAGTGAACACACTTTGTCGAAAAGACAATTTCAAATGAGTATGGAAGAAGCTTTGAGAAGAATAGCTGCACAAACTCCAGGCAGTCAACCTATGCTGAGTGAATCACAGTTAACAGAACTTATAAGCGCTGACGGGAGCACAAGATATCAAGGACCAGTACTACAAGAATTCAGAAACATTGCTCAATCAATGACAAGATTCCGTCCTGGAAATTCTTCAATTAGGAATGGTCAAAATGTGTGGATGCAGGTCATCAAAGTAATTGTGGTGTTTTTCACTTGTAGTAAAATTTTGAAATATTTCCATTAGTGCAGTCGATTACACTATTTTTCGTAAAATGACTTTTCTATATTATATATGTACAAACCAAGTTTAATTTTAACAGTTTGAAAAAATGTGGTCATTGGGTATAAGATATTCATTATAATAAAGGTTTTCTATATTTTCCAATGAATGACGTTTCGCTATTTAATGCTGCTGCTAAAAGCTTTATCAAAGTAGTAGTATTATTAAACGACAATTTACAAAATCCACTCAGCTTATGTAGAACAACTTAATCATCGTTCATTAGCATGAGGTAATTTTTGCGTTGTTCTCAAGCTAGTCAACTGGTAAAGACAACAAAACCAGGTGTAGATTGTTGGATTTGATAAGTGTATAAAACCATAAAAGCAGCGTGTGTTTACATGAAGAAATTGCTTATGATATCATTCGTGTTGATTTTGTGAATTATGGGATGATGGAGGCTTTTGCGATCAGCTCAAATTCTGTTTTAGTCCAGCATTCCTATTCAAACAATTCGGATTCCATTTGATATGAAGTGCTTCTGATATTAGACGTCCTTTGTGGTTTCCGAAATTTCTCTGGATGATTTTTAATATTGTCAAAATCAATTTTGTGACCTGATTCTATAGCGTGTAGACTAGCTATGGCTGATAACTTCTGGAGCTTTCATAGTTCAACTGGATTTATTAGTGATTAAACAGATGCCCCATGGTGTTCATTGCTTCTGAATACTTTGATTTCTTTCTGTGGCGATGTTTATCCAATGTATACACATCATATTCCGAGCATTTTATGTTGTAGACAGAACTAGATTGAGAATCCTTAGAGACTTGGTCTTCTGTATGGACAAAATTGCTTCGTAGTGTGTGTGTGTGTGTATCTGATGTTTCGAAGAAAACTTTGACGTTGTTTACGTTAAGTGAGTACTCTTCTGATATCGTCTGACGTATCCGATGGTCTACATAGAATGACAACTGTTGAGTTTCATGTAGTCGGAATACGTTTATGACCATATTTTGAAAGTCGTTGTTGATTTTGTTTATGAAGTTCTTTAGGTAGTTACTTTTCCTCACAGCCTCTGTAATGTCTGATATTTCTTCTTTTTCTTCACATCCATCAACATCAAAGAGTGTGGTCGTCTAAGAAGACATGAAACAACTGATACCTTTGAGCTGATTGAGTGTGATGATCTGAAGTCTAAATATTTGTTGGAGTGGGTTTTCTTCCTGAACATAAATCTATTAAAATATCCATTTTCCCTCCTTGTAATTAGGTAGGCAGTCTAGAAAACATAGTTCGCCCAAGTCTCATTCTGCGTCCGAAGTCAGCTGGATGCGCTGGGAGATAGATTGCTTATTTTCTCCATGAATGAACTGTGTAGATCTCGCGTTAGCTCTACAAAAGTGTCATCTACATATGTTAACTTTGGCCTTTCTATATTTCTCTTAATAACTGGATGGTCATCAATATTTTATCAGATAAATGGCTTATTGTTACAACTGGCGTTATGTCAAAATTTACTCCCTCGATTACAGATCCTATTTTTCATTCAGTAATAAGTGGAAGAAATGATTCGTTAAATTTACTATACTTAATACCTTTCAGAGAATCACAAACGGTTTCCGCTTTTCAAACACGTAAGCGTAATTGTCACCATTGTTAGTTCCACTTATGATTATTGTTATTCTCTTAGGTTCCGAGTGGAATGAAAAACTGCAGTAGTGTATCGCCATTTCGATAGGACGTGTATTGATGACAAGTGAGCGAGAAAGTTCCGGAACAATTTCCGGTCAAGGGGCAGATTTATAAAGTACAAAGTATGTAATAAACAGGAGGATAGGATAGAAACAACGTCGGTGGCACAGCGGTTAGGACTCTTGCCGACCATGCACATGGTCCGGGGTTCGATCCCCTGCCAACGCACACCCGATATCAATGGTCGGCCTGCTAAATTTGGGCTACCGATATCACATGCTGAAAATTCCATACTTGTATCAAAACTACGGTGTGGAATCAAGCTATAATCAAAAAAACGTAGCAGCATAATGATTACTCGGAGAATTGATTTTTTGAGCAATTATGCATTAAAAGCGTTGTAATAATAATATAGGCAGGAGGTTCGGATAAGAAACACAAACCTAGTAGTGCAGATAAGAATTAAAAACGTGAAAATAACAGAAATAAACAGGAGGATTCAATAAGAAAGGTAATACGATGATCATTATAGCCAGGATTGACTTTCTGTGATGACCATAGTAGAGACAACTGTTAGACATATTTCCATTAAACACATGATTTAGGCTTGAAATTTTGAAACTCCAGAGTCTTAGTTATTTCCAGATCGATTAATTTCACTCCCTTTGGGGAGTCTCATAGCATCTTATATATGTATGACTTTGAGGGAATTTTCATCGAATGGAGCTGAATGTCCAGAATTCACCAGATGTCCCGTTAGCAAACTATGTACATATTTGCGTTCTGCCTATGCTATCCAGCCAGGCTGAAAAGTGTTACAGAGCGCGTTTTACAAGCGGACGCATGTTGCAGCCAATGTACTTCACTCCACTTGGGCAATTTAGCTGATGTGTGCCTGTTGAAGTGGACCAATGCGACAACTTGTCATTCTCTTGTGACCTGAATAGTTTCTTGCTAGAGAATGTCACTGGAAGGCTGCCAGTGGGTTCGCTTGTCAGAGGTTTAAAAAGTTTTTCTTCATTTCCAATGGAAGCATTTGCAGGTAGTTCTTCATAGCTGTATGTAGGCAAATAATATAATTATACATAAGCATTTGAAAACAATATAACTATCTGAATAGTAGTTAAATTTCGCCAAAATGTTTCATTTTTGTATAGATTTTTGTAGGTACAAGAAACTAGAATGTCCGAATTTAGTCATCTATTACTCATGAATAATGGATATCGTGTCGCTTGTTATTTATTTAATTTTACCTTTCCTTTGGGTCCCAAGTGGAAGATAGGGCTTAAACAACACATCTCCACTTTGTCCAATTCTCTGCAGTCCTCTTTAGATGGTCAAATGACGGTCCGCAGTCTCTCATCTCCTCCACGCACCATCTCCTCAATATCAATCAACCTGGCACCAACTCACAACTCGTCGTATCCCATTTGGGTTCCACTTGAGTGACGGCCTCTATTGTGTGCGATGTCACTCGACGGATTTCTCAGCGTGTGCTCAATCCATGTCCATTTTTTCCACATATTTGTCGAGCGGTCAGCTCTTCATTGGTTTGTTCTCAGAGTTTCTTGTCGCTAATGCTTGACATCGGCCAGTGTAGGCGGTTGTTACTGAAAGTCTACATTGGCCTGTTGACAGAAATGCCTTTCGTGAAACTCAGTGCACGTTTTTCACCCATTTAGAAGAACTCAATGACTGACTGACTCATTCAATATTGGTGTTAGAAATTCTCAATTTTGTTGTTTATGCTGAGGTGGGATGCAGTAGATTTTTTAAAATGAATTCAGATTCATGAAGGTACACCTTTCCGATTCTATCTTTTACATCCTCAAATACTCGCAGACTTCTGAGAAGAGTTCTCTGGTTTCTCTGGTGTAACTTATTTTTTCGATAGCCTTTTGACTCATGATGGGTTCTCTTTCTGTACTATCAACTCGCAGTTCGCTTGATATTCATATGTATCATACGGCTTTTGGTGTAAAAATCTGAAGTGCTATGCATTAATGTTTGCGGTTGTCTATAGAAATCTTTTTTCTTCTCTTGTTCCGAGTTGTAAGTGCACAGCATTGGATACTTGTAACCTTCCTTTCCTCCTTTGGAATTGAATCTTTCTGTCATGACAGTGGAGGAGACAGGTTCCCATTGAATAAGAGGTTTGGTTGCCACATGAAAGCCACATACTGCCTCAGTGTGCTCGTGGTTTTCGTCTGGATGACTGAAGTAGATTACTGACTCACCACCTGAAAACTTCGACAGTTCACATCTATTCCATCTGCCCTCACAGATACTCAGCACTTCCATACCATATCTACCCATTTGTTCAGCAGCTCGGACAGCCTTCCCAGTCTCACTTATTTTACGAACACAATCCACGTCCCCATTCTTATTCTCGCTTTCATCAAGAGAAGACATATGGGTTGGCTGTTGAAGTTTCTGTAGAAGTATGATTGGTCTCGTGGTGTAGGTTCGCTAGTTCATACCGAACCCTCCTTCATTCCCCGGACTAGGGAAAAGCTGCAAAACTAGTGAGCTAGTAAACTAGACTAGGTTATGTTGATAATAACAGCAATAACAAAGATGTTGACACCTCAAAAGTACACCAGCATTCACACTATGAACATGCACTTCATTAATGAATGAAATCCAACATAATCAAGTTCTGCTTTCTTGGATTTCATTACTTCCTATCATTCCATAGAAGATAATGTAAATATTATTGATTCTATTCTATTTACACAGGCTTAGACATGTACTATCTATGTACCTGAAATCAGTTATCTGAAACACTAAATGTAAGCTGAAGACACAGAAAACAAAAATTCATTAGAATTGACAACATTGAAAAGGAAAGATATTATAAAGTGGATTTATTATTGTAAACAAGTTTCTTTTTGATGAATTAGCTTTTCAAATGATTGTTTTAGCTTCTTTTCACAAGTTTGTACTTGTTTCTCTGTTACATCAGAAGTAAAACATATCAGTCTCTAGCTGATTGATTGCTATCGAATAGATGTTATGAAGCTGTACTAGGAGGTTGTGATCAAAGGGGCTCACTATGTGAAGGTTAACTGGATAGTGATCGATGGCAGTGGTGGAGGGTGGTGCTATATATTAAGAAATGAAATAGCTAAAATTCGCGGTTCACTGGATACTTGAGGACCGAATAGCTAGCCTCGTTATCCTGAAGGTCCCGGGTTCGATTCTTGCTGAGGTCCGCTGTGTGCACTTCTGAGGAACTCTATGGTAGGATGGAACAGGCATTCAGCGCTTTGTGATTGTAAATGCTATCTAACTGGTGACTGACTGGTTCCAACGTAGAACTTTGCACAGTACAAATGTTCAGCAGTTCCAGTCTCCACACTTCCTTCTTGTAGCACACAAAGCAAGAGAAGAAAGTAAAAAGAAATGCAAAATAGAGACAGTAGACAGGGATATGAGACAAAATGAATAGTAATATCAAAGAACAGTATAGTTTTATTGGAAATTACAATTTACAAGGAATGGATGCATTTGCGCCGTCATTGAGAACGATTTTAAGCCATGTCACCAGTTTTCTCCAGCCATTGGTTTATACCGTCCTGAGGATCCCAACCAGGATGTCTACAACTCCCTCCCTACGTGGCTGGCTTAAACTAACTGTTGTGGATTTCATTGACTGATGAAGCCATGTTTTGGTTTGACCACTACTCGCCAACTCTTTTCCAACCTGATCCATGATACGTCAGTTAATATTGCCTGTTATCGAGGAAGGTGATGGCTAGGCATGCGTAACACGTGTCCTAACCATCTCAGTCGATGTAACTTCTTCTGAAGGTGTTCAGAAGACCCTACATTTTGTCAGCGTCTTCATCTAAATTGACTATATCATCTGCATATTCTGTGTCAACGAGATTATCCCCACCCTGGTAACAAATCAATCCCTGAGTCCCTGAAGTCACTTAGGGTAAATTCCAATAGTGTATCTATGAAGAAATTGAATAGAAATGGGGATAGTGGGCATTGCTGTCGGACCCTACTGCTTGGCACCACTAGTTTTTATCTAACTGGTGCTGGTTCTTAACGGAATCTTCATTGAAGAGTAAACATGTTCACAAATGACTACAGGTGGTATGGTATCTAATTCCATGTCGTTTTGTCAATTGGATAAAACATAATTTCATACATCATAAAAATATCAGTTTTACTTAGGCAACACTGAGAAAGTTCTTTTTCCTTATATAATCCTCATCCTTCCTTCCCATATGCCAGGATAGTTCAGTCTTGCGAATATCTACGATAGTTGTTCTCAGTTGATTCGATAATCAATCTCTGCCTCCATCCTGTTACACATTAGATGTTAATACTGTCATTTCGCCTACTTCCCATGACTTTCATCCCATGGCATGATTATAGGTAACTGAATGTGATTCTACTGGGGGCATTTTTTCCAGACTCCTCATATTACTAATATCAGCTAATTGAGATTTCCCACTGGTGACGTCATAACAGCCACTCACTGCCCTAGTGTGATCGTGGTTGTCGTCTGGATGACCAGACCCGAGTAGATTACTGAGTCTCCAGTTTACAATTTTAACAGGCCACATCCTTGCCAGAAAGCCTACTTGAACAGGGCAGTACCTTAATTTTCACAGCTTCGCTCCATTACAGTACAAGAGAGACTTGATGAAATGCTTGTTTAGGGGGATTCAGCGTATATGTACAGCTGATTTCATCGAGAAAGAAAATGAAATATTGATGGGTACAAAGACGATTACAAAACACTCAGTCATTGGATTTAATCTCAAAGTGGTTTTCTAACCGATGTCAGCTGATGATGAAATCCTGTAACCGAATTCGCTTATTATTGTTGAAATGTAGTCAACTTCCATACCTTTGAAGTGAGGCTTTAGCTTTCACTCCTTTCCTCCTCCTCGTCAGGACGCTACATCCACTGTAATTCTCTTGACCTTCTCTCAATTTAGTGAATCTTATGGCTTCATTCTTATGTCAGTCAATGATACCGTATTAAATGACTAATGTATAACCAGAGTAAATAATCTCATATTACCATTTTTTGCTATCATTCTATACTACTATATACGCTGTTTGATAGAGAGATATGAATACTCGGAGCATTATATACTAAAGATTTCATGCTTCATTTTGCAAAATGTATTGTATATATGTTGTTTCTTTTGCATTCCACATATAGAATTTGGGAAAGGATTTATTGATTTTTCATGACACACTGAATAACGTTAAGTGAGTATTTAATATGACGCTGAAATAAACCCTAAAACTGTAAATTTGACTTAGAGGTAAAATACAGGTGAAGATTTTTTTATTCCTTCGAGTAATAAGTGGAAGGAATATTGAGCTGCAAAACAGATCTTTGAAGTCTCAGTAGCAGGGGTGGTTTAATTGCGTAGAGTTGCTAGCCCCAGGCTCAACCTTCCCTCTTTGTGTGATTTAGAACTGGCTAAGGGAAATAAAGGTGTTTGCTAGCCGTGAATCGAGCCGTAAAGCATGTGCATGATTCGCGGGCATTCTACAGTCAAGCCATCAACGCACATGTAAAGATACTGACTATAAGACTTTGTAATGGATCATTAACACAGAATCAAATATTTGCGGTTTCAATAACATGATGATATTTTGGTTGATCGTGAATAGAAATGGAATCCAGGATACACATGCATCTCTTTCGAAGGCTAATCGTCCGTACAACTAAAATCTGAGTGGTATCTTGACAAAAGAATTGTAGCATGGTGATGTTTGCTTAACTAGCTAGCTACACAGTGAGGCTACGAACAAGCGAACGTAACACAACAGCGTGTCAAATGGCTCACCTTCAATTCAACCAACAGACTCAAACAAGCAAGATCCGCACCCAGAGTCGAATGAGATGAAACCTACACTTCGATAATCTTGTGGAATTATTCACCGATACATCCATTCCTAGGAAATATATATTGTTTGAAATTAAACCTTTTGTTTGTGATTCAACTTCATCATATGTGTCCTGAAATTGGACATCAAATTCACCGCCTTCTGTAGTCCTTCACCAACTTGAAAGAGGAAATATCGTAGTGGATTGTGACGACAAATGAAACGAGTATACTAACAGTATGAATCAAATAACTATCTGTGTGCATCACTTAACAGACTTCACCGATTAATGTGTTAGATTTTTAGATTTCATTTTCAGAAGGAGTGATCATTGTCAAGAATAAAGTGATTATATTTCTGATAACAACCGTGATTACTTCAAGGAGGCCTGCTAATCATGATGAACCACAGCACTTAGCCGTGTTAAACATGTGACTCCTTCCCGAATATACTTCAGAAATCTAGATGACAAGATTCATAATTGAAAGAAAATCTCAGGTTTCATTAACACTTCGTTTAGTAAACAAGTCATTAACAGAGAATTTATCATGTAGGTTTGTGATTCATGATTTCACATAAATATTTTCTATTTCTCATTTCAAACGATCGACACAACCATACTCTACTCCACTCCACTCTCCTCTGCTCTGCTGTAGTCTACTGAATAAATTCGCTAGCCGAGATTATCTCACCTAATGCCGGAATTTCACGATTTGAAGAGCAAATGGAGGTGGATTGGAGGTCACACTCTGAGAAAAGAAATCATCAAGTGTCATCACACGCAAGGTTCCCTCTCTCAAGTGGAACTCAAATGGGAAGCAGCGAGTCAGTTGGTTGTCAGTGAGAGGGTGACACGCAGGAGGGCAGACGTGTAGCTTGGTGAAAACGTTGGTGGAGAACTCAAAGCAATGGAGACGTGCGGCTGATTCCCTATGTTCTTCTACGAACTGAACGAGACAACAATAATAGTAATGATAATAAGGAAAACATTGCATTTTCACAAATTTCCACAGAAGCTATATTTGATAATTAAAACATACTTAGCCTCACAGTGCATGATCAAAAACAAACAAAAAAAAGACGACTACAAAACACTCAGTCACTGGATTTAATCTCAAAGTAATGTGTTAAACAAACTTCAGTTCACTGCAGCATATTCTCAGCTTCTATTGGGTTTCAGTTTCTCCTTCAATTTCTCCACATCGTTGGATATTTTCTCGAAGGCTACTGATAATCGTTCCATAATTTTGACTACTGTTTTATAAAACGACAGTGTTATCCGATTTAGAGCTTGAGGTTTGTAGAATTCAGGAGGTGTTTGCACTGCTACATCAACTAATTTACCTTTGCGTTCTTGTTTGTTTTCTTCTTCTGTTGAAGTTTCATTTTTGCTTTTCTGTCTGTATCCAGGTGGTATAGTGTCTTCGTCCTCACCAAGCATAGGCATCTTTTTCTCCTCAACTCTTTCCGTCACTTCATCAGGACTGGTAGTTGTTATTTCTGTGTTTTCGGTAGCCGTCAGCACTTCCGCTACTTCCTTTTGTACATTTTTATTATCCTGTGAATCAGCATCTGGATTAGAACTTTGTGTTTGTGGTGGCGTCACTGTATCAGCTACTGGTTGCGTAGGTTCACCATTCGGTATATCCGACAATGAATGAACTCCAAGATTGGCTTGCAGTAGTGCTAGTAAAACAGTGCAGAGAAGTACGTCCATAGTAGAATCAAATATCGTTATATCACATTAGCATTTTCTAACAAATCAGTTTATATACAAATAGTTACACTTGCAATAAAAGTCACAAGATTTTGTCGAAAGTGTTTACAACCAATTGGATTTGTTTCAAAATGATTGTTTATTCACATTTTTTCTGAAAGCATGAAATAATACTACTTCCATACATTGAGGGGTGAGATAATGTCATATGTATCAGGGGGTTAAACAAATGGTCTGACTCTCCAATGACTGAATTAAGAAACGTGACTGCCAAACAAGTTTTAATCTTATAGTTCCTGTTTCACACTTTGTTTTAGAGCGTACTTTTAATATTATTACACCAGTCACCCAGTCATTTTGTCTTATTTCAATTCGGATCATAATAAAATCGATTGTAAGAGGTAGAAGCAGGTAGTCAGCTGTGACAAACACTAAGACAACTTCTAGTCTTTATACACCTGATTGGTCAGCTTTTATTTGTGATTACTGATTAGTCAAACAAATTGAGTTAGCATAAAATCTGATGTTTGTGTGTTAACAGTCTCCGAATGTCTAGGACCCATTCTAGCCGACATTTTCCTAGCGAAACTAGAAAATGGGCTTTAAAGGATGTTTTCAATGAACTCGAATTCTATTGTCGGTACATGGATGATACATTTTTGATTATGAAAAATGAGAAGGAAGCAAAGAACATCCTGGATAAATTTAATGAGGTACATCCTGCAATAAATTTTACTATTGAGAAAGAAAAAGACTCTAGTATTTCATTTCTAGACGTCCTTATGACCAGTAAGGAGGATGCCAGAATATGAAGAAGTGTATGTAGAAAACCTACATCAACAGGTCAGTATACTCATTTTCTCAGCTTTGTTCCCTTGAAATACAAACGCAATCGGATAAAGTGCTTGGTTCACAAAGAAAGAGCGATTTGCTCGGATGAATGTCTTGATGAGGAACTTAATAATATTAAATGGTTGCTAAGTGAAAGTGGTTATCCAGAAAAGTTCATTGATAAGAATAGGAATCTAAAACCAAAGCAGCCCAAGGTACCGACAGTTCTAAAAAAAGGACCTTATTTTTACAAATGCAGTTCCTTGGGGACAACATCAGCGAGATACTAACACAGTGCCTTAGAAATGCAGTAAAAAGAGCATTCCGTGCTGCCGAATTACGCTGTGTTTTCAAAACCACTCCTCTTTTGTGTTCAGGAATAAAAGACAAACTGCCTAACTTCGCCTCTTCCATGTGTATCTGGCAATTTAACTGCCTCTGTGGAGCCAGTTACATAGGCCGTACAATCAGGCGTGTTTCTCGTCGGATTTCCGAACATCACCCTGCCTGGTTAAGCAAAGGACAAACAAAATCTATTCGCAGCGCTATTCTATCTCATCTTGTGAATACAGAACACAAGATTGACGCTAACCATGCTTTAATGGTTATTTACCGCATACCTACGAATCTCAATTTTGCCTTATGAGTTCGACTACTAAATATTGCTGAGGCTGTTGGGATCCATATAAACAAGACTAATTTGTGCGTCCAAAAGAAGTTAGTTCAGACATTATCCTTACCTTGGCCATCTAGGTTTGAATGATCCTGAATTTTCTCCATTATGGATAAGATTTTATTTTGATAAGTCATACAGTGTTATACAGTAATATTAACTGATGACGTTTTTGTGGAATTTTCCTAATTTTAGTTGATATTCTATTTGCTACTATATCTTAATTATTATTATAATTTAAACATCTTTAATGAACTGTAATTCCACTGTATTCTTACTTTACAAATCGATATTATTTAAAAAAACACTAATATTGTTAGTGACTACTATTCTAGAATATTCTATGTATATAAACATATACATATATAATTGTAGAGCCAGAAGAGGAAATTATCGAAAAGGATATTCTTTGCTCAGTTATTTTATGTTTTATAGATATCTGAATGAATATTTTTTTAATTTCTAAAATTGTATTCGTTCGCGTTCCCACCAGAACATAGGGTTTAAGCTAGAGCTTTCATGTTTCCACACCAGTGGTCTAATTTTTACGGGGTGGAACTGTTAGTCTCACCCCTAACCTTACATCTTTGACGGACTTATTATTTGCTAAGAGAAGTTTGACAGTCCGTACGTCGGCCGGGAATCGAAACACGGATCGCCTGATTGGCTGGCAAGCATTCTACCTCTTCACCGCAGACACCTTTGCAGACTCGTTAATAATAAATACCACGATTTACTAAAATGAACTTCTGGAGTAGTGACGAGGCAAGATGTCAATGAAATAGCCTGCAGAAATCATAATAAACACATCAACAGTAACTAACTGACTTAGTATAGATATAACTGAAATTTACCACACCGAATAATGTTAATTTCTTCGATTTATCAGTTGTCTATAATAGACGGTGTCATGTTGTTTTTTTATCAAGGTTTATTCACTTCTTCACTGAGGAATTAATACGTCTAGCACAACATTATACAAGGTCAACTGTACCCGAAATACCCCAACGCTAGGTGTATAACCGCAATACTGTATGATGTGGACTTGAATCTATACTCATGAAGATAAATAGATGCCTTACAAATGTGTTTAAATCTTAGGTCTATTGTGTATTTCTGATGTATTGTTTATTTCAGACCACCTGACATCTTATCCACCGGGGAGTGAAATTAATGCGATAATATAAATATGCCCCATATCTCGTCCTTACTTGTTTGTCTTGTTCTCCACTGACCTGTTCCATTCAGTGCGGAATAAAAAGGATAATGTGAAACAGACACAAACTGTTTACCTTGTTAATATATATGCATGACACGACTCTGAGCATCGGAATACCAGCGTCATATCTGAAACAGCTGTTTTTAGGTGCATACTTAACGTACAATTTACATTCAACGACATCCCCTTGGCCCACCTTTGACACACTGATTCATGGCCAGCCTGAAATACGGTATCTTAAAATCAACCATGGACAAATTGCTGCTGCACAATAGATGCGTCGATGACACTTATATAGTTTGTCAGGATGATTCAAATTTAAAATGTATCTTACAGGAGTTTAATAACTGTCATCCTTCAATTAAATTCATAATGGAAGTTGAAAATGAATCAAAGATTTCATTCCTGGACGTCGAGTCTACAAGAAGAGATGATAGAATTCCGAAAAGACCTATCCAAAGAAAACCAATATGGAATGATCAACTGATAAACTTCTACAGTTGGATACCTATCAGCCGCAAAAGAGTTCTCAGCATCTCGCTAACCAACCCACATGAACAGAAAAATTTGTATCGATGACTGTTTAGAAGAAGAGCTCCCATTTCTAAAAAGCATCCTGGTTTAAAATAGATACACACCACGTTTCGTGGAGAAGAACGTGATAGCAAGGCAGAAAATGGAAGAACGCACTTCAGTGCCAAAGAAAACACTTTATTTGAATATGGAATTCAGTAAAGACTTAGCCGCAGATATCCTTAAAAGGAGAATCTCAAATTCCCTGAATAAAACTTTCCTGCTGCAACTCTAGGAGTGATATTCTGTAGTTGACCATTACATCGGAGCAACGTGAAGGAAAGACTTCCGCATATGACCACTTCAGTGTGTATATATCAGTTCACCTGCTCGTGCGGAGCTAGATACATACGTCGTTCTATGCGGATCTTATCAAAACGTGTTAGAAAACATCATCCAGCATGGCTTCAACGAGGGGGCAGTACAGTACACACCTACCACCTGGGTTCGAAATAAGCACGTTCCAGGTACTGGCACTAGCCAGCCAATGTCACTGCTGGCGAGTATCTACCACTGAGTAGTGTCCCAGTGGCTAAATGCTATACGAGCTAATTTGCCTAGTAACCGGTAGGTCCAGAATTCGTACCGTGATGGTGGGTACGCAATGCCGATGTGTCCGAAACTAGGCTGACAAAACAGCTATCCAGCACTCCCTGGCTGGCTTTCAATAGTTCTCTAACTGATTAAAAGTGCCCATTAAAATCTTTCCAAAGAACGGTTAAGGGGTAAAGAAGATTCTTTACGATAACCTGCTCTTCATCAGCGTCTACAGTTATTCATACATATTAATGGATGAATAAGTGTTATGAACAACATTCTTGTTGCTTAAATAACATCGAATCACTAATAATAACATCAATGGATTACACTGCGGTAGCATCAACGTAATAATATACTGAATGATTATCAGAAAGATTAGGTATTTATAGTCTCTACTGAAGGCCGGCCAGTTCAGTAGTAGTGGCTAGCTGGACTTGCTTTTTTGCACACAAAGCACTGGTTATTTCACGCAAATCGTAATAGCCTCTGCTGTTTGGAACATGCGGTACCTCGATGTTTTTGGCAATTTATTTGCTACACGATAGATGATAGAGAAGAATTTATCAATGCTGGCTGGCTTTGTGGACGGTCGCTTTGGACCAGGTGGTCTAATATCGAACTACTGATGGTTTTTACTACACCTTTACTTGGCGATACTGGGAGATGTTCTCGAGCTAGCACGAAAAGTCAAGTTCCTAGAGCCACAGCCAATATAACTCGCTCCACCACAAGCGCAGTTGAACTGGTAGATACAATTGGAAGTGGCTAGCGCTAGTCTAGGTACTTCATCTTTCAATCGAGGAATCACCATCGGTCATGATCAATCCGTGATCAAAAATTGAAACAAATTAATATCTTAAGGGAATTTATAAAACACGATCACTATTATTGATCAGATGCAAAAGATCAGCCAAATATCTCCTTTTTTTCAACACAGTTTTTCAGTAATCGAATCACATCTTTGAGATAGTTGCTGAATAATCCTCCAAATGTGCCGTTATCATGAAGACTTGGTGATATTATTGTCATTCAAATCAATGTACAGTGAAAATTATTCGCAGTAAAGTGTAATTTTCTCTTGGATAACTGGTCCTTACTAAGAATTATTATTCCCAAATGTTGGTTTCCAGTGATCTGATCGGCTACAGGATTTATCACAAGCTGACGTCAGCTGAAGAACACCGGGAAAACCACCACTGGAGTACTGGATAGCCAGCTGTTTCGTCAGCCTACTTTTGGATTCCTCATCAGTACGCACTCACCACATTGCCAGGGTTCGAAATCTTGATGTTCCGGTTGCGAGTAGAGCTCGGGAAGCATTCAGCCACTGTAACTTGACCCAATGGTCCATTATTATTGCCTTGGGTTACAAGCGAAACACAGAAATTCAGTGACACATCACCATTTTTCACCCAGTTTCGTGAAATCAGTTTTAGATTTCACCACATACCTATATCATATCATCTTTGGACTTACACCCAACTCGTCGTGTCTCATTCGGGTTCCTTGTGAGTGTATGCCTTAATATTCTTTACACACAGAGGTATATGATCACAGTTGGATTTGATTGATACTTTTATGTCAGAGGAGAATAAATTTATTTGAAAAGCCAGTTCTTATTTAGATATACACTAAAACTCATTGGTTTAATAATAAAATAATAATACAAGTGGTAGTCTTCATTTGTATCAATAATACGTACACTTTATATCGATTAATTTTGAAGTTAACTCATATTTGGAGTGTTGTACTTTATACTTGATCGTAAATTTTTGTCACTGTAACAAATAAACAGAACTTTAATAATTAGGCATTTGTCTGTCTGTCTGTCTGTTTTCAACAGAGAACTTTGCACTGATGTGCAGCAGTTCAAGTTGCCAAACTCCCTCCTTCTAGCTCAAAAAGCAAGAGAAAAAAGTAGAAGAAATGCAAAATAGAGACAGTAAACATGGATATGAGACAAAATGAACAGTAATAACGAAGAGAAATTTAGTTTCATTGGATATTATAAGTCACAAGGAGTGGATGCATCTGCGCCAGCCATTGAGAACGATTTTGAGCTAGCCATATCACCAATTGTCTCCAGCCATATGTTATCCCTGAGGACCCCAACCAGAAAGTCTACACCTTCCTACGTCACTGGCTTAAACTAACTGTTGTGGATTTTATTGACTGGTGAAGCCATGTTTTGGTTTGACCACCACTGGCTCTTTTCCAACCTCATCGATCCTATGTCAGCTAACATTGCCCATTGAGGAAGGCGATGGCAAGGTATACGTAACATATGTACTAACCATCTCAATTGATGTAGCTTCACAGCCCCATCGATTGATTTCCCCTCCAACTTACCTAGCACTCGATGCCTAACCTCAATATTGCTCACCCTATTATACCACCTAACACGGGAGATAGAACGCAGGCACCTATGATCAAAGACAGCTAGCTGACCTTTTCATGTCTTCCACTCTCAATGGCCAGGTCTCACAGCCATAAAGGAGAACGGAGATGACTGTTGGGCAGTACACGTGCTCTTTGGTCAATAGCCGGATATCACGTCTACGCCAGAGACGGCATAAACTGGCATATGCGAAACTAGCCTTCTGTATCGGTGCTGAGATTTCGTCAGCGATCAACCCGTTGGAATAGGCTGATGCAACTTCCCAAATAAGTGAAGTGGTCACCACGCTCCACCAACCACTTCACTCCCTATTTCTAAGCTAAGAGTGAGTCAATGTAGTCCAGTCCTGTATGATGCATCATCTTACATTTAGTGAGAGACAATCGCATGCCAAACATTCGTAGATTGCAGCCCAAGGCTTTCAGAGGACTCTACATTTTGTCAGCATCTTCACCTGAAGGCCTATATCATCTGCGTATTCTAAGTCAACGAGATTATTCCCTGGTATTGACAATTCAATCCCTGAGTCTCTGAAGTTAGTCAGGGTTATGAAATTGAATAGAAACGGGGACAGTGGGAATCCCTGTCGGACACTACTAGTTGTCACCACTTCAGATAACAACTCACCGTAAGCTCTCACCTGGATGACTGCATGAATTCGAGTAGGCTTCCTTGATCAGTGAAATGTATTTTATCGGCATTCTTTTTACAGCCAAGCATCGGCAGGGTAACTCTTGGCCGACGGAATCGAATGCCGCCTTCAGATCGAGAAATATGACGATTGTTGGACGCCGAATTATGCATCTAAATTATTGACAAAGTTTTGCGCCAGCCTATAAATCTATTCACAGTGATTATTAGCCTAATGTCTTTAAATGGAAGGTGCTGGGATACTTGAATATCACCGAAAAGTACCTGATGAGTTATGAGGAGAATTAAAGACAATGCATTGAAGAAAATTTTCTTTATCGATGAAATCATCTTCAGGGGCTGTACACAGCCGAATTTATATTTAACAAAGTAATAACCCGGTATTGAGTAGTATGGTGCCAAGGGGGGGTGGACATAAGTGATATAATTACTCAAAATTAGCTCCAAAAGTAAAAATGAAAGTTACAAATTACGTAATACTCTACAATGGCACAAAGGAAGAAAGGGTTAGAAATTTGATAAGGTTAAAACTGTTATTGAGTGAGAAGAAAGGTGGTAGTTGATTGTACATTTTATAAGTGTGAAGAGGATAAAAAAATGTACAAAAGGAACATGTGAGAGCGATAATAGTAAATTAATTATTAAAGAAAAAGCAAAGTGAACATCAAAAATTAAAAATAAAAAAATTACAGGGAACGACTAGTGAAGAGGTTAAGACCATGGTAGAATAAATGACTAGACAAACTTTTCCTGTTAACAGAGTTCGGTGATGTATTGACGAATTGTCGACGCATATATGTTAGCCTAGAACGCGATTCCTTATCGTCGAGTATCATTCACCTCTACAAGACAAACGTTGATGAAACTTTCATCATTTTTGGTGGGAACGTGGATTTCAAAAACATACTGCAGACCTTCACAAATTTCCACCCTAATATCTTCATTGTAGAAGTTGAATCTAACTCAACGTTCCATTTCCACGATGTTGAACTGTGAAGAAATTTCGGATGGAATGGAAAGTGTATCAACTCTCAAAGTTGTGTTCGTCTATGCAGAAAGAGAAACTCGTATAATCTCATTCCTCGGGGATTCGGAAAATATGCATCGAGGAATCAAATGATGAAAGACAGCAAAATTTTCGAAGTAGCTTGACAGAAAATAGTTTCCCACTTATATTCATTAACAAGAATCTAAAGCCAAATAAAACATCTGAACAGGTCCAGTTAGCACTAAAAGGATGCTCTCGAATTTAAAAGTTATGCTCAAGCAAAAATTATCCGTGGGCGGTTTTCGAAATCTCTCAGTGGAGCATATTTCGCAGCCAGCCTACGATTAACAGTTTCTTGCAAAAAACTATTCAATCAGAATGTGAAAGACAGCTGTCGGATTGGGCCAGTTCAACAGGCACATACCAGTCCACTCCATTATGGATAAGATTTTGTTTTGATAAAGTGTCACACAGTGTTATACAGTGATATTAACTGATGACGTTTCCAGCACAAAATATTACCGTTCATAACCATATAAAGTCAATCACATAACTTCCTTGCTTCATTTATATACATAAGTGAAATTGATTAGACATTTGCAATGACTGTGAGATGAACTTAATAAGTCAAACTAGTAGATTAGCAGTAGTAGTGAGATTATCAGAACATAAGAATTTAGTGGTTAAGGTTAGAATGATTGACCCCACGAAGACAGATGAGTAATTTAGACGAAATCTCAGCCATTGCACTGTATGCATTAACACACAGTCACATAATACGGTGGGACAGAGTTAAAATTCTCAGAAGTAATATAGGTAGGTGGAAAGTGAGACAGATTGATTAATGAATCCTTGTTCATCAAGCATATTCCTAAATAGCTCCAAAAACAAATGCAATCTTCGGAACCCATTAATGATGAGAACAGGAGACCCAGCTCTTCTATTCCGAAACATATTATAGAGACAGGACATAAAATTGACGTTAACAGATCTTTTAAGCCTATCTATAAAGCGTGTTTGGGGCATATCCGGAAGTTTGTGGAAGCCCTAGCAATTAGAAAGTTTAAACCACCTTTATGCGTTCAAAAACAATTCGTCATCACATTAAACTTTCCTTGGTAAACTTTGTTTTGATACCACAGCAGATGTACTATTACCTCTGTTATTTGGTTTAGTCATTCATCTTCATTGTTATTTTGACCTTGAATATGTCCTTTTAACTTGACCTAAGTCTATTTTCTCACTTCTTACCTCTTTATTAATTTCATATATATGTACTCCTATGACAAGTTCGTGTGTGATCAGATTGTTCGAAATGTGTTGCGCAAATACACAATACACGATTCAGACAAATTATTGCTTTACCTATATTTATTATTCTCATTTTGTACTTCGAATATTTTTGACTTTATACTGCAAATGTAGACAAATTCCTCTGGTTAATTTTGTTTTAATTTTATTTATATTTTGAGTAAATCAGATGCAATATTGTGGTAAATGCTGAGAATTCCATTCTGTTTTATAAGCACTATCTGTTTGGAATAAAGTAGATCGTTATTATTATATATATAAACTACTGATAAAACTTATCAGTAGCAATCACCACACCCGGACTGTCTGCATGGTTGGCAAGAGTTCTACAGCTGAACCATCGATGCACCTCTCTATTCTGACTATCGTGTAATTAATTCCCTCCCTTATACAACCACTGTGTATAAAATATTGAGAACTGAAAGGTTACGATGAGTTATTACAAAAGTACTCAATAATCTCAAAAAATGATTCTACGAGTCTTATCGTTTTTTGAGGATTCGTAAACTACAGACAAATAATTTATTTTAAATTGAACTCTCAAACTCCTCATTATAATAAAAAATAGAGAACCACTTACAAAACATTATTATTATTGCCTACTACTAATGAGTAGGTGAATCTCATATAAGCAGTAGACTAAATTTATCTACACAAACATTTTAACTTGAAAACTGTGAATAACCTTTGTCACTAAGATTGTGAATGATGAAGACAAAACATTCAATTAAACAACATTAATGTTACACAACTGTTCAAAGTACTCATTAAATAATGAGTCTGAATTAAGGCATAGTAATTTTAATATCCGCATACTTTTATAAAATTCACATTCAAGGTAACTACCACGGAATAAAACGTTATTACCGTTTATGTTAATGTTATATGTGTTGTGTTAACCCTGCTTTTATAAATGTCTACCTATTATTTTGGGATATTGTGTAATTTAATGTACGAAATATTGGAAATTTATTCTATTTCTTAAAGTGATTAGTGTAGTAACTGCGGATTTGTATAAAGCGCCACATTGGACATTTAATCTATCCGCCATTTTCAACTACAGAGTAATAGTATAACAAAACAAAACATTTTAATTAATTAATGTCAGTAATGATGGAATATCTGTTCTCTTTTGGAAAATATGACAACATGAAATCATCAGATTAATGAATATTCAAAGGTAATTCGCACTGGCTACTCTGACTATATATGACACTTAAATTAATTATTTTACCTTTTTATTGAGTAACAAATTATGTAATATCCCTGTTCTTGATATATGTATCTTGTTAGTGCTGTGTGGAGGATTGACTCTGAGTTGAATATTTAGGCATATGAGAAGTGAAATGGGATCAGACAGTCGACGTTATTAGTATAGCAACAGAAGGCTTTATTTGAGGTTAGACCAAGGATTTATATCAGTTAGAGAAAAGCTGTTTCATCCTAGTTTCGGGCTTATAAGCAGTACTCACCCACTCCCACTGCCAAGATTCGAACCCAGGATCTTCCGGTTATAAGGAAAGCTAGCTCGTAAACCATTCAGCCTCTGGGACCCGATTCAATGATCCAGGAATTTTAACTCCCATCAATTCCTGATTTTAGCACGTTTAATGCTCGCTGTAACAGTAGAAGACAAGACACGGAAGCTAAGGTATTTTTTCAAGTGATCAAACCGCTGTTTATATATATACAGTTTTGTATTCTCTAACCAATCATTGAGCCTGTGATTTTGGCTTACATTAAACATCATGAAATAGAATGTTCAAATACACTTATATAGTATTCTGTTGGTAACGCAGTATTCAACTGTGGGAATATATGAGAATAATATTCCCTTGGAACACATTGTCCCTATCACACCACCACTCTAGCGAGTGACTGGCTACAGGACGAAGCTGCCAGGAGTTCTAGTGAGAAGTCGTGACCAGTGAGCTCCATTCAGACGAGAGTGAGGATGGAGGTCCTATTGACGACACTGGTTGGTGGTCACAATAAATATCACGCATTGGTAGAAGTCAGAATTCATAGGGTGGCCATTGAATCGTGCTACTGATGAATCCCAAACTAGTCTGACGAAATAGTTGTCGAGTACTCCCTGGTGATTTTTAATGGGGGTTCTTCAACTGATATCAATTCGTGGTCTAACTTGAAACACATAGAATCCCTACAAAGTGATTCTTAAGAATGTTTTATGCATAAAATTCTAAAGTCCTCCTTATCAAACTTGAAATCGACTTACTCAAACTGGAACAGGTGTATCTGTTTGTTGTGGTATTAAGTCTTTATCAAACCTGTGGATTACTATATCTTGATTCTTGAGATTCCACACTAATCAATGAATTTATATTAAGGCTAGTGTCGACAGACAGGCAGCTATTCTGAACTCAACGGAAGCCTAAATAGCTGATATCAGCAGTAAAACACCATCTTTGCAGTTAGTATATATATATGCATGACTGTTCAATCTTTTTCACAGATAAAAAATAACTTATTGATGATGTAAGAAGTTAGAATAAGAATAGAACAACATATTTAAGCGAACAATATTTTGGTTTCAATTAGATCTCACCAGGCTTAACTCTAATATACATAACTTGACAAATATAGGATAATAAGATTGTGCATATCAATTGTGCAATTAGTCACAATAGTAGTAATGATAATAATAATAGTAATAATAATAATGATCCTATCAATAATAAGGATGAAAAAGTGAGGCAATCTGTGATAACACGAATAACCAAAAAACAGCATGATTAAACAAACAACTGTTCAGGTGGAAGTAGTTGTCGGTAAAGGCTAGTAAAAACAAATGAACCGACTAAGCAATGTTAGATTGTAAGGGAAGTAAATGAAACACGTTTTCAATGAAGATGTGATAAGATTAAGGGGTTGAAAATATAAACAAGGGGCGGTGTAGAAGTCATTAGATGGTTATGTCTTAATAGGCCAAGGGAGGGATAATGGCTGCACGAACTTCTTTTGAATGCACAGTTTAGGTTTAATAGTTCGAATGCCTATCACCTCAGCTGTTTGTGTGCAATAGACGAATACGAAGTCTATTGGGAATATTCGGTGGGATACGATGAATTACTTTGGAGGCTATCGTTTTCTCCACTATATGACCACTATCAATTAAGTGTGACAAAATTGAGCAACGAACTGTTTTTATCTGTCCTTTGCCAAACCACGATGGGAGATGTTCACTAACACGTTGGCTAAGCTGTTTAGTAGTACGCCCAACATAACTGTCACCGCAGGTGCAGTTGAACTGATAAATGCACATAGATGTGGCAAACTATCAAGCTTATCATTCGTCGGCTAGAGAATGAAAAACATAGATGTGCTGCGTAAAATGTTCTTCGTATACTCCTTGAAATTCTTTGGAATAAAATCTCACGTGATGAATCACCATTAAATTGTAACTTAATAAATAGAGGTTTCTTCCGTGCAGTCAGAGTCTCAGGTTTTCTCTCTGATGTTTTCATATGTTTCTTTATGAAACTACTCGGATAGACCATCTCCGTCAAGGAATCGTGAATGTATTCAAATTCCTTTTGTTAGAGGTCATCCGTTCATATCTTTCTTGCTCTGCTCGCAACATTCCTTTTATATTTAATGGGCACGTAACTAAGGAAGTGCGTGTATTGCCTTGTGAATGTGCTTTTTCTATACAAGCTTCTCCCAAGTGACTCATCTTCTCTTCTACTTAGCAAGTCATCCAGAAAATGTAGTTTATTCTCCTGCTCCTCTTCACAAGAAAAGGTAAGCGAAGGGTGGATGTTGTTGAATTTCATCAACAATCCGTACCTGTTAACATTCCCATCAGCTAAGATAAATGCATCATCGGCATAAGGGTAATACATATCAAACTAATTGATGATGTCCTGCAATTTCCCGTTTTCAAGTTTCGCGAGGAAGAAGTCAGCTAATATTGGGCCTAATGGTGAACCCACAGCTATTCCATCTACTTGTCGATAGTATGAATTATTGAAGACAATGGGTTGTTAAGTCAAAGTATAGTACTAGAAGAGAATATTTTGTTTGGTATATCACTTATCTATGTCAAAATAAGCACAGAAAATTGTATACAGTTTTATCTATACAATGCCATGATTTAGCCTTTTGTTATTATCACTATATTACTACTGTTCCCTTAGGTTCCGAATGGAACGTAAGGCTTCAACAGTACGTCTACACTTTGTTCTAATTTCCGCAGGCCTCTTCATCTATCTGTCTGGGTCCACGATTCCTCATAATCTTGCATCTCGACACACGATCTCTTCCATGACACCCTCGCACCAACGACTCTCATCGCTTACCATTTAAATTCCACATGAGAGCCTGGCACGCGATGTTACTCGACTGTCTCTTCAACGTATGCCCGACCATTGATTCTCCATTTTTTCTACATATTTGATGAGCAGTCGGCTTTTGGTTTGTTTGTTTGTTTGTTTGTTTGTTTACAGTTAGAGTTTCTTGTTGCTAATTCTTTCCGCCTATCATATGATCTTCAGTATGGAGCCAAAGAAGACAGTTATTGAAATAAGTCTGTAAATTGTTGGAAATACTTTTCGCAGTGCAAGTTTCTCACCCGTATATAAAATCTGACTGTCTTCACATTTGCGTTGAACAGAATTCGAATCTTGTTGTTTATGCTTAGACAAAGTGGAGAAGATTTCCAAACTGTTTACAGGTTGATGAAGACCTATCTCGCCTTTCCGATTGTTACTTGGATATCTTCATCCGTTCCGCCTGTAGTTGAAACGATGCTTCTTAGATAAGTGAAGGAAGTAACATCAGTCAAATCTCTTCCGTTGATTGTGACTGGTGCTGGTTTGTGGTACAATATTACTGCATCTAATTTACTCGACAACAGGAAAAACCAAAATTAAAAAATAATACTTCAGAATTGATAATTACAGCTTTTTTGGTGTTTGCAGTGACAGTAGAGTAAAATATTTACAAATGGTGTAAAACAATGATGGTGACAATAATGTTAATATCTAAAATTATTAGTCGCCATAGATTACGAATAGGAGAGAACAAAAGAGCCGATTATTTTGCTAATAATAGCATAGTAA
The DNA here is from genome assembly GCA_944472155.2 of Trichobilharzia szidati. NCBI lineage: Eukaryota > Metazoa > Platyhelminthes > Trematoda > Strigeidida > Schistosomatidae > Trichobilharzia > Trichobilharzia szidati. The sequence goes on along the minus strand of OX235276.1, from coordinate 12,664,537 downwards.
GTCGTAGGTTTTGCGCCAAACATTTACTCTACCATATAGGATGAGATGATTTGGGAACTACTTCACTACTACGGGGTGCCGCCGAAAATTATACATCTCATCCAACAGCTGTACGAAAATGCTACATGCCAAGTAATCCACAACGAACAACTTACGGAATCCTTCGCAGTAAAGACGGCAGTAAGACAAGGATGACTGGCTGCCTACCATCTCCAGTGATTTTCCTGATTGCGGTAGACTGGATAATGCGGCAGACAGATGGCAGCGAGGAAACAGGCATAAAAAGGACCCACACAAAAAACTTGAAGGATCTGGACTTCGCCGATAATATATGCCTGATTTCTCACAAACTGGAAGATATGCAAGTTAAAAGCAACAAGTTGGCAGAAGAAGCATCAAAGATAGGACGTCAGGTGAACATAGAGAAAAAAGAGGTAGGTGATTAGATTCCTGGCCAATAGAAACAGCAAAAGAAATAACAACAGGTAAAAATCAGCATACATGGGAGGAACCTGGAAGAAACAGACTCCTTTACGTACCCACCCACCTGCCTGGGAAGCATCGTTTCAACTACGGGAGGAACTGACGAGGATATCGAGGCAAGGATCGGGAAAGCAAGACAATCTTTCATTACTCTCAAGTCTGTGTGGAGATCAACAGCACTCAGCATGGAATATAAGATCTGAGTTTTCAACTCCAATGTGAAGTCCCTGCTACTTACTATGCGGATTAGAGACTTGGCACGTCATGAAGAGCACCCCAAACAAACTACAGACCTTCATCAACAGCAGCTGTCTTTGCTCAATACCACTCAAGATCAGACGGCCAGTCAGAAAAGTTCAGCACTAGGGAGGGATCTCTGGCAATGAACGAACCAACCCAGCAGGAACCGATTGTGCAACAAATAAGCAGGAAGAAATGGAGTTGGATTGGCCATACTCTGAGGAAACAAACCATCAAGTGACATCACTAGACAAGCCATTGCTCGAGTGGAACCCGAAAAGGAAGCGGCGAGTTGGTCATCACTGCAAGGGCGACCTGGAGGAGGTCATGTGAAGAGGAGATGAAATCATGTGGGCAGACTTGGAGCCAGGGGAATGCGTTAGCAGAGAACCAAAAGCAGTAGTGACGTATGGCTGAAGCCCTATGTTCCTCTAGGAATTAAAAGAAACAATAATTATAATAATATTAGGATGAGGGCTAAATATGGTATCTTTGAGTTTCTGTACTTGTTTGTATGAGCAGACAATCTTTTGTAATGATTTCTAGTCCTACATATTGAGAAGCAAGCGGAGAGTTGAGAATAGAGAGAGTGAGGTGTTGAGGGCCAGATAATGCGGATTTGGACCATTTCTCACATGAGTTCAGGTGTCTGTCAACTTCTTTAGTAGCAAGCTGACTATGTCTCACACCACTTTCCTGCGCTACTGACAACCATTGATACCCTTCGTAGCATGAAATAGTCCCTTTTGAGCAGTCCAGAAAAGACTAATGGAGAGCGGTAAGAGATGCAAGATAGTAAGATGCATGAGTTAGCAAACCGTAAAAGTAGAGGTTGAATGGTTCCAGATTACCTTAACTTCTTAATATAGTCGGTTAGACGGAACAAATTCTTAGAAACTGACAAAATAAGGGATGACCAAGAGAGGTCATTTCTATACAAATGATACCAGACCTGAGAGCACCTTGAGTAATATAAAGTATTTTGTTTCTATTCAATGTTTTTCAATTTGGCGGTTGATAAAAGCGTTTTCAGTAGGTTTATTGTTATTCATCAACTACGGGTTATTTTCAATATCAATTAAATTTATGTATATAAGTACACCAATCTGCCTGTCCTGTTCTTCACACTGTAAAGAGAAAAGTGTGACAGTGAGATACTGAAAATCGTTATAATCTTCACCTCTGATCCTACTCAGAGCTCAATGGTAAATCAATAAAAGTTATTCTCTTTACACACTGAACAACATCCAATCTATATACATCAACAAATAAATTCATGAATGCGCTAATAGCAGTCTATTTGTATTGTTGCTGTCTCTCTGAAAGGCAAAATAACTAGCAACTGCTGTGAGTTTTAGAAACAAACACTTCAGGACCAAATTTGTTTCACAATCATCTCTAATTATTATCATTATTTTTATTTCATTTCTTTACGTTTGGAGTGGAAAATAGGGCTTTAGGCTAGAGCTTTACGATCTCTTGGTGGTGGTGACCTTCCCCTCCTTACCGGAATTACTGTTGGCTTAGAGTGGATCAGCCGTTGACTGGACCCCGGACAACATGCATGTTTGGCAAGCGTTCTACCGCTGAACTATAGACCCACCCAAACATCTATATATTGCACTGTGTCTGGTTAGTAAAGCGAATGCTGTCATCTCTCTAGTATTTCAGTTATAAAATGTTTGCTTTATAAAAATTACTTAAGAAGATAAATTTACTTCGAGGAGAACCTTGACCTGCTTGACATCATAAACTGAGTCATATTAAAGAAAAGGTGTTCAGTGAAGAGTTACTCTTCTCGGTGACATCATTCTCAAGCTTTACAATGGTACATATATACAGTAAACTCTATCAGAATCAAAAGGAATGGAAAATTTTAGATAATAAATTAGTCAACGTAGAAAGCGTTAATCGTGTAGAAACTAAAATAAAATTAGATGAGTAAACTGAGTGATGTTATACAATTGATGAGGTTAAGTAGAATTCAACTAAAACTCGAACAATAATCACGTTAGCGATAGGGGTATTAAAGGGTAAAGGCTTAACAAGCGGTGGGTAAAGAAAGTAAACCAATTAAGAGACGAAATCAAAAATTACGTATTTGGTGGTAAGATGAATTAGGTTCATTATAGATTTAGTGACTCAAAAAACTCCTTTTTTATGTAGATTTGAGGATTCACCATGTGAATTGCCACCATTGCTTTTGTCCTATTTAAAGAAGTTTGATTCGTCGTACTCTTTAAGTGACATTCCCACGTATTCTGTAGATAACTTTGAAGTTCGTTTATGGGTTAGCTTGGTGTTTAGATTCAATCACGTATTGCAGGATAGACCTCTGACGGAGATATATAATTTTCTCCTTTATAAAACCATGAATGTGATTGTGTTTGACAATACGTTTGGATAGCAAACGCTGGGTGCGGCCGACTACCTAGCTGCACATGAGCAGGTGAATTGTTAATTTTATTCTCGTTCGGATTTTATTTGAATTCTACTCAACCCATCGGTTATATTACGTCACTCAATTTACCCTTCAAATTTCTATCTTAGTCTCTAGCCGATTAACGCTTTCTACGTTACGTAATTTGTTATTTGAAATTTACAGTTCTAATAACACATCTTTATAAATATTCCTTTTGTTGCTGAGAAAGTTTACGGTATATATGCGTTATTGTACAGCTTGAGAATGACGTCACCGAAAAGAGGAGTAACTCTTCGTTGAACACCATTTATTTTATTTCATAGAAATGACTCAAGAAGCCAAGTGAAATTGTAAAGTGGTATGCATACCCTACTGAGTGATACGAATACTTGGAAATTGTTTCCATATATATCGACTAGCAGTACTCTTTATTTAAATTCTTATGTTCCGAAAATCTGTCTACCCCGGAGCTACTAGTTTCCTCTACGTAGTTCACCTAACTCACAGTCATTGAAGGTATTTTGCAAATTATATTAATTTGTTTAATTGGGTCCCTTAGCCTACAGAGCATTTCCTGCCTGAGCGAGTCTGTAGGTTTGAATGTCACCACTCTAATTCCTACTTTATTCAGAATCCTACGTAGGCCTTCAGATGTCCCCTCCTTATATAGCAAAACAGTAGATGACATATATTCTCTCTTATTTATGTTATCATTAGTAGTTTCACAATTATTTTTATTTTGCTGTTGATGTCTTCTGATCTTCCTGACGAATTTTATAGGATAGTTAGTTATTTGATACCAAAGCTTCTTCTATCTGTTTCATTTCATCATTTAGGTCTTTTCTTGTACTACTAAGTGCCATTGTTCGGTTTGTTAGACACTTGACTAAGCCTGTCTTCACGTACAGGCAACGGATGAGATGAATTAAAGTCTAAATATCTATTACCTTTTTCTGTTCGTTTTATTTTACAGTCTAACATAGCTAATTCTCCTTGTTTATTCGCCAACTCAAATGTGAATTAAATTCCCTTTACTAGTGAGTTTATATGCATCAAGAAGCTAGAGATATGTTCTATTTCTTACATTGTGAGTGGAAGTGTCATCCACATATCTCAACCATATTTTTGAAGTAAGATTAAATGTACTGAGAGCAGTCTTTTCCCAGCTATCCATAAAGATATCTGCTACGATAGAGGATATTTATAATCCCAATCGCTACACCGTCTGTTTGTCTATATGTTTTGCCCTGAAATTTGAACACAGTAGATGTGAGTGATAACTGAATTCCTAAAATAATAATATTTTCAATGAGCAGCTTTATCCTGCGACTAAGTTCGGGATCAGCAGTTAATTCTCCTTCAACCGCTTCTAAGGCCATATTGACTGTCACAGTAGTGTAAAGACTAGTTATATCAAAATTAATACAATGAATATCAGAGAGGTAAAACAGAAAAGATTATAATACAGAATCCATGAATTTATAGGCTCCACAGAAGGCTGGCTAGCTGGTCCTGTTTCTTCTTCACACAGACCACGGGTTGTTTTAGGCCACTGCTGTCTGGAGTATTCGGTACTTGGATGCTTTCAGCAGTTTATTTGGTATCCGATAGATGATAGGGAAGGATTCTTCAGTTCTAGCTTTGTGACCAGTTGCTTTGGATCAGGTGGACTAATATCTAATTGCTGATGGTTTTTACTACATCTTTACTTAGCTACACCACACTGGTAGATGTTCCCGAGCGATCACGAAAAGTCAAGTTCTCAGAGGAACGGCCAATATAACTCGTTCCACAACAAGCTCAGTTGAATTGGTAGATACAACTGGAAGTGGCTAGTCAAGGTACTTCTGTGGTGAGAGATGGTTGCTAGCCAAATTGTTTGACAGTAATTGAGGTCAAAGGTCAAGGTGGACAGGCGGATACAGTTAACATATAGATGAATTGACACAGCAACAAGAGATGCAAGGTTAACTTTGTGTGAGAAACAACCAATCAACAGACTGTATTTTCTACTAACATTAACCTACAATATTGTACATCAAAATCTATAAATACGTGTTGATTTTCCGTAATAAACGTTCTGTCGCCTGGCCCTTGTCTTATGTTGTTACACTTCGTCTTTCAATCGAGGAATCACCGTCGGTCGTGTAGAAAATATAACTTGTAGTTTGTCAGCATTAAAAGTTCACTGAACTGATTTTCTTAACTTGTTAGCAATTATTTCACTAGGTGTGTCACCCTTGAATTTCAGTCGTATATATAAAGGTTTCTTATTTACAGATAGAGAATAGTCCTTTTCTCCTTTCTTAATCATGTGTTTCCTCATGAACTTTTCTGGACAGCTATTTTCAATTAAGGTGTCATAAACTATCCTTAGTTCATCTTCAATTACCTTTTCTGAGTATATAGCTCTAACTCTGTGGCTGAGGGTCTTTACTAAGTTTCTTGTGTACTTGATAGGAAAGAAGCTGTGAAAATGTGTATATTGTGCTGTCCAAGTTCTATTTCTATGCAAATTTCTTTTTTTGCTACCATCCGGTTTTCTTGTAAGAGGGACATTATTATTATTGTATTATTAATGTTTCCTTGGGTTCCTAGTGGAACATAGGGCTTCAACTGCACGTCTCCACTTGCTTCTCTCTTCTGCTGTACTTTTCACCTGCATCCATGTTAGTCTATACTGTTTCAACTCCTCTTCACACGATCTTCTCCATGTCACCCTTAGATGTTCCACTCGCCGCTTCCATTTCGAGTTCCACTCGAGGGCCTGACGCGCGATGTCACTCAGCAGTCTTCTCAGCGAGTGTCCAATCAATCCCCACTTTCTCCTGCATATTTGTTGATCGATTGGTTCATGTTTTGTTTGTTCCCATAGTTTCTTGTTGGTGATTCTATATATTAAAAATACTAAGAGGGACATATAAGAAGGCAATTTTATTTTGGGATTCCTCTTCACACGTGAAATTGATAATGCAGTATATGTACTTCATTGAATCGAGTCATTCTTGTGTTCCTGTCTGAATCATTATCCCAAGGAATAAAGGTGTCATCCATATATAGGCAATAAAATAAGAATTTTCTGATAATGTTGTTTTTATAGGACCATTTTCTAGTTTCTTGCTTAGAAAGAAATCTGCCGACATGGAACCCAGTGAGGAACCCATCGCTACCCCGTCCACTTGATGAAGAAGTTATCGAAAAGCATATTCTTTGTTCAGTAGTCATCCTTCTGAAAATTCTGATATTTTTGAATAAAATGAGTTGTTTGAATTTAATTGGTGGATGGTGACTAGCAGTAGAATACAGGATAACGCGCATTTCGTCCTATTTAAGACTCGTCATCTGCATGTACCTGCATTCCCCAGTGGGTCAGTGATGATGTCCCCACCGAGTCTGGAATCCAGTGACCATAGCCTCAAACGCCAAAGCATTATCCACTAGACCACTTAGGCCCCAAGAACCACCTCTTGTGCACCGAGTACATCCAGATGGCGAGTCAGTCCCAAATAGGACGAAATGTGCGTTGTCCTGGATTCCACTGCTAGTCACCAATTAAATTCTAATAACATGCTCAGACATCGTCGAAGCATCTGCACAAGAAGCCGGCATGTCAAATTGAGACCGAGCACTTCGGTCCAATCAATAAATCGATGGGAAAATCTGAAATTCAATTAAATAAAATGAGTTGTTGTTTTGAAATTTTGTTTGAAGCTGGTTAGTTCACTCTGCAGTCATGATTTAAAATAATTAATGCGTCATATATTTTACTCTTTTAGAATTAATTTCCTTTCGTTCATACAATTCATTAGTGTCTTGTGAACTTGTGGTGCGTAGTTCCATTAACCCGCTGTACAAACTCACCATTGGTTTTTGAGTGGATGGTATATAAGTAGTGCTGTCATTCATGAATATGGCTGAGACGGGTACAAAAGAGTAGGTTGCCATATGAGTTTTTCTAATTTTTTTCTCTCCAGAAACCCAGATATTGTTAAACCTGGTAGCTGGCAGGAATTTGTTATCACATCAGGAGAAATCTGTTGGTAAGTAATTTTTTCTTAAATGTATGTGAGAGGCATTTGAATTTTATATGACAAAGGTGTGCAGAAAAAATATAGTTTTGTGTATAAATTTTAACAGCATAGTGATGCTTAAACTATTCTCCTGTTTCAGTAACCTCTTGAATTTCTTTGACACATACTAATAATTTTCTATAGTTTGGTTTGTAAGGATTAGTTATGTTTTACGAGTTGATCACGGATTGATATCAGTTAGAGAACCATTGAAAACCAAGGAGTACTGGCCGGCTGCTGTTTCTTCCTAGCTTGGGAATCATCGGCAGTACGCACCTACTGGGATTCGAACCCAGGACATTCCGGTTACAAGGCAAGCTCGTATACCATTCAGCCACTGGGACCCGATTCAATGGCCAACCCATGAATTCTAACTTCTACCAATTCGTGATTTTAGCACGACCCCAACTATTGTCGTTGGTGGGACATCCATCCACACACGTGACTTCTAATTGGACCTCACTCATAAAACATAACTAATCCTTACAAACCAAACTATAGAAAATTATTCTGATGCTCGCTAGTGACTTGCTACAGGTTGGAGCTTCCTGGAGTTCTAGTGAGAAGTCGTGACCAGTGAGGTCCAATTAGAAGTCACGTGTGTGGATGGATGTCCCACCAACGACAATAGTTGGGTTCGCGCTAAATCACAAATCGGTAGAAGTTAAAATTCATGGACTGGCCATTGAATTGTATAGCTCGTATACCATTCTTGGTCCTGGGTTTGAATCCCAGTGGGTACGTACTGCCGATGATTCCCAAACTAGGATGAAACAGCAACTGTCCAGTACTCCCTGGTTTTCAATGGTTCTCTAACTGATATCAATCCGTGATCAACTCGTAAAACACACTAATAAGATATAATGATTGCATCTTAACACATACTGTAATGGTGTAAGACAAGAGACTTCGTAACGGAATGTTTATTTGAAATTTGAAATCTCTATTCAGGGGAATTATGTGTACATCTTATATGAAAATCAATATTTGCGTAGATTTTCCTTGTTGTGCTACTTATGCCCTTCTTATTGTGTTTCTTTGTCTTTTATTTTGGTGTTTCCTATGTTTTTCCGCAATATTGGTTAATTTATTTACTTTGGCGTTAAATCTATTTCTCCGCTATTTGACATTTTTGTGCTGATGAACGTCATTTTATATACTACTGATAAATCTTATTATTAATTCTTTCTGCTTAGTTAGGGGATCTTTACTGTGGAGCCGCCGAAGCTAGCTGTTGATAACAGTCTGCAATGGCCTGTTCGAAATGCTTTTCGTGACTCATACGCAGTATAGGTTTCTGACCCATATAGAGGAACCGACTGTGACTGGCTTGACATTTGTGTTGAAAATCCGGATCCTGTTCTTTATTCTGACTGAGTGCAGAATATTTCCGAACTGGTTTCAGGCTGATGCCTTTCCGATCCTGACTGGTTTTGACGTCTCCATTCATGCAATCCGCCTGTAAGTGAAACCACGGTTCTTATCTTAGTGAAGGAAGCAACGTTATATATGTCCAAACCAAGTTCACTTTTAACAGTTTGAAAAAATTTGGGCATTGGGTATATTATATTCATTATCATAAAGGTTTTTGTATTTCCCAATGAATGAAAAACAAAACGATATTGTTGCTTTTACTGATGTTTCGTAATTTAATGCTAATAAGCTTTATCAAAGTATTATTAAACCGGAATTTATAAAATCTCAGCATATATAAAACAAAGAGTTAAGGGGTGAGAAAATAGACTTAGGTCAAGTTGAAAGGACATATTGAAAGTCAAAATAACAATGAAGATCACTAAACCAAATAACAAAGGTAATAGTACATCTGTTATGGTATCAAAATAAGGATTACTAACTTGATCATCGTTCGTCAGTCTGGAGGCATTTTCTGTTGTCAAGTTGGTCAATTGGTAAGTATAACAAAACCAAGTGTACATTGTTGGATTTGATCAGAGTGTAAAATTATAAAAGCAGTGTGTGCTTACACAGTGAACTTGCTTATCACATTCGTGTTGATTTTGTCACTTCATGGGGGAAGGAGGTGTTGTAACCAGGTCAGATTCTGTCTCAGTCCATCATTCCTATTCAGACAATTTGGATTCGACTTGATGTGAAGTGCTTCTGATATTATAGACGTTCTTTATGATTTCTGAAGTTTTTCTGGATTATTTCAACAGTGTCAAAGTCAATTTTGCGACTTGATTCTATAGCATGTAGACCTATGGCTGATGATTTTTCTTGAACTAAGTCTATTTTCTCACCCCTTAACTATTTGTTATATATAAACTGAGTGGATTTTGTAAATTCTGGTTTAATAATACTTTGATAAAGTTATTAGCCGCCGCATTAAATAGCGAAACGTCAGTAAACAGAACAATATCGTTTTGTTTTTCATTCATTGGGAAATACAAAAACCTTTATTATAAGGAAGCAATGTCTCTCAAATCTCTTAGGCTGATAATGACTGGTGCTGGTTTTGGTATCTTCGTCACATCCTTCTTCTCTATGTTCACTTGAATTCTTGTCTTCGCTGCACTTCATAATCCAGTTCATCACAATTAAGAATGTCACTGGTGATAATAGACAACATTGTCTTACTTCTGTATTCACTTCAAACGCCATGTTGAATTTTCCGTTGTGAATCACCTGATACGTGCTATTGTCATATAGGCAGTTGTTGAATGAGGTTGACAAAGACTTAGGATACTGCGCGCCGTAATGTTGAAGCAATTTCCAAATTACTCCACTGTCAACGCAGTTGAAGGCCTTCCCAAAATCGATGAAATTGAATAAGAGGTTAGACCGCGATTCCATACTTTTTTCGATGACGATGCGTGGAGTTGCACTTTGATCAGCACATGATTCACCTTTCCTGAATCTAGGTTGTTCCGGATGTCGGAGTTCTGCATCCAGTGAATGTTTTATTCTCTCCAAGATGACGCGACTTAGTGTTTTACTTGGAGAGGATAAACGGAAGCATGATTCGGCGCTAGTTATTGCAGAGGCCTCAGCTGTCCTTCTTTATTAGTTTGACAAGACAGCAAGACTTTTTTCTAATCAGTAGACATCTGTTCTTCCTTCCAAACCTTTTGCAATATTGGCGTCATATTTTCTCTAACTCTCATTCTTTTAATCATGCAATCATGTTCTTGAGTCGCAAGTCATACTCACACACATTTTTAATTGGCATTCAAAATATTAGTGCACATGTCATGGAGATGAAAGAAAAATATCATCAAGGACTGGTCTATGCTTTAGATTGAACAGTATTGCGTCACACGATATACTAAATGAAGATCCTGAATGAGGAGAAAATACTGTGTAATAAATAACTGTGAGAATTCCGTACACTGTACAAACACTTTTTCCAGAATAAAGCTATTATTATTGTTGTTCGACAAAGACAATGCAGTTGTTGACTGAACACACTAAAGATTTTGCTGAATTCATGTATCACATCATCTAAAAGGATTTGGGTTTTCAAAAGTTTGTTTGCAAAGATTTGGTTTGTTTTCCAAATTTGATCACGGATAAATATCAACTAGAGAACCATTGAAAACCACCATCCGAGCACTGGACATCCGTCTGTTTCGCCAGCCTAGTTTGGCGTTCATTGGCATTACGTACCCACAGCCAGTTCATTTTTATAAAAATTAACCCGCATAGGGTGAATTATTCAGTGATTTCATTTGTTTGTCACTTGAGAACAACAGTATTAGCAGCTTCATTCTTTTAAAGAACTTAATCCATTAATATGCCGGTAATGAATTCATAGTGTACAAGAGACCCTGTCTTCCATATGTGCACTGATCACCACAATTCTATTTATTTGAGCATAGCTAACTGACCTATCGTTTATGTGTGCATTGACGCTGAATACCGAAAGTAAACCTCTTGTCCCTGAATTCAATTAACTCAAAATTTTGACATAATATTTATTAAGCAAGAACAACAACAGTGGTTTGTGCAGAATAAAATGGTACCATTGTTCTCATCAGCTGCTTACGGCCCAAAGTCATTATTAAGTATATCTACATAAGCAATTTTAACATACTTGCACAGAGATAAATTTACCGAAAGCCCATGTGGAAAGGACAATACCTATATTTTAATATTTTTTATCTAAATAGCTTTAAACCAGTACTAGTCAAGACTTTGTACTATAAAGCGAGGAGAATATGCTCTACAGAAAAGTAAGAGGAAGAATTTATGATTCTCGAAAAGATGTTGAAAAACAACGGTTACCCTCAAAGATTCATGAACAAGTACAGAAGATCTAAAGTCTCAAATGCCAAACAAATCACAGTGGGAAAAAAGCTCATCTTCATTCAACTTGATTTTAAAGGTGAAAATATTACAGCAATTGTCAACAGAAGATTGAAAATATCACTAGCAAGAACCTATCCTGCAGCTAAGTCAATTTCCATTTATAGGACAACATGCTCTTCAGTGCAATCAAAAGTCTACAGATACCCTTCTCAATGTTAATTCCAACTGTATGTACAAATTTACATGTGTCTGAGGGAGCAGTTACATTGGAAGAACAAAAAGAAGAGCATACTTCCAATTTTCTGAACATGTACCAAAAGGTTTATGTCTAAACGCAACAAATGCTTTAAACAGTGCCATCACCAAGCATCTCCTTGATAAGGATCATGAGGTGGACGTCGGAAGATCGTTCAAAATTACCGATAGGCTAAAGAGTTCAATTCTCCTCCAGTTTGCTGAAGCTATTTCCATCAAGCGCCTGATGCCTGATTCATGCGTTCAGAAAGAAGCGGTTATCAGTCTTTCCTTGGACTGGTAACTGGATATATTCATCTGAATACGTAATGCAAAAATGTTTCCATTGGGTATAGTCATTATCTTTCGGAATAAAGTGTTTATTATTACTATACATATTATTATTGTGTGCATATATTGATTGATTTTTGTTTAAAAATGAACTCTGTATGGGTAAGTACGTTAAAATGTTAATAATGACTTTGGCCTGTAAGCAGCTGATGAGAAGCCAACGAAATAAACAATGGCGGTACCATTTTATTCAATACAAACCACCGTTGTTTTTGCTTTATTCATATTCTCAAGTATTGGTTTTGTAGGGATTTTGTCTGATTGGATGGAGGATTTCATCATGAGTTGACATCAGTTAGAGAACCAATGGGAAACCATCTGGGAGTACTGGACAGCTGTTTCGTCTTAGTTTGGGACACTTCATCAGCCCGCATTAAGGAGAATAAATGTGTATGAAGATCTTATGTACATTTTGCTTTCATTATATACAGTTAGAAATTTAAATTTTTTTATATTTTAAAATCACTTGTTTTAGTATTGCCGCTGTCATTCTCTCTATGATCTTCATATTGTTTGATTCGTTGCGGACGAGTTATCCAGTGAATATCGTTGTTATCATGCTGTTAGTAAGTAAAAAGTTATGCATTTTACCTTTTTATCAAGGAGAACTGCTGCTCCATTACTTAAATTGTACTTTACACATTAGTTTTGTTGGAAAATTAAGTAATCAGTGCTTTAAAACGTTTAAAAATGTGAATCCATTTTTATACATATTCAAAATCACTTCTGTGTGACAGATTTATTTCCATGCTCATACAGACTGAGGATTTTCCTGAAATTATGAAATGTTACTGTTTTCAAGTCGTTCCAGTGCTACCAGTGAACACCAACCCCCCGACGAAATCAGAAGTCCTGAAGGCTATCAAGATGCTAAAAGCTGGCAAAGTAACAGGACCAGATGGAATCCCAGCAGAAGCATTGAAAATGGACCCAGAGACAACAGCGGACTTGATGACGCCACTACTGGAGAAGGTGTGGAAAGAAGGCAAAGTACCCGAGGATTGGAAGAAAGGATACTCATTCAAACTACCAAAGAAAGAAGACTTAAGTCAATGCAAGCACTGGCGCGGAATTATGCTCCTCTCCATCCCAAGCAAAATACTAAGCCGCATCATCCTAGAGAGAATCAAACAAACCCTGGATGAAAAAATTCGACCGGAACAGGCTGGATTCAGGAGAAGCAAGTCATGCATTGATCAGATCGCCACATTACGGATCATCATTGAACAAAGCTTGGAATAGCAGTCACCTCTCTATCTCAAATTCATCGACTTTGAAAAGGCCTTTGACAGCGTTGATCGAGAGGTGATTTGGAAACTTCTTCGCTACTACGGTGTGCCACCGACAATTATACATCTCATCCAACAGCTGTACGACAATGCTGCATGCCAAGTAATCCACAATGAGAAACATACGGAACCCTTCGAAGTAAGGACAGGAGTAAGACAAGGCTGCCTACTATCGCCAATGATTTTCCTGATTGCAGTAGATTGGATAATGCAACAAACAGGCAAAAAAGGGACTCACACAAAAAACTTGGAGAATCTAGACTTCGCCGATGATATATGTCTGATTTCCCACAAACTGGAAGATATGCGAGCGAAAAGCAACAAGTTAGCAGAAGAAGCATCCAGAGAAGATAGGACTTCAGGTGAACATAGAGAAAACAGAGGTGATGAAGATTCCTGGGCAACACCACCAACAGCAACAACAATAGACAACAATCAGCATAGATGGAAGGAACCTGAAAGAAACAACCTCCTTTACCTACCTTTGAAGCATCGTTTCAACTACAGGCCGACAGAACTGACGAGGATATCAAAGCAAAACAAGCTTTCACTACTCTCAAGTCTGTGTGGAGGTCAACAGCACTACTTAGCATGAAAATGAAAAAAAGATCCAGATTTTCAACTTCAATGTGAAGTCGGTGCTACTATACGGATCAGAGACTTGCACTGCGCGTCATAAAGAGCACCTCAAACAAACTACAGACCTTCATTAACAGTTGTCTTCGCTCAATACTCAAGATCAGATGGCCAGAAAAGATCAGCAACACGGATCTCTGGGAGCGAACCAACTCAGCAGGAACCGATTGTGAAACAAATAGGCAGGAAGAAATAGAGATGGATTGGCCATACTCTGAGAAAACAAACCATCAAGTGACATCACTAGACAAGCCATTGCTCGAGTGGAACCCGAACGGGAAGCGGTGAGTTGGTCGTTAGTGCAAGGGTGACTTGGAGGAGGTCATGTGAAGAGGAGATAAAAACGTGTGAGCAGACATGGAGCCAGGTGAAGACTCTAGCAGAGAACTGAACGTAATGGAGACGCACGGCTGAAGCCCTATGTTCCTCTAGGAATTAAAAGTTACAATAATAATATAATAATAATAAAGTCACACCGGATACATGGAACAAGGGTGACTCAACTGTACAACTGTCAACAACCTGGAATATAATTCTGGATACCCAAAAATGAACGGACAAAAAACAAACTATGTATATATGAGTACAGATCATAAGTGTGAATTAGAAACAAAACAATTCCAACAGTTGGTGTGATCATGGACAGTAATTTTGCTCGAAATTTTACCAAAAACAAAAACCTATTGCAGTGCGTAAACTATTAAAATATAAAGAACACAATATTCAGCGAAGAGACTCTTTTCAACGAATTTATTACCAAGCTGTTCAATGGCATATATATGGTTTTTAAGAAATTATATCCGGTGAGGAAATTGAATCATAGGTGTGAATACATGAAATAATAATAACATATTTGTGATTATAATCATAGTTTAATGTCAAGTGGCAAAATAATTAGTGTCATATATAGAATAATACATAAGGTGTATAGATTTTGGAAAGGGGCAATTCATGACTTTAAGCCAGACCTTTGTGTACAAAAAAAGTATGTACAGTCCCTACTTCTGCCTTGGCCGTAGAGTGATAGACATTTATTTATTTTGTTTATTTAGTTATTCTATGTACTTTTCCCTTATTACTACGATTATTATTATTATCATTATTATTATTACTATTCTCACTCTGAATCTTCTCCACTTGACCCACTCGTCATTTTAAACCCAAAATTATTAATTTTTATATTTTTTATTTTATTTTTACAATACTGAATTCTACCTTATCAAATTTTACACCATCTTATGTAACATTTTATATTCGTCTAATAATCCTATAATTATGTACTCCTTTCCAACATCTCTACACCTTATGTATTATTCTATATACGATATTAATTATTTTGCCACTTGACATTAAACTATGATTATAATCACAAATATGTTATTATTATTTCATGTATTCACACCTATGATTCAATTTCCTCACCGGATATAATTTCTTAATATAGAAACCCATATATACATACGATTGTACAGTTTGATAATAAATTCGTTGAAAAGAGTCCCTTCGCTGAATATTGTGTTCTTAATGCAACAATGTGAATTATTCAATTATTAAAATATAATTATAATTTATCTGATCTAATCTACATGGCTCTAACGTTTTTACTGACATTAAGACTGTCAGAACATAAGAATTTAGCTAAGGCAAGAATGACTGATCCTGAGAAGGTAAGTAATTCAAAAACACGCTCAGCACTTGCAATGCACACATTAACACACAACCATACACCAGGTTGGGACAGAGTTAAAATTCTGAAAAGTAATATAGGTAGGTGGAGAGACAGGTTGATTACTGAATCCTTGTTCGTTGACCCCTCGTTAGTATGGCAGAGATATGGGAAATACTACTACCAATCAAATCAAGAGATGAGAAATAAGGGGATTATTTAAACAAAGTTGGAAAGTTGTGTGAGCAGTGCTTTGATATGACTATGAGTAGTAATAAGTTGTTCTCGAAATGTGGTCTTCAGTAAATAATACTGTATAGCCACACTGTGAGACTTTATCTAAATAAACTTTCTGCACAATGAGTCTTGGTCAACTTGTTATTGGGAATTTCATCATGAAACATTTCCTTGAAATTGATTTCATTGTTATTGTTAAGCAAACCAACCATTCATTCACACTGCTATCTTTACATTGCATTGGATACAGGTGATCCTGTGGACTTTTGGTACATCTTCAATCTTTGCACAACTTCCATGGAAGTATCTTTTAATGTTACTTGGTCCAGCAACTGCAGTGCTGCTAATAGTAATACTTGTGAGTTTAAGGTTAAGAAAAATGAAAGCATCAGCGCTGATCACGTTTTCTGTACTCTCGTTAGTGTTTATCGTAGCAGGTGTAGCCTCTTTTATCGTTAATACCCCAGTGGTAAGTGATTTTCAATAAGAAATTTCTTAACAATTTCTCTATATTTCTGAGTAAAATTTGTTTTTCTGTATAGATTTCATCAGTAAACTGACAAGCGACTACTTGAAAATCAATGAGATGCTCACCAGCGACTGGTTCTATCAAATAGGTCATTACCTGGGGTTCCAAAGGGAAGTTGTGACCAGTAGCGTGCAGTAGGTCGGGTGTAAGGATAAATACTCTTCAAAGAGATCGGCTAGCGGTCACGTTATGTCGTGAATTGGCAGAAGTTGGAATTCATGGTCTACGAGCTAGTTCGCCTTTTAACCGGAAGGTCCTGGGTTCGAACCCTGGCAGTGGGGTGGGTGCGTACTGCTGGAAAGTCCCAACCTAGTCCGACAAAACAGCTGTCCAGTACTCTAAGCTGGTTTCTCAATGTTTCTCTAACAGATGTTAGTGAATGATGAAATCCTGTACCCAAAGTGACATCAGTTAGAGAAACGCTGGAACCCGACGAATAGTGGACTTTTTTAAAGGTGTGCAGTGCCGATCTCACTGGAGGTAGATAGATTAACCCAGCACTTTCATTCTACAAAACAAGCTTGTTTCATCATTTAACCACTGGACAGGAACAACTGTAAACAAGTGTGAAGTGAAAACGTTGATTACTTGAATAAAATGGGGATCTCAGCTTTCTGAATGATACTTTAGTGTTAATTAGTACACTGGCGTCAGTGGTTTGGCGATAGAATGTTCGCCAATCACGGAAGTGGTCCCGTATGGGATTCGGTGCCTGGTCGACGCACTCTTAGACCTCACTAATCCGGTAATAACACCAGTAAAGATGGAAGGTTCGACATGAGGATAGCAACCTCACTCCGTATAAGCAAAGCCAGTGCTGCCGAAAGTTGAAACCTCTAGCTTGAAGCCCTGTGATGTTCCACTTGGAACGTAAAGGAATAAAATACTTTTTAAAGTTGATCCTTCCGTTGCATAAATTCATGCTGTAGAAAACCAACAAGTCACTATGTGTGAGCTTCTGATTTTGATGCTACGCTATCAAGTGTATTCTGCTGCTATACTGGTGAAATTTATTGATTCAAGTAGACTTTATTAAGAAGTCAACAGTGAATCCTCATCTGATCTCATTGAGCAAGGAACAATAAACTTCAAGTGAATTGATGGATGGTGACTATCAGCGAAAGCCAGGATAACGTGGATTTCGTCCCATTCAGGACCAACTCATCATCTGGATGTACCTGCAGTACCTCCACTGAGTGAGTCAGTGATTGCGTTTCTACTGGGACTCAAACCCATTATCCATCATTTCAGAAGCCAAAGTGTTGTCCACTAAACCACTTAGGTCATGAAAGCTACATCTTGTGGAAATAACCAGTTTTGAATTCTATGTATCACTATTAGATATGAATTGAACGTGCTTTCTGTAAACTTAAGTGAAATGTAATTTATTATTTTCAAAAGAATGGATACTGAACAAAGAATACTCTTTTCGATAAATTCATTATCAGGCTCTACAGTTATATATACATTCTAGTGAATGAATGAATTAGTGTTATTAACAACAACATTAATGTTGTTTAAATAACATCGAATCAATAATACCAATGAATTACAGCTCAACAGCATCAACATAACAGTAAACTGAATGTCAGAAAAATTAGGAAAGATAATATTACAAATTCATGAATTTATAGTCTCTACTGAAGGTCAGCCAGGGCAGCAGTAGGTCCTGGACTTGTTTCTTTTGAACACAGAGCACTGGTTGTTTGAGGCGAATTGCAATAGCCTCTGCTGTTTGGAGCATGCGGTGCTTCGATGATTTTGGCAATTTATTAGGCACTCGGTAGATTATAGAGAAGGATTCTTCCACGCTGGTTTTGTGGCCGGTTTGCACCAGATGGTCCAATATCGAACTGTTAATGGTTTTCACTACACCTTTACTTAGCCATAGTGGGAGATGTTCTCGAGTGAGCACAAAAAATCAAGTTCCTAGAGCGACGGCCAGTATAACTCTCCCCACAAGCGCAGTTGAATTGGTCGATACAATTGGAAGTGGCTAGCTAGTCTAGGTACTTCATCTTTCAATC
This sequence comes from Trichobilharzia szidati, assembly GCA_944472155.2. NCBI lineage: Eukaryota > Metazoa > Platyhelminthes > Trematoda > Strigeidida > Schistosomatidae > Trichobilharzia > Trichobilharzia szidati. The sequence goes on along the minus strand of OX235276.1, from coordinate 12,646,084 downwards.
GAGGAATCACCATCGGTTGCACAGAAAATGAGACTTGTAGTTTACCAGCATTAAAAGTTCTTTGAACTGATTTTCTCAATTTCTTCGTGATTATCTCGCTTGGTATATCGCCCTTGAATTTTAGTAGTATATAAAGTGGCTTCTTGTTTACGGATAGTGAGTAGTTCTTTTCCGCTTTCTTTGTCATGTGTTTCTTGATAAATTTTTTCGGGATAGCTATTTTCGATCAAAGTATCATATACAATGCTTAATTCATCTTCATTTACTTCTTCTAAGCATATAGCTTTAACTCGGTGGCTGAGGGTCTTCAAGCTATTTATTATTATACCTATTATTATTATTATTTATCTATTCTTTTACATTCCGGGTGGAACACAGGACTTCAAGCTGCAGCTTTGAAATTTCGGAAGCAGTGGTGTTCATTTTTACAGGGTGGGGTTTCTAGCCTCATTCCCAACCTTCTCTTTTCACTGGTCTTATTAACGGCTTAGTGAAGCCTAGGAGTATGTTGGCTCTGGGTCAAACCTTGAGACACAAGCGTGGTTGGCGAGTATCCTAACGCTGTTCCTCTGACGAGCTTATGAAATATGACTTACTGTTTAACTGTTACACAAAGTGATTTAAGAAACACATTTGCAATATTCGACACGAAATTCGTCAAACTGTACCACTTACGACGGTATTCTCAAGCCCATTATTGAAAAGATGTCTCATAATCTGAAGCAATTAGTCACTCATATGAAGTTATGTTATTTTTAGTAGATATTTTTGCTAATACAATGTTATTCCGGTTTATTTCTGTTATACCAGCTACCTGTTCTATTGTTACCTATCATATTTTGGACTTTGGCGTCAATTTTCGTAAGTTCAATCACAAATAGCTTAATTTTTAAGATATTTTGAGGTTTTCCAATCTCATCGATCACTCACTCACTATGTACACAAGTAATGCTGATCTCAGTGATTATTTATCACTTCACATTCCCTGACTACCATTCGTGACCAATGAATTCACTAAATATTGTATATGATAGCCCTATGAACACTTCTCAGATATAATTACTATTTGTCGCATAAATTATTCTGTTTTAAGGAGTCTGTTTACCGTCGGTTAAATCAACCTGACCTGGAGGCTTGGGAATGTTTTGATTAGAAATATCAAGAGACTGATTACTACTGAACTCAGAATATTCTTTTCGATAACCTGTTCTTCATCAGTTTATACAGTTATACGCATCCATACTAATCATGAATGCATTGGGTTCATTGTCAATATTAATGTTGTTTAGATAACATCGAATCAATAATAATAATATCAATAGATTACAGTTCGATAGCATCAACATAGCACTGCACTACACTGAATATTAGACAGGCAAATTAGGAACAATAATGATAATACAGAATTCATGAATTTATAGGCTCTACAGAAGGCTGGCCAAGGCAGTAATAGTGGCTGGCTAGCCGGAACTGTTTCTTCTGCACACAGAGCACCGGTTGTTTTAGGTGAATCACAATAGCCTCTGCTGTTTGGACTTGTTCTAAGACGTCGCTATTTCAACAGTACAATGGTTGCCAACCATGCACTTGGTCCGGGGTCCAATCCCTAGTTGGCTGTAAGCCCGACAAAGAGGGAAGGTTGGGCGTGAAGCTAGCAACCCCCCCCCCATAAAAATAATTGCACTGCTACTGAAACTGTGAAGCTCTAGCTTGAAGCCCTATGTTCCATTGGGAACACAAACGAATGAGATAATATTCAAGAGTCAATTTGCAGGAATTTTATTTTTTTCAAGTTTGATCACAGACGGATGCCAGTTAGAGAAGTATTTAAAACTAGGGGATCGCTTGAACTTCTGATGAGAAGTCGTGAACAGTGGGGTTCACCAGTAGGTCGGGATCGGCGACAGATACTCGAAAGCGATGACATTGGCTGGTGTCAGTCACTTTAAAATCACAAATTGGTAGAAGTTAGAATTCATGGATTGGCCACTGAGTCGGCTCCCGTGGCTGAGTGTTCTATGAGCTTTCCTTGCAATTGGAAGGCCTTGTATTCGAACCCTGGTGGTAAGCTGGGTTCATATAGCCGGTGAGTCATAAACTAGGCTGACGAAACAACAGTCTGTCTAGCACTTCAGTGCTAGTTTTCAATGGTTCTCTAACTGGTATCAATCCGTGGTCAAAATTGAAACAAATGAAATAATAACACAATAATTATTATTAGCTGACTTGTTCTAGTGCAAGAAGAGGACTCATATGTTAAGGTATACTTTGTTATTTGACCAATGGATCATCGAATACCTTTCATTCCATAAAACACTGTCATAATTAACAACCATTAATTTAGTTCATTGATATCATTGAACAAACTAATACCAGTTCAGGTATCCTAGTGAAGGAATAGGATAACTTGGGAACAAATATTATTTGCTACAGTTTATTGCTATCCATAGGGAATACATGAAAACACGGCTGCCTATTATCACCGATGATGGCATTCTTAATTGTGATGGACTAGATTATGTGTCAGATTGTGCGTTGGGAGGGAGGAAACAGAAATACGCTTCATTGACCGATAAGAAGACTCTAGAAGACCTGGGTTTCGTAGATGATGTATGTTGAATGTCACACAAACTCGAAGACTTACAGGTGAAAACCAACAAACTAGCTGAAGAAGCAGGAAGTGCAAAGAAGACGGAGGTGATGAAGATAACCGACGAACAGCAACAACAACCAGCCGCTAACCCGAATAGCTCAGTGGTAACGTTTCTGACTGCAGCACTGGGTGGTGACTTGGGTTCGAATCTCAGAAGGGATATGAGTTCCTTCGAGGTTGAAGATATGCCTTGCTGACTGGTAAATGCCAACTAGTACGAAGCCTAGGTCAGGTGAGACTTCCTGTGGCCGATTTCCTTCAACCATCTATTTTCAACAATTCACAGTGCACCTTCATAGCGAGCCGCCTAGTGGCATGGTGGTCACATTGCAAACTTGACTGATACAATTCAGTCTGCACCAAAGACAGGACTAGACACACACATATATTACACTAGTTACTGACTAGTGTCCAATCAAAAGCATACTTCTGTCTGTCAACAAGCCTATTATAAGAGTGTCGTGGTGAGATGAAACATTAGGGTCACAAGGTAGCTGAAGTATCACAGTATAAATATATAAATGTATATTGTCACAGAGAGTTTCTCGAAAATCAACTGACAAGTTTGTTGTCAGGGTGATAACCAAATAATTTATTAACAATTACGTAGTTAGATAAGAGAAGATCAAAATTTGGTGTGCAAGAGGTCATATGAAAAGATGACGATGTAATACCATAAGGTCAAAAAGAATTATCTCTCGTGGAAGTCAAACAGAAGTTAGGGTGAGGGGTTGAAAACACAGAGTCACCAGGATAATTGAAGTTCAGCGGCAGATTCCTCTTAGGCAAATAAGTCAGGTTTCAGCCGTTCTATTGCGATAGCCTTAGTAAACCGAAGAAAACTTGAGCAGCGATTTTTGTCTGCCAGTTATTTCGAATGATGCCACCATGTATACCTGGTGTCTAGTATCCATCAGGTGTTTTGGTCATTGAAGTGCTTAAACTACTCGGCCCTTTTAACCGGAAGCTCCTTGGTACATGTTCGAAGAATCTGAGGTAGGCCGTTCCTTCTGTTCTTCCAATGTAACTGCCCCAGCAGTATACATGTGAATTGGTATACACACTTGGCAGTGACATATGCTTGTTGATAGACAAAAGCATGTTAGATTTCATGCTGAATTTGATTGATTAAATATTATAGGTTGTATGCAGCTGATGAAAACCAATGGAATAAAATGGATCCATCTTATTCTGCACCAATGTTTATTGTTTTTCTGCTCAAATTTATAAAAGGTGATTCTTGTATGAATTTATTTCTCCATACCAAATCAGTCTTGTAATGAATTATTCCATTGAATTACTTCCATTAAGGGTAAAATTTATTTTGATAAATTCTCACAGTGTCATACAGTAATATGTACTGATGACCACGTTTCGGGCACAATTTATTACTGTAGCTCACAATCATATCAAGACACTACTCACACAACCTGCTGACTTCGTTTCTATAATTCCATTATTTTTCATCGCTTGATTTGATTGGTAGTAGTATTTTCCATATTTCTGGTGTGAGTGATGAGTCATTCCTATTGCATGTGTTGGGTGTAGATTATTCGATGAACAAGGATTCAGTAATCAGCCTCTCTCTCCACCTATATCCCCTACCATAGCAGATATCTTTATGGACAGCTGGGAAAATATTGGTCTTAATACACCTAATCCTACTCCAAAAATATGGTGGAGATATGTGGATGACACTTTCATTCACAATGTTAAAAACAGAACATGTCTCTCGCCAGCTTCTTGACACATATAGACCCACTAGTAGAGGGAATAAAATTCACATTTGAATCGGAAAATGAACAAGGAGAATTAGCTAACTATGTTAGACTGTAAAATAAAAACGAATAGAATAAGGTAAACTGCACACTAGCGTTTATAAAAAACCAACACGTTTGCTAATAGATATTTAGACTTTAATTCATCTCATCCATCATCTCTCTGTGAAGGCTGGCTTAGTTAATTGTCTGACAAACCGGGCACAAGTAGCACAAAAAAGACCTAAACGATGAAATAAAACAGATAGAAGAAGCGTTTGTATCAAATAACTATCCTATAAAATTCATTAAGAATATCAAAAAGGTCAAAAGAAAAGGAAAAATAATGGAGAAACTAATAGCGATAGCACAAATAAGAGAGAATATAAGGCATCTACCTGCAGATATACCATATAAGGAGGGGACATCTGAAACCCAATGAAGGATTCTCAATAAAGCCGAAATTAGGGTGGCATTCAAACCTACAAACTCTGTAGGCTAAAAGACCCTATGGACCCAATTAAACAAAATAATATAATTTACACAATACCTTGCAATGACTGTGAGGTCAACTATATAGGTGAAACTAGTACATATGGCGTAGTCGGATTGTCGGAACATAAGAATTTAGTGGCTATGGTAAGAATGGTTGACCCCAAGAAGATAGATGGGTAATTTAGAAAAAAGCCCAGCATTCACACTGCACGCATTAACACACAACCACACAATAGAGTGGGTGAGGTTTGAAATTCCAAAAAGTAATAGAGTTAGGTGAAGATAGAGTTTGATTGCTGAATCCTTGTCCATCGAGTCTACATCCAACACATGTAATAGGAATGACTCATTTCTCATACAGGAAATATAGAAAATACTACTACCAGTCCAATCAAGCGATGAAAAATAATGGAATTTTATAAACGAAGTTAGTGTAGTGTACATTGAACCTTCGAACTTTTGTTTGAAGGGACTCACCTGACCTTTAGCACCACTTCCTCTTTCGATTCGTGAATCTCCTGTACGGTTTTGGTTCGATCTCTCATTGTGCTTTCATCCGGCACACTCTCTGAGCTTACCACCGTCACGACTGCAGATAAGTGTATAACCTCTTATTTTTTTTTATCAAATCTCATAACGCTTTTGTGTAAATATAACTCTGTTCCAGTCACACTAGTCATCTCAAGTCTTTTTTACCTTGATTCAGTTCGTTAGTATTTGCACATTAGGCAGAATACAACTAAAGTCATAAAGCGGTGAAGAAGTTTTTGTAAGAGTGGCTAATTTAGGTCTTAGTTAAGCCAAGTCTAACTCTTACATTAGAAAGTTGTGTGAGTGACTTGATATGATTATGAGCTGCAGTAATAAATTGTGCTCGAAACGTAGTCATCAGTAAATATTACTGTATAACCCTCTGTGAGAATTTATCAAAATAAATTTTCTCCACAAAGGAATTATACTCTACCACAGTGCACAACCCAGCTAGCATTATTTTCGGGCGCACTGCAGATTTTTTCAGGCAAAATCTTCTGGAGCATTGCAGATTTTGAGAAATTGAACCTAAGTCTGCCCCCAAAAGTTAGCTGTCATTGGTTGAGGAAGTACATATGGGTTACTCCCATTGGTTGATTTCTGGCCAATCACCGCTCATACAAATGCCCCAAAAACCTGCAATGCGCCCGAAGTCTGCCCCAAAAAGTCTGCAATGTGCCCGAAATCGTTGCTGGCTTAAGTTTTATTCTTATATCAATTCCACTGAATTATATTTAGATGAGATGTTTCACACGTAATTATTTCTTTTTGTTTTCAAAATTTTAGGCTATAATAGCCACTGTACAATTCTGCCAATACGTAATAAAATGCTCAATGACGCTTCTAATGTTCATACTATGGTTCGAAACGATACTGACATGTAATACATTGGCCTTAGCACTCATAAAGCTTTTAGAAAAAACTGGAATAAACCCAACTAACTCTTCCCCATCTGCTAATTTAAATTTGTAATTTCCTGAATTGTTCAGAACATTTAGCCAAATATTTTGCAAAGATGTTAAAATCCATTGTTTCAAAGAAGTCTATAACTGCTTTTGTAATTAACATTGAATACAGTCGCTTTACTTGTACACGATTTTGTATCATCTTATTAGTTATCCTTTCTTTGATGATATCAGAAATATTTCAAATATTGTTCCCCTGTACATCAAATCTTACGTCTAGACATTGTCAGCAAATATTTATGCTTCTGTATATGACATGACCATTAATACACTTGAAAGTTTGCGCTAACGAATTTTCTACCTAGTCGATTCGCAAGCCTACTGTTCTAATCACTATTGGCAACAACATCAACAACAAGAACGGAATGATAAGATACCATCGAACCCACAAAGCAAGAAGACACACCGCTGATGTAAAGAGCTTTTACTGTCTCGTGAATGGTTGACAGCGCCTGTATATATATATATATATATATATATATATATATTGAATGACCTTGATAGACACCAATCACAGTGGTGAATTAAAACAGTCAACAGCCAATAAGATTTCAAGGCCATGAGTTAGGTGAGGGAAAAACAAAGAGTACTGCACTGTAAAGTAAATGTAGTATTTTTTAATTAGGTGCCAATAACAGTATTTGATTGTGAAATATCAGATTAACTGAACAACAGTTCTAAAATGCTGGAAATGACACGAAAATTTGAAAGCATCAGAGACAAAATATTGGTAAATTTAGATTAAAATCACTTAAAAACACAAGTGAGTCAATTTGAGTAAAGACATATACAGTTTTCGTTTTGAAAAAATATAGTTCCTCAACAAAAACTGGTAAACAGTCTGGTAAAAATACATGTTTATGTGAAATAATGTAGAAGATTTGTAGCTAAGCATCATAAATTCGATTTGGTTGTGTTCTCTATCTGAGATGGTTGATTTAATTGCGTAGCTTTTGATGTCCACCCTCTAGACAGCACCTTCAGCGCTAGTTTTAGCATGAAATGAACTTATATTGAAATATTCATGACAAAAGCATGAAGATCACTTTACTCATTAACGAAACACTATGGAAATGTATTTTAGTCAAAAACAGTGTGACCGTTAGACAATCATACAGTTGAAGTAAAGATTCACTAAGAAATTTCACAAGCCATTCTTGACTATTTTTATTCAATAGAAGGGTAAATGAAATGTTGTATTTTTAAGTTTCAAACAACAATTGCAACATTAATTGAGACTGCTCACCAAGTAGATGTACCTACATTCCCCAGTCAGTGCTGATGTTCTCCTCACTGAGGCTCAAACCAACCACCATTAGTTTCAAATGCCGAAACGTTGCTAACTAGACCACTTGGACCACGAGAGTTACCTGTTACGCAAAGGGGCGTCAGTTATTTTATAATTTAATTTGGAATATCCCGTAGATTGTCTGAAACGAAGAACTCAGTTTCACGTAATAGTCTCCCTGGGGTCATAGGGTATGTAGTGTACATTGTACCTTTGAACTTTTGTTTGTATGAACTCAGCCTGACCTTTAACCACCACTTCCACTTTGTATTCCTGAACCTCCTGTACGGTTTCGGGTTCGCTCCCTCACTGTGCTTTCACCTAGCGCACTCTCTGAGCTTACCGCCGTCTCACCTGCAGATAAGTGTGTACCTTTTATTTCTTATCAAATTCTATATCTCTTTTGTGTAAATACAATTCTGTTCCAGTGACGTTTGCCATCTCAAGTCTTTTAACCTTGATTCCGTTTGTTAGTACTTGCACGTTAGGCAGAGTACGATTAAGGCCATAAGCGGTGAAGAAGTTTTGTAAGAGTGGTTATTGTTAGGTCGAAGTTAATCTAAGTGTAACTCTTACAGGTACATCCAGCGCCTGACAAGTACCAAGTCAGGGAGAATGCGCCTTATCCTGGACTAAACTTCTAACCAACATCCACCAATTTATTTCAAGCTAGATAATCAGACAGCATCGAAGCATCCGCGAAAGAACCCAGCATGTCAAACTGAGGGCGAACACTTCGTGGTCTGATCGATCAACAGGGAAGTTCAAACTGAATTAAAACGTCTACAATCATCAATCAACCTCATGAAATACTGTGTTCATTTGGATTGCGTGATTCTAGGAGCTTAGTTTATTTCAAAGTAAAGTTGATGAAGTACTGAGTTCTGTTGACGATGCCTTGAAAAAAAGATGAAGATTTACTCTGACATACGGTAAACAAATACAAATACTGAAACAGTTAGTCCTCTTGATAAGTTTAAAAGTGATAAGCAGACAGACACAGTGAGATAATATCATTCCATTGTACCTTTGTGATCGTTACACAACTGGTATGACTCCTACCAATAAAATAAAATATCAGTATTGGTGAACACTGAATCACTTGTTTATTCGAATTCGTCCCCGTTTGGCGGGAGACAAGAATGTTACACTTGCTAAACTGAATAAATACGATCAGAAGTATTACTGTAGTATTTTATTACATCAATGTTTATTCACAGACAGTACAAATAAGAAATTGTAATTCTGCTTCGTTATCGGTGGAAGAATAAACAATCGTATTACCTTACCGTCCTCCGTTGTTTCGTGTCTGCTGCTATGCGTAATATTCTAGGTGTTAGGAAGTCTTTCGAAATCAGCTATAGGTCTAGGATCTTTGTGATCTGGGCAACTGACATACAATGTATAACAATTACTTAGTCATCTACAACAAAGTCACAAAAAATAACCAATCGTATTTTCGTAGATCAAATAGTCCATAGTAGGCAAAGGTCGAAGTCTGTTGCTTCCAGTACAAACAGTTTGGGATGCTTGTGATTGGGAATCGCGATATCCCCGCATCATTTGGTAAAATGGTCTACCATGATTAAAATATGGTTATTATTTCTGAAAATTAATGGTGGATGCCCAACTAAGTCTATCTGCACTAAGTCATTTGCATGGTCAGTTACTTTGGGCTCTAAGGGTGCCTTACTATATTTGTGCGGAGCCTTAATTGTTTGGCATACCTCACAGAAGTCAGAAATCTACGATGTCCTCCCTCTGATGAGGCCACTAATAACGCCTTTTAGCCGCTTGTATCATTTTTCCTGAACCTGCGTGGCATAACTGCTGGTGTGATTACAACAGTTCCATGGGTAGTGAAAACTGTGGAGCCACAACTTGGCAAGTATAAGTGGGTCAATGTTGGTAGCAAAGTATGTTATCGACAATTTTCAGATTATCCCACATAGACCACAAACACTGAGTTTCTCATCCAAGCTTACTTACTCCCTGAGCTGTCAGTCGTTCGTTTCCACTTCGAACACCTTAGTAAATCAAGCCAGTTCAGGGTTTGAAGACTGAATTTTGGGCCAACAATATGAACTATGAGCCTCTAGTTGGAGCAGGGAAGCTTGTGCTCCACTGCATGATGGGCAGTCACCGTGATATCTGATAGGTTTTCTTGGCAATGCATATGCATTTCCATGATTTCTCTCAGGTCTGTGCTTATATTCTCAGCCATATTCTTGCAGGTGTTCTTCCCATCTAGCAACCTGGCCCTCAGCTTCTTCTAAGTTATGTAGCTTTGTGATGGGTCAATACTACGAAATGTCTGCCGAAAAGATATGCTCTAAAGTGTTTAACGAAACTGACCAGTGCCAGCATTTCTTCCCGCTTGGTGCAGTAATTTTTTCACGCTTGTTAAGTACTCGACTTGCATAGGCTACCACCTTTCCTGCTCCATATGCATCATTTTGAGACCAAGCAGCCCCGATACCAGTGTCGCTAGCATCTGTATCCAGGATGAACGGACAAGTCTGGCTACAATCTATTATCCCGGACAGCTTTTCTAGGAGGTCGACCCCTAGGATTACTTGCCACGGCACCTGGTTAGACACGATGAAAGAGTGCTGAAGTGATAGTGTCCCTAAATTAGGAGGTAGTAGGGTCAGTCCCTGGGATTGCATGCAATCTCCACTGGCTGTCGTAAGCCACAACTTATGAGTCCCTTTTGTAGGCCTAAAAGTCCCTGAGACACATGAGGAATGTATGACAGAACAAGTTTCTCCTGAGTCAACTAACATAACACACTTTTTGTCCCATATAAATTCTGCAACTTTCGGAGGGGAAGTGACAGCGACTAGTTTAATCGAAGGTATACAGTTTATACCGATATGCGACTCTTTGTGTTGTGCCTACAATTCCTAACAAGCTCACCAGACTGTCTGTAGCAATACCAATCTTTTCTTGAAGAAGATTGTGACTGTGGACGCCCTTTCCACTGTGATATGAGCTTCTGTGAGTATTTTGTTGTTCTGTGTCGATATCTGACTGCGTTGACTCGTGGGCATGTGGTTCTTGGTTCTTCCAAGCTTTCCAGTAAGCGTGCCCTGTTTTCACCTTCTTACATGGATGCTAGGGCGTGCAAGTTAAAATCCATCCTGTGACGGAAGTCGACACCCTGCAGAAACTTGCAAAAGACAGTGTCTTCAGCTTCTGAATACGCCTTGTCCTGCATAGCTTGACGAGCAAGCTTGCAGAGACGCAAGATGAACCAGTTGATGGACTCACCTTGTTTCTAGTTGCGCTCGTTGAGTCTCTTCGGCGATTCAATATGAGGCACTGGTGGCACTATACGTACTCCTAGAGTAATCAGAAGGATACTCAAGGGCATATACGCATAATCCACACCAATTGTGCGCATTTCTAGTGACCGTCCAACACAATCAATGGCAAATGAATTCAGGTGAGGCACGCTCATCAAGTCTACTTATCGACGCACCTTGCCCGACCACAGATCGAAGTCATCACCGACCTCCAGTTTATGTGGCAAGGGATGGTTATAACGCTACACAGGCTGGTCTGATTGAAAAGATCGAGCCATTGCTCCAGCTAACCGACCAACAACCTCGTTAGACAGGAGAAATGTTCCTAAATGTCTAAGTTAGTCAAGACTAAAAAGAAGAAAATTATTGGTTAACAGGCTCCGCATATGTGTAATCCCAATCGTCAAGCCATAATCTGCATCAGAGAGCAAAACGCACGTTAGCAGGGTGATCACACAATTATCGTGTGCTGGAAAGAATGAAGACTCAATATCAAGGATTGCACTTACAACCAATCATAACCCAATTAGGTGAGAGTGGAAGACTTTTCCTATTGTTCATCCGTTGCATCGTCTTGTGCGACCAATCCCTGCAACCTACGTAGCCAACCTGAAATTAGCCAAGCATGGTTAAAACATAAAAATCCCGGCGAATTCCTTTTGCCTTACAACAACGTCTAGCGAATGGGAACCTTTTTAAACATACGAATGTACAAACATTCACCAATGTTGACAGCTTTTATTATTAGGAGCCATACTTTGAAATGATATTACCTCACTGTATCTGTCTTCTTATCACCCTTAAATTAATCAAGAATACCATTTTTCGATATTCTCTAGTGGTATTTGTACTTGTTTACCGTATGTGAGAAGAAGTTCCCGTTTGTTTTACAAGGCATAGTCAACAGAATTCAGTACTTCACTAGCTTTAATTTGAAATCAACGAAGCTGTTTAAATCACACTACACAAATAAAAACGGTATTGCATAAGGTTGATTTATAATTTTAAACTTTTTAATTAAGCTTTTACTTTCATGTCAACTGATTCGATATAGTGGTTTTCAGCCTCAACTTGACATGTAGGCTGCTTCCGCAGATGCTTCGATGTTGTCTGATTATCTGACATGAAATAAATTGGTGGATGTTGGCAAGTAGTGTAATCCAGGATAAGGCGCATTGCCCCTGACTTGGGACTTGTCAACCACCGGATGTGCACGCAGTCCCCACTGTGGGATGTTTTTTCCACCTAAGCTCTTCCCTGTGACCAACCACTTTAATGCAGTTATCCAACGGGAACGTCCCGATTTAATTGTATAATAACGGATGCCAATTGCAGAATAAGCAGTTCCGACCAATCAAGGAGTCAAGTCGATAATGTTTGGGCATACTAAATGACGAATAATGGTTTCGAACCTGAGTCGGAACGCCGTCATACACCAGCTGGATATACAGATACTTCCAGAAGAAGGGCGATGCCAAGGTATTTAGAAATGCGTCTTCACCAGGATTCCACTCTTATTCACTATCCACCACTTTAATTCAGATAGAAGATCCTGATTTAAACTCAGTAAACAGCACCTAAATCACCCTTCTTATTATTTGAATAACACACAATCCTTGTGAAATATCTAAGTGAATATTTATTTCATCTGTACGAAAGAGTGCTGCAGTTGGCTTCTCTCTCCTCGAAACTTTTCAACTGCCATTTTTAGGTAGGATTGCTATGAAAATATGATCGTCTCAATCTGCAAGGAAACTACGGAATGGAGTGTCACAGACTTCAGTGCCTTGAAAGACGTCTTTCTAAAGTATATAGTCTACTGAATAAGAATAAAAACGTCATGGCAATACATTTATTGAAAGGATACAATTGTAGAACTGGTCGAGATGGATGCTCTTGAGGAAGGTGTGAAGTAGTAAACACCTCATCACCCTGTTACGAATCCAAAAAAGCCTGAAAAGCTTCGAGTAGCTTTTGACCGCATGGCTAGATATGGTGTTATATCTTTGAGTGGTAAGTTATTGCAATGACCATATAGTGTCAGTCGTACCGTTGGAATACTTTTACGTTTCTGAGTTGACATGGAAGAGATGTTTCAGCAGGCGTGGATTCCGAAACAAGAGAGAAGGGCATTTCGTTTGTTATAATGGAAGGAAAGATGGACATAAGTAGGAAGGTACAGGCAGGACACTTAGTTGTTGTGGTATCAGGATTCACTGGAAGGAGTTAGTAGCCACTCGTGCAAAGGGTGGTGCCTATTAAAGATGGCTTGGTCAGACAAGTGAAAGTGAAGACAGCTAAGGGAGTATTGGCAAGGAAGACAGAGATAATAGTGCTCGTCAGGGCTGCAACTGGTGTACTGGTATAAGTCCTGGTAACCAGGGGCAGTGTGTAATAGAAGGCGTTTCTTCGCATGCGTGTTGTGGAAAAATTGCTTGTAAAGGTATGGAGAGCGCACGTGATTTGTTAGTGAATTTCTCCTATTTGTTCCGAGTTTAGTGCGTGAGCATGTTGTGTAATCATCTACCTGGACGAATTATGATTATTGTAGGTGCTATTTCACTGCTTGTTTGGAAGAGGAACTAACGTTCTTTTGGCAGGGAGTGTTACGCCTAATATTCCACGCTTAAACAGTAAACCTGTGCCTTATATACTATTCTGCATTTTGCGTTGATTAGAAAGTATGTGTTTCACTGAACTATCGTACAATTCTTGTTTGAATTGAGAACTGATTTTGGGTTCAGCTACTGTATTCTGAGTCTGGAAGCTGCATAACTTCATATTTGAAGTATTTTACCATGTTCGCCTGATGCATTTCGCTTAATAAAACAACAATCTTGCAGCTCTTAAACAATGTGTTATCAATGTAATTCTATTTGAAGCCATTTAGTTTATTTTGGATTTGATCTGGTTTCTTTGGAACAGTTTGGCTTTAGATTGATTTGCACCAAGTGTGGAAGTCTGTATCTTTAAGAAGTATTCGCGAGGCGCCTGTATCTCTTTTTTTGATTGTATTATCCAACTGCCAATCAAGCCCTATACTCGACCTTTCATACTTCACCTTAAATGCGTTTTTGAGAACATTGTTGTTCCACTTCTCGTTCCAGCAGTACTACTTTTATTCGTCGTCGGGAACTATCCAAAGCATCAGCATTTTTTTTCCTATCCTGGTGAACTTTTTTATACGGACCTTATTTTTTTTCAAGGAGTATTTAAAGAATAAAAGGGCTATCTGCCTCTTTTAGGACAGCATTTAGGACAGCTGGATCTACTTTGATTCCTCCAACTTCAGAATAAATTCATTTACAAGTGTTCCAATTTTTTCGAAGTAGTACTAATATATATATATATATATGAATAATCTCACAAAGTGATAAAAAGTGAACGAAAAGCAACCTTTATACTAATTAAACCAACGAAAGTAGACAAAAAGAGCTTTTGTTGCGATTAACACAACGATTAACACAACTGGAAAGTATTATTGATGATCACATCAGGGAATATCTGGATAGGTCTAAAATACTCCATGAAGCCCAACACGGTTTCAGGAAAGGTAGATCCTGCGTCACTAACTTATTATCAGCTTGGGACGACTGGACATCATGCTGGGATATGAATGTTCCCGTCCATGTGATCTTTCTAGACTTTGAGAAGGCATTTGACACTGTTCACCATGACCTTCTCCTACACAAAATAAGCCAGGTAGGTTTAGGTAAACCACTTCTGTCATGGTTGAAGGACTACCTAACTGAAAGGCAATTTCGCACCAAGGTCAATCGAGTCCGATCATCTTGGCACAGCTCGTCATCAGGAGTGTCACAGGGTTCTATCCTGGGACCACTGATGTTCTTGATTTTTATAATGATTTACCATGCCGTCTAAGCTGCCCGACTCTTCTATACGCTGATGACGTGAAGATATGGAGAGGATAAAGTGTCCGGAGGACTCAAATAGACTGCAGGCAGATCTAAGGCTTCTGGAAGACTGGGCGGTAGCCAGTGGCATGACTTTCAACCTGAAAAAGTGCAAAGTAGTGAAGTTGCGCACCTGTAGACTGCAGAATGCAAGTTACACCCTGTGCAATGAAAGCTTGTCCTGCTCAACGTCGGAACGTGACTTAGGTCTAGTTCTAACGGAGAAAATGGACACAAGCGTAAATTACACGGGGGATGTAGCGAGGGCATATGCGGTCATACACTTTACACATAGACAATTAGGTGCACTCACTCCTGAGCTCTTTCTAAGGTTGTATAAAACATACGTCAGACCGCATCTTGAAGTGCATAATATCATTGCACCCCTACTGCTTAAAAGAGACGCCAACCTCTTGGAAAGAGTCCAACGACGGGCAACAAAAGGAGTGGTTGGTCTCCGAAATAAACCATATGACGAAAGGCTGAAGAAATTAGGCCTATTCACACTCAGTTACCGTCGCCTTAGGGGGATTTAATTACTGCCTACAAAATAACAAATGATCAGAATCACACAAACAAAGGTGTTCTGCCATTGAGTAGGTATAGGCTTCCTTGTGGAAATCCTAGAAGGATAGCTCATCAGAGGGCAAGGACCCGGGTGCGCTCCCACTTCTTTTCCCTGCGGGTTTGCCGTCCCTGGAATTCCTTACCGGCAGATGTAGCTATGGCACCATCTGTGGACGCCTTTAAGCGAAGGCTGGACAACCATGCAGCGACACAAGGACTCCATCCAAATGGCCTATCCCCTTAAAATCGCATATGTGCGTCGGTGGCACAGTGGTTAGGACTCTCGCCGACCATGCACATGGTCCGAGGTTCGATCCCCTGCCGGCGCACACCCGATATCTATGGTCGGCCTGAATTTGGGCTACTGATATCCATGCTGAAAATTCCACACTTGTACTGAAAATACGGTGTGGAATCAAGCTGTAAATCAAAATAAAAAATAAAAATAAATAAATACACCATTCAAAGGTAGACAATTAAACTTGTCGTTTTACTTCATTACATTCGCTTCAGTCTTACTCTCCTGACAGCTTTAACTACACCTCTTATTATTATTATTACTACTGGTATATATATATACCGGTTGACTGACTGTTGTTACGTTTTCTTATTCTTTTTCTGTCTGTTAGTCTGAATACCTTCACCAATTATATCTATTATTATTATTATTATTATCTCTTTTCTATTGACGATGATACCGAAGGACCAACTGGTGAAAGGATCAACTCCATTCACAGTAGTAACAGTCTTAACACACCTCATACTACAAACCACATATAATTAATCTCTCTGCACTACTCCTTTTGGAGTCAACCAAAGCTACGGCAGTCGAGTGGCGGGACGAGCTACGCAGACGTTCACCGAAGATCAGGAACCTCTACCTCACAATCACGAGGCAAGCACAAAGAAATCAAATTGGTTTATAGTAGCTCGTAAAAACGATATTGGATATTGGAAAGCAGAAGTTGCTTTACAACATCAAAAAGTCACTCTCGTTCCCCGGAGCGCGCGTGACCTGAGTTGTGCGTTACTTGTTTTGGTAATTTGCAGGTAACTATTTTTTCTGGCGATATTATAAATTCCATTATTTAATTATATGAAACATAGATCCAAGGGTATTCGTACTTTTAGGGCGTAGCTGACTTTTATCTTCCGTTAGTACGTAGTGTCTGAACATCCCAGTTCAGTTGTCCGTCAACTAGGTGTAAATAATTGCTACACTTTAGTGCCCACCGTGGTGCATACATTTTCCTTATAAGCTCTATAGAGTTATACTGACACATCAACTGCCTTCTAAAGACCAATGACTACCACTCCATTAGGTCAGACGTACCAGTCTGACCGGGAGATGATCAGGCAATAATTTCTTGTTATCTTTGTTTTTTTTTTCCTTCACGTTCCCAGCGGAACATAGGGCTTCAAGCTAGTGGCTTGAAGTTTCCGTAGCAGTGCTTTTTTATTTTGCAGGATGGGGTTGCTAGCCTCATGCCCAACCTTTCCTTTTCACCAGCATTATTTCTGTCTTAGCGAGGTAAAGGAGTGCGTCGGCCGGGGATCTAACCCCGGACCATGTGCATGGTCGGCGACCGTCTTAACCGCTATGGTGTATATTTCCTACCTTTTCTAGCCTGAGACATACACGGTAAATAATCCTTTTTGAGGTAAATGTATTATGTTGGCAAGAGTGAGTAGTAGATCAGAGTAATCCAAAAGGAAACGAGTTGGACATCTGAGGGTGACATGGAAGAAATTATGTGATGAGATGAAAGATTACATGCAGTTGTAGAGTCAACCGAAAATGACTTCAGGGGACAGAATAAAACGAATGCGTTCTTGAAACCCTGTGTTCTACTCAGCACCCAGGAGAATAACGTTAATTCTATAAGGATTATAGAATAATCCCAAGTTGGTAAATAATGTAGAGGAGGGCAGTTCAAAGGACTAACAGTAATACTACTAAATGTGTCTTTTATTATCAAACAAACAAAAACTTTATTCGAGGTAATTCAATGGATTTGCAGATTTTCAGGGTTTAGTTGCACTAACTCACCTTTCTCTGGTTTTAAGCTTTATAGGAAAGTATAGCTTGTAGGACAGTCTATACAGTTGGGTCAACTTTTTCGTACTATTTGACGAATTTTTATTGGTATGCTTCCCAAATCTGACCACGTTTTTACATTTGAAATGTCTAATTGGTTTGCAAATTAATGATGGTCAGAGTATTGTGCGTGTTCTCTTGCTCGGTTTCAGTATTTTAACCTTTTCATGTTCTAAATTATGATACTGCATATGAAGTCTGAAGCCTTGAATTCCGTTCCAACCGCCCCATACACCTCGCTAATCATTATTCTGTTCTAATGCCTTTTCTTTCAGATGAGAAATACAAATCAGTAACTACCAGCAAACTTTCGTACTATACTATAACCTTACTCAGCATGTAAGTCAGTGGTACTCTTTGACAGTTAGAACTTGTGTAGTTGGGGTAAATTTCATGTCTATGAAGTTTGAGATCTCTAGTTTCTATTTCAGTCAGTGTTTCATGTTTAGTTTCACTAACATTTTATAATAATAGGAAGTACTGAATAATTACATAAGAAAAAAACAAACTTGTATTATTATTATTATTGTTCCCTTGGGTTCCTAGTGGAACATAGGGCTTCAACTGCACGTCTCCACTTGCTTCTGTCTTCTGCTGTTCTTTTCACTTGCGTCCATGTTATTCCATACTGTTTCATCTCCTCCTCACACGATCTCCTCCATGTCACCCTTGGACGTCCCACTCGCCGCTTCCCTTTCGGGTTCCACTCGAGCACTGGCCTGACGCGCGATGTCACTCAACGGCCTCCTCAGCGAGTGTCCAATCCATCTCCACTTCCTCCTGCATATTTGTTGGGCGGCGATTGGTTCCTGTTTCGTTTGTTCCCATAGCTTCTTGTTTGTGATTCTTTCCGGCCATCTAATCTTCAGTATGGAGCGAAGACAGTTGTTGATAAAGGTCTGCAACCTGTTGAAAATATTCTTGGTGACCCGCCAAGTTTCTGATCCGTAAAGCAAAATTGACTTCACGTTTGTATTGAAAATCCGAATTTTGTTGTTGATGGTGAGTGACGAAGATTTCCAGATTGGTTTCAGGTTGATGAATGTGTTTCTCGCCTTCCCGATTCTCGATTTGACATCTTCGTCCGTTCCTCCTGTGGTTGAGACAATGCTCCCTAGATAAGTGAAAGAAGTAACCTCTTTCAAATCCCTCCCGTTGATGGTGATTGGCACTGGATGTTGCTGCTGCTGTTGTTGGTTGGTTATTTTCATGACCTCCGTCTTGTCTATGTTCACCTGGAGTCCTGTCTTTGCTGCTTCTTCGACCAGTTTGTCGGTTTTTGCTTGTAAGTCTTCGATTTGTGTGACATCAAACATAAATCATCCGCAAAATCCAGGTCTTCTAGGTTCTTCACGTCGGTCCAGGATATCCCTGTCTTCTCGTTTCCCACTGTCTGACGCATAATCCAGTCCACCACAATTAGGAATATCATTGGTGATAATAAGCACCCTTGTCTGACTCCTGTGTTTACTCGAAACGCCTCGCTGAGTTTTCCGTTGTGGATCACTTGACATGTGCCGTTGTCGTACAGTTGTTGAATAAGGTTGATGAATATTTGGGGTACGCCGTAGTACTCGAGTAGTTTCCAAATTACTTCGCGATCAACGCTGTCGAAGGCCTTCTCAAAGTCTATAAAGTTGAGGTAGAGGTTTGATTGCCATTCCATGCTTTGTTCGATGATGATGCGTAGAGTTGCAATTTGGTCAGAACATGATTTGCCTTTCCTGAATCCAGCTTGTTCTGGTCGAAATTCTGTATCCAGTGCGTCCTTGATTCTCTCCAGGATGATGCGACTCAGGATTTTACTTGGCGTCGACAGGAGCATGATTCCTCGCCAGTTCTTGCAGAGTCCCAGGTCGCCCTTCTTTGGTAGTTTCACCAGGTAACCTTTCCTCCAGTCAGTAGGCACCTTTCCCTCTTTCCAGACCTTTTGCAATAATGGAGTCAGCATATCTGCCGTCGTTTCTGGGTCCGCTTTCAGTGCTTCCGGGGGTATTCCATCTGGTCCAGCTGCTTTTCCAGCTTTCAGAAGCTTGATTGCATTCATGACTTCAGTTTTCGTTGGAGGATTGGTGTCAACTTGCAGTTGTGTACGTGCTGTTGTTGGTATTACTGGACGGGTTGTAGGTGGTGGTCGATTCAAGAGTCCTTTGAAGTGGTCCGCCCATTGTTTAATCTGTCTTTCTTCCTTGGTAATTGGGTTCCCTTGGCTGTCTTTTATAGGTTTCACTTGTGTTGATCTCTTCCCGGATAGAGACTTGGTTATCTGATATAGTGTCCTCAGGTCCCTTTTGCCTGCTGCCTTCTCAGCTTCAGTAGCCAGGTTGTCGTAGAATTGTCTTTTGTCCTTCCTGGCACTCTTCTTCACTTCTTTGTCCAGTGCTGTGTAAGTTGAGTTCAGCGTCTCTTTCTCTTGTCCATCTTTGCATTGAATCATTTTTTTCTTTCACCTTTCTCCTCTCCTCTATTAGTTTCCAAGTGTCTGTTGAGAGCCATTCCTTGTCTTGTTTCTTCTTTCTTCCTAAAACCGTTGAGCACGTTTCGTTGAAAATTACCTTCAGAGAGTTCCAATGGTCTTCCACAGATGATTCCTCAATGGTGCCACGTAGTGTTTCCTGCTTTGCTCTGACAGTTGCAGTGAAAGTGTCCTTTGTGGTTGTGTCTTTCAGTTTTTGCGTGTTGAACTTGCATTGTGGCCTATCCCCAGGTATCCTCGAGGCTTTCAGCTTCACCTTGAATGTCCCTTGTACTAGATAGTGGTCTGAACCCACATCTGCTCCTCTCCTCGATCTTGTGTCCAGTAGGCTCCGTCTCCACTTCCTTGAGATTGAAATGAAGTCTATCTGGTTTTTGGTGTGTCCATCTGGTGAAATCCATGTTGCCTTGTGTATGTCCCTGTGTTTGAACACACTGCCACCAATCACCAAATCATTGAAGGCGCAGAAGTCTGAGAAGAGTTCGCCATTTTCGTTCATTTCACCGAGGGCCTCACGACCCATGGTGAGTTCTCTTCCTGTATTGTCTCCTCCCAGTTTCGCATTCATGTCGCCCATCAGGATTTTGATATCGCTCTTTGGGACGTTGTCCATTACTGTTTGTAGTTGACTGTAGAAATCCTCCTTCTTCTCATGTTCTGAGGCGTTTGTAGGCGCGTAGCACTGAATGATTGTAACCTTTTTTCCTTTTGAGTTGAACCTGGCTGTCATTATCCTGGAGGAGATTGGTTCCCACTGCATGAGAGCTTTAGCCGCTGTTGGTGACATCATGATGGCTACTCCCTCGGTGTGCTCGTGATTGTCCTCTGGGTGACCGGAGTAGATTATTGTCTCTCCAGTTGATAGTTGGCTCCTTCCACATCCGTTCCATCTGCTCTCGCAGATTCCCAACACTTCTATTTTATATCTCCTCATTTCTGCGGCTACCTGAGCAGCCTTCCCAGCTTCGTACATTGTACGAACATTCCACGTCCCCATCCTTATTTTTGCTCTCATCGAAAGAAGGCACATCGGCTGACTGGCTTCCCGAAGGCTTTCACCAGCCCGCGTCATTTCACTTCCCCGATTCCAGCGAAAAATAAGGTCACTATTTGTAATTTTAGAATTTTGAATATATTTGTGCGTTGAAGTTTTAGTAGCAATTTGGTTAAGTTTTGGGGGTGGAGTTGCTAGCACCACGCCCCAACCCTCCCTCTTTATCCGGGCTTGGGACCGGCTAGAATACTAGTGACCTAGTAATCTAGGCGAGGTTAAGAAAAAAAAACTTGAGTTTATTTTATTTTAACTACCGATAAAAGAGCAAGATAAACGTTAGCCTGGACTCCTTGTTAGTGCCGCCCTGAGCGTGTTTGACTACGCTAACATTCTTGTTCTACCGAATATCCCACAGAGACTGGTTCAAAAATGGGCAGCGCAAAACAGCAGGATCTAAGTACACAAAAATGTGTAAACCTTTAAAATAGTCAGGAGCAACAATCCTGTAAAAAAGGTTCAGAGGAGTTTCATTGCCTCTAAACTACGTTGGATTTAATTTTTCTGTCTTAACAGTAGAATTCTTAAAATGTCTAGTCGTTTTACGGCGCAGATTTGGTTCAAAAGCTCGTGATTTATCTGAAAATGCTTAATTACGATATATCCTTTTCGTTTCACAAAGTTTGTTTTTGATGTTTCCATCTAATGGCACACGTTTACCTCAACGTATCACGTATTATTTAGTAAATTTTGATTTCGTTCAGTTTCCATCAGTTTATTGACCTAACCGCCACATCTCCTCAAGCCCTTCGTTTCTGTTTGCTTGTGCTAGGATCTCGTCTTCTTTTCCTTTCGATGTATGCAAAAAACCTTATAAGTCAAAGATGGCAATCAAACTACCCCACAGTTTCCCATTTTAGGGTAGATTTCTCTAAGAACTTGGAGAAAAATATATTGATCAGTAGTTCTTTTTGTATCTAAGTTTCGCATTAGTAGTAGTACATTTCAATTATGTCGACGCACGTAGGGCTGCCAGCGACCTATTCTAAAGGACTTTTATTGAGATGCCCATCCACTATATAGACAGAAGAATAGTATTGCGGTAAAATCGCCACTAGGTCTACTACTAGCTGATCGTTTTATGTCAAAGCTTGAGAGAACACTCCTTAGTCAGGACATTGGATGACTTGGTATCTCTAGAAGATATGGAAGCAACACTTTCGTCACTTATCATAAGCATGTAGTTTTTTTAAATAGTAGTTTGTGTTCAAATAACAACTACCATCTATCTTTAAAATTTGCCCTAGAAAAGAAATCTGAACAAGATATTTATTTTCTTGATTTGTAATGATGGATATCATGAAATATCTACCCGTCAAAAACGTATATGGAATGAGCATTTAATTTCCAGAAGAGGAAATCCTATTCATTACTGCTGCTGTAGGATAAGAAAGATTTATGGTTTTAACTGCGATGTCATTCGACGGTTTCCTCAATGTATGCCCGATCCATCTCCATTTTCTCCTACATATTTGTTGAGAGATCGGCTCTTGCTTGTTGGTTTGTTCATCGCCAGACTTTCTTGTTACTAATTCTCTCTGGCTGGTCATTTTATCTTCAGTATGTGGCCAGCCAAGACAGCTGTTGATAAAATTCTGCACTAGCCTGTTGGAAATCCTTTTCTTGACACGCTGGTCAAGTTTCTAACCCGTATAGAAGGACCGAGTTGACATTTGTGTTGAAAATCCGAATCTTGTTGTTTATACTGAGGCGGAGTGCAGAAGATTTCCAAACTGGTTTCAGTTTGATGAAGGCTAATCTTGGCTTTCTGATTCTCGCCGGCTGGCTTTGACATCTTCATCCATTCAGCCCGCCTGTAGTTGAAACGATGCTGGCTGCGTAGATAAGTGAAGGAGGCAACCTCTGTTGATTCTTTCCCTTTGATGGTGATTGGTGCTTGTTGCTGCTGTTGGTTGGTTATCTTCATCACCTCCGTCTTCTCTATGTTCACCTGGAGTCTTGTCTTTGCTGCCTGTATCTTCAGCCAGTTTATTGCTTTTCGCCTGTAAGTCTTCGAGTTTGTGTGACATTATACATATATCATCTGCGAAATCTCCAGATCTTCTAGAGTCTCCTTATCAGTGGTCCAGCGTATTTCTGTCTCCTGGCTGCTCACACACAGTCAGACGCATAATCCAGTCCACCACAATTAAGACTATCATCGTCAGTTATGATAGTTAGCCAACCTTGTCTTACTCCTGCATTCACTTCAACCGCCTCGCTGAGCTTCCTCTTATGGATCACCTGACACTTGGCAGATACACTACACTAGTTACTAGCTAATGTCGAATCAAAGTTAAGTCAGTATTATAAATTTGTAGTCGAGTTCATTCTGTCGAATATATATAAATATATATTCATTCTTACTTTATAAATCTTTTTTTTATAGCTTCCTTTTCTCTCCAACTGACCTCCAGCTATGACTGAACGCAAAGTTCTAAATGTAAGTTTTAGAATATGACATGTATATGTGCTAATTTTTTAATTCATAGAAATATTTTCCTCCAGACTATGATCCTTCAAAAATACCTCGTCTTCGAAGAGGTGACCGACGTAAACAATTCAATATTCGTACAATGGCTCCTTTCAATATGAGGTAAACACTTATACATCATACTAAATCATAGTATAAACAATTCCTTTTTAGATGTAATACATGCAATGGATATATTTATAAAGCGAAAAAATTTAATTCAAGAATGGAAACAGCCGAGAATGTCGATTATTTAGGCCTGAGACATTATCGTTTCTATATACGTTGTCCTTTATGCTGTGCTGAGATTATTTGGCGCGTATGTTATTTGTTATTTATTATTATCGTTATGTTATCTCTAACAGACAGATTTAGAAAGTGGTGATTATGTTCTCGAAAGTGGTGCAAAACGCAATTTTGAAGCATTAAAAACAGCTGAAGAATTAGAAGCGAAAAGACAAGCTGAAGAAGAGGAGGAACTTGCTAATAATCCAATGAAATTGCTGGAAAAAAGAACAGATCAAAGCAAACAAGAAATGGAAATGGTTGAAGTGATTGAAGATCTGAAACAATTAAATCAACGTCAAGCAACAATGGAAGCAGATCATGTACTGCTGAGAAAAATGTGGCAAGAAGAAGAAGCACTTAAAGAGGCTGAAAATGAAGCAGATGAAGCCTTGATAAAGTAAATTACTTTATTTATTGCTTAATATTGATTTTTTCTCCTACAGAGAATTACTTGCATCAAAAGCAGAACAAGTGCATACATTACCAGTGGAAGCTGAAACCAGTCAACCGATGAAAGTGAATAAAGTATCAAGTTAGTGACATTATAATTATAATAGTAAGTATTATTATTATTAGATGGTTGGAGGCAATTGGCAGGAAACTTTGAACACCAGCACCTAGGTTTCGTCCTAGTTGGAACTCATCAGCTAGTAAGACGTATCTGCAATCTTGTAGGAACTAAGGTCACTTCTGAGATTCTAATCAAAGTATCCAGTACAGTCAGTCCTACAGGAGGTCGATTGTGAGTCCGAATAGCTCAATAGTAACGTCTCTACCTCTCTGACTGCAGCACTGGGTGTTGACGCTGGATCGAAGTCTTCCTGCCGATTGCCAACAATTCACAGTGCAGTGCATCGTGATGGTTAGCAACATAGTAGTGGTATGGTGGCCACATTACAAACTTGATTGGGAGAATACAGTCTGCGCTAGTTACTAGCTAGTGTCTAGGCAAAATGTTATTATTATAGAAGCGGTCAGAAACGAACTCATTTTTGACCAAGAACTTGAGCTTAGAACAAAATGTACAATAGAAGACATAATGCTAGGCGTACAGCTATGCCTAACTTCTATAGTATTTAAATTCCAAGGTAAAATATACAAACAAACTGAGGGAGTTGCCATGAGGTCGCCAATATCCCCGGTTGTGTCAGATATATTCATGAATAGGTGGAAAAAGTTAGCGATTGGAACGTTCACTCCCACTCCAAAAGTATGGTGAAGGTATGTAGACGATATATTCACTGTACTTAGAACACAGGATATAAGTAGGTTTTTCGAACACATTAACTCAAAATTAGAGGTAATTCAACTCACTTATGAATTGGAAAGTCAGGAAGGGAAGCTTCCAATGTTAAATTATAGCGTAAAAAGCAAAGAAGATGGGAAGTTAAATACAAGTGTTTACAGGAAACTCACATATTCAAACAGATATTTGGACTTTCGATCATCCCATCCTATATCAGTAAAAATAGGATTAGTGAAATGTTTGAGTAATAGGGCAGAAAAACTAAGTAGTACCAAGGAAAATCTAAGGCAGGAAGTGAGGCACATAAGAGAAGCTTTAAAACTTAGTAATAACCGTGATAAATTAATCAGAATGTAGGAAAATGTAAAAATAAATATTAATGATAGTAATAATAATGACGACATAGATATCAAAAATGCACAGAATAATGACAACATCAACGATATGGAATTGAAATCATCAGTAGTACTTCCATACAAAGAAGGAACCTCGGAAAACTTACGGAGAATGCTTAACAATACAGGCAAGAATAAAATCGGCATTCAAATCCAAGAACCAATTAGAAACAAGCTTTGTCAGTTGAAGGATCATGTGTAGCCAATTAAACAAAACAATTTAGGTTATCTAATAGCCTCATGCAATGATTGTCAGGTCAAACAAATAGGTCAAAGTAGTAGAACAGGTGCAGTCAGACTAGCGGAGCACAAAAGTCTAGGAAACTCTAGATTAGTTGACGCTAATTAGATAAGGAATCTGGGGAATAGTTCAGCTTTACAACTCACTACATGCAATTACACACAACCATGAAATGTAGGATGGATGGGATAAGATGACAGTTTTAAAATCGAATGTCACAGGGCAGAGGTAGGGACTGATAACGGAAGCTTTATTCATTGAATCAACTGAAGAATGATTCAACACATGTCCTCCCGGACATCTGGAAAGTTCTACCACCCCTACGACGAATAAAAAATCTCTAAAACAACAATTTCGAAATTGTTCATGTGATTATAAACTACAATAAATTGTGTTCGAAACGCGTTTTCACTGTGTGATATATCTAATAATCAAAATAATATGGAATTATAATTAATTCCTTTTTTAATTTTTTAGATTTGAAAGAACTTATGAACTCTACTAAAAAAGGACCAGTTGATGTGAGTTAACAATACTATTTTAAATTCTAAGTGTTGGTTTGTAGGGATTTGACTGATTGGTTGCAGGATTTCATCATGAGCTGACATTAGTTAGAAAACCATTGGAGTACTGGACAGCTGTTTCGTCCTAGTTTGCGACTCTTAATCAGTACGCACCCACCGGGGTTCGAAAACAGGGCCTTTCAGTTTCAAGGTGGGCTCGTAGACCATTAAGCCATTGAGACTCTATCCAATGGCCTACACATAAATTTCAACTTCTGCCAATTCACGATATAGCGCGATTGGCACTAGCCAGTGCCATTGCTGGCCAGTATTTGCCCACACACCTGACCTGGTCTATCCCACTGTCCATGACTTCCCACTAGAACCTAGGTAACAACCTACCTGATTAGGACCACTGGTCGCGCTGTATGGCAGAAGTTGGAATTCATGGGCCATTGGCTCGAATCCCAGTGGCTTGATAGCCCACGAGCTCGCCTTGTAATCTGAAGGTCGTGGGTGTGAATCCTAGAAGGTGGGGTGAGTGCGTGCTGTGCTGAAGAGTCCCAGACTAGGGTGAAACCGTTGTCCAGTATACCCAGGTGTTCCAGTGGTTCTCTAATCGATGTTAACTCATGGTGAAAATTCTGTAATTACTTTAAATCATCACAGAGTAGAATTTCGGCACTGTCAAGTCGAATATAATCGCATAAATTTATCTATTATGGGGTTGAAATGATTTCATTTCTGCCTAAATCACTTGTTAGGACTCATTTCCTACGTGGAACAGATCTCTTATACGCCAGACTGTAAGCCGGCCATACACTTGTGTTGTCTGAGTGCTGATTATAATAGAAAATTGCCGACAAAATAGAATAGAGCCTTCTGAACACCTTGAGCGGCAATCTCCGAATGTCTGGCTTGCGATTTGCTCTGGCTGTCAGATGTCAGATGGTGTTACAGGACTGGACTGGACTACATTGACTCCTAGCTTAAAGATATGGAGGCAGGAGTGAGGTGGTTGGTGGAATGTGTAAACCACTTTACTTATTTGGAAAGTTGTATCAGCCGGCCCCAGTGGGTTGATCGCTGACGAAATCTCAGGACGGATACAAAACGCTCGTTTGACATTTGCCAATTTACGCCATGTCCGACTGGCCACAGTCCAAAAGACTTGTGTACTGCTCAATAGTTCTCTGCGTCCTCCTTTATGGCTGTGAATGAGACATGGCCATCGAAAGTGGAAGACTTAAAAAGCCTGGCTAGCTGTCTTTGATCATAGGTGCCTGCGTCCTACCTCCCGTGTGTTTTCGGTGGTGGCATAATAAGGTGAGTAATATTGAGGTTAGGCCTTAGTCAAGTGCTAGCTGGGTAAAGAGGAGGGAAAATCAGTCGACAAGGTTGTGATGTTACATGTTACGCATGACTAATCTAGCTTAGCCATCGCCTTCCTCAAGAATGCACAATCTTATCCGCTGACAATGGATCGATCAGGTTGGGAAAGAGCTAGCACATGGTGGTCAAACCAAAACATTGCTTCATCAGTCAATGAAATAAATCCATAACAGTTAATTTAAGCCAGCCAGCCACGTAGGGAGGTGTAGACCACCAGTCTGGTTGGGGTGTGTCCTTGGGATGGCAAGAACCAATGACTGCAGCTGGAAACAGTTGGTGATGTGGCGCAAAATTATCATTGTCACTAACAGCGCAGATACATTCACTCTTTTTGTGTGATTTGTCAGTTACATCCAATAAAATTCTATTGTTCTTCCATACCAATACTGTTTTTCTCTCACATTTGTGTTTATTATCTCTATTTTGGTGAATCTTCTTCATATTATGACTGTCTTTCTGCCTACCCCTTTGGTGCTGACTATATCAAATCAGGTTTAAAGTGTAGTGGTGACCAAGTCAGGTGACTCACTGTGGTAAAATGCACTTTGAATCTGTCTGTGTCAAATGATCGATTGAAGGTAATCGTCAGTGGAGGCCCTCTCACTATTTATGTTATAATCACTCAGTTTATCATGGTTCTGAAAAGTGGACGGTGGGAGATAGATTGTTCAGTTTCTCCAAGAATGAATTGTGTGATCTCGTTTTAGCCACAACGAAAGTATCATCAGTGTATCAACTTAGCCATATTATAGGTGTGAGTACGTTTGAAAAAATATTATCTTCAAATATATTCATGAAAAGATCAACGACTATTGAGGAAACTGGTGAATCCATAGCGACACCATTTGTCTGTCTATATAAATTCCCTTTGTAACGACAGAAGACAAAAGCCAGTCAACAGATCGTTTATTGACAAAATCAACAGACATTTATAGATTTTTATGTACATTATTATTAGCGTTGTTGTTAGCGGAGAAGCAACCTCTTCTGATTGGTTGTTTTCGTGCTTAAGGTTATCCTGTACTGCCTGTGATCGTTCCTCAGAAAGTAAAGCCATATATCTGCGAATCGTATTTGCGCACGTTAAGTCTGTTGTGATTGGTTGTTGAGTTCCCCAAAGTTAAGCTTTGTTATTGTTTTTCTCATGACCCCAATTCGGGACGTAAATAGCATTGACGTAAATTGTCGTCTACGATTCTGTCCTGTAGACAGCTCTTACTACACCTCTTAATGTAAAATAATTACTTTCTAGACAGAATTTTAAGCTCTGAATTATTTCACTGGTGTCTAGTGGATATCTTTATGGTGAGGTTGTGTCTAATTCTAGTAAAATGAAAATAATATTAAGACTTAATGTAATGGGAATACTAGTATATAATGAGTTAATACCATAGCTTACCATAATATCTTCGTTATCAATTTCCCAGTGTTCGACTTGGAATTTGAAATCATATGAATCTTTTGTAGCATTTTGAGTATCCTTTTGAACTGGCTTTAGTATCGAAAATAAGTATTTGAAGAGGTTGTAAGTCGGTGAGTTGGTAAAATCTACTATCGGTCTTAATGGGAGCGTAGAATCTTGAGCGTACATACGATTTTAAGTTTTAGTTTAATCCAAATAGAATTTCCAATTTCGGTTTTGAATTCTTCAAGGAGTCTGTTGGTATTTAGTTTCATTTTGTTGATTGTTGTTAGCAGATTTCTTCTTTTCATAATCAGTCCTGTTCATTATCACAGTGATGTTTCTCCCTTGTCAGCTTTAGTGTTATTACAATGCTTTTGTCTCTTTTCAAATTTCTTACTGAACATCTCCCATTGTGGTTTGGCAAAAGACAGATAAAAGGCATCTGCAGCTCCATTTTGTCATATATTAGTTGGTAGTGATCATTTAATGACATTCAAGGTGATTCGTCGCACCCCGCTGAATCTTTCCAATGCATTTAGCTGAGGCGATTGACACTCGGACTATTAAACCTAAACTATGCGTTCAAAAGAAGTTCTTACAACCATTATCCCTCCCTTGTTAGCCTATTAAGACAAAACCCAATGGATGACATCACCACCACCCCTTACTTATATTTTCAACGCCTCTCTTATCACCCCTTAATCTTATAACATCTTCATTAAAAAGTATTTTATTTACTTCCCTTACCATCTAGCATTACGTAATCAGTTTATCGACTGCCTCTACCTAAACATTTCCTTGTTAAGTCGTACTGTTTTTCATTATTTTTGTTATCGATAGAATCATTATTATTATTATTATTATTATTATTATTATTATTATGAGTAGTTGCTTAGTCTGTATGCACATTTTATGATTCTGTTGACAAAACAACTGTGATTGGTCTATACCTCAATATTTATTTGTAAAGTTATGTATGTATATTGCAGTTAAGATTGATGAGATCTGATTGAAACCAATATTGTTTGCTTAAATGTTATGTTCTAAATATTCATTCCGCCTAACTGACCTTCTGCCTCCTTGGATGTGTGAGATGCATAGTAACAGTATTTGGCGAGTAAAATTTATGTATGGCTGATATTGAATTACACATTTCTTAAAATTTTGATTGCTATCTTCACCACCATTCTGATTGATATCTTATTGATTCACATTCTGCATTCCATTGAACTCACTCTCTCGTGAACTTCAGGTATCGAAAATTGGGAATCGTTTGGGAAAATGTATTCAGTTAGGAAACCATTGGAAAACCAACTGGGAATACTGGACGGCTGTTTCGTCCTGGTTTTGGACTCTTCATCAGTACGCATTCACCAAGGGTCGGACCCAGAAAGTACGTGGGGTTCCAGTCAGAAGTCGTAACTAACCAGCGGGATCCACCAATTCGGGCAAGAGGACAGTTATTCGCCCGTGACATTGGCTGGCGGTTGCGCTAAACTTATATCACGAACTAGCAGAAGTTGGAATTCATGGGCTAGTCATTGGATCGGTTTCCAGTGACTCAATGACCTGCGAGCTCGCCTTGTAACCGGAAGGTCGTAGGTTCGAACCGTGTCAGTGGGATGGACGCGTACTACTGAAAAGTCCGAAACCAGGCTGACGAAACATCTGGCTGTCCAGTACTCCAGTGGTGGTTTTCCAATAGTTCTCTAACCGATTTCAGCTCTTGATGAAATCTTGTAACCAATCAAATCCCTGCAAACCAACACTTTAAAATGTATTCAGTGTGTATTTATTTGTATTATTTCTTTTGTATTTCTCTTGATTATTCGTTTTTTCAATTTTTTTTACCTTGAAGAGCGGCAAATCCTACTTGAAGAGACAACTTCAAGGTGTTCTGGTCGTGCCAAAGCAACAACAACAACAACAGACAGAAGGGAAGAAAGCGAAAATCGATACTTTATCCAGTGACTCTGTTGTATCAAGTAGCAAAGATACTTCAAGCAGTTTAGTCAACAATCCGCTAAAGAATGACAAGTCGGCAAAAGATGTAGTCACCGATGAACCCGCTTCTTCTTGTACAAATGACAACGATGCCCACCAGGTGTGTTCAGCTTTACCTGGAATGGTGTATTCAGACCACAGTGATAGTGATTAAAGTAACATTTTAAAGAAAATGTAAATACAGCGCTTATTTTATTATTATTTTACACAGTGTTTTGAAATAAATTGTATAATAGACCTCACTGAATGTGACAGGAGTTATTCTGCCTTAGTGAAGACGGGAAACTGACACCTGTAGTGTAGCTTCTTGTAATCGGAAAACACAATACGTGTGTGTTAGTTTGTAATGAATGGCAGAGTACGCCGGAATTGTTCTCTCCCATTTAAATGATGTCCAGTTATGGCCAGACACAGAAAAACCTTGAACATTGAAATCTTCATTTCCACGTGTTCTGTGTATTCTGTTTCTTATGCCTTCAATATTCAATATCCTTGTGGAAGACATGGTACACAGTAATATAACTACTTACAGAATCATGTTGTAACGATAGAAGACAAGGGCCAGGCAGCAGATCGTTTATGGAGAAAATCAAGTGATATTTATAGATTTCTATGTGCATTATTACTAGCGTTATTGTTAACGGAGAAGCAACCTCTTCTGATTGGTTGTTTTCTTGCTGAAGGTTATTCTGTACTGCTTGTGAGGAGGAGGAGATGAGAGATTATGGGTAATCGTGGGCCTGGTCAGCTGTGGATGATAGCAGAGAATAGGAGAAAGTGGAGATGTGTTGTTGAAGCCCTATGTTTCACTCGGAACCCAAGGGAATAATAATGATAACAATTCATAGATTTATAACTGTAGTAGAGCCTAAGGAAGAATTGAGTTAATCGAAAAAACAAATTGTTCGCTCAAAACACCATCTTGTTCTGATCATATACTTATATCAAAAGAAGCAATGTATACACTTAACTCTAATATAAAGTAATTAAAAGGTTAATTATATACTCATTAGAACTTCATAATTCTGTTTTGTATAGTAATAAATTATTTGAAATTTGTACACAATTTTGAAGCGTTTAAAACAACAACAAAAAAGAAGGTAAAATAGTTTTGTCCAATTGTGAATGGTAATAATTAGTAGTATCATAATCAATAATCAAATGTTACTTCGTTGCATTTAATTTTTTATTTGACAATTTTGAAGTTCTATTCTTCATCTGTTCCTTCTTCAACTGGATCATTCAACTAAATCAAAGAAAAATTAATTAACTGATTAAAAATGCCCATTAAAATTTTTCAATAGAATAGTTAATGAACAAAGAATACTCTTTTCGATAACCTGCTCTTCTTCATCAGGTTCTACAGTTCTATATACATAATGGTGAATGAATTATTGTTATGAACAACATTAATGCTGTTTAAATAACATCGAATCAATAATATCAGTAGGTTGCAGTTCAATAACATCAACATAAAATAACCTGAATGTCAGAAAAATTAGGGAAGATAATATTACAAATTCATGAATTTATAGTCTCCATTGTAGGCCTGTCAGGGCAGTAGTAGTGGCTGGCTGGACTTGCTTCTTCTGCACACAAAGCACCGGTTGTTTCATACGGATCGCAATAGCCTAAGCTGTCTGGAGTATTTGGTACCCGGTAGATGATGGAGAAAGATTCGTCAATGCTGGCTGGCTTAGTGGCTGGTCACTTTGCACCAGGTGGTCTAATATCGAACTGTTGATGAATTTTACTATGCCTTTACTTAGCCATACTGGGAGATGTTCTCGAGATAGCACGAAAAATCAAGCTCCTAGATCAATGGCTGATATCACTCGCTCCACTACAGACGCAGTTTAGTTGATAGATACAACTGGAAGTGGCTAGCTAGTCTCGGTACTTCATCTTTCAATCGAGGAATCACCATCGGTCGTGTAGAAAGCATGACTTGTAATCTACCAACATTAAGAGTTCTTTGATGCATAGATTTTCTTAACTTGTTAGTAATTATTTCACTAGGTGCGTCATTGGGCCATTAGATCGGGTCCCAGTGGCTGGCTGAATGGTCTACGAGCTCGCTATCCTTGTAACCAGAAGGTCGTGGGTTCGGATGCCGGTGGATGCGTACTGCTGAAGAGTCCAAAACTAGGCTGAAACAGCTGTTCAGTACTCCCAGCTAGTTTTTCAATGGTTCTCCAATAGATGTCAGCTCATGATGAAATTCTCCAGGCAATCAAAAGAAAAGTTAATAAAGTGCAATTTAATGAATTCATCAAATCTTGGTAGTACTCTTCAACTGAATACTCTACAAACAGGTATATATATGTATACCATTAGAATTATATTAGGAGATATAAAACCGATGAACAAATGAATTAAATTGAATCAATCATGGCAAACGGGTATGTAGAGTATTCAGCTGAAGAGTCCTTCCGAAATTTGATGAATTCAATAAATCGTACTTTACTAACCTTTGGTATTTGTTTTAAATTCATATCGGGAAATAAATGTACCCAATTCTTAAAGTGAGTTAGTTGTTAATATTTGAAGATTTTATGTTCAAATAGAACTATATGTTTTCAGAGGCTGTACAGTTGTATTTATATTAGCTAATGGTTCTCCAGAGAACTTCATCACTTGTCATAGTAAGGATAGACCACATCTAGAAAAGACTGCTTTTGTACCAAGGAAAGCTATCTTTACTAACCTGCCATTCAAGGGTGACCAGATTATGCAGTTGACAGCTCAAAGACTTCGGTTAGCCATCAAGCACACATTCTACGCAGCATCTCTTTCCCCCATATCTAAAAAATTTCTGATCCCTGTACCTACGATTAAAGGACGAAATTCTACAGACACTACTTCAAACTGTATCTACAAGTTCACCTGCAGTTTCGGTGACACTTATATAGGTAGAACCAATCGGATCTTCCAATGTCATCGAAAATAACACGTTCCAAAATGGTTATTAAAACATACAGAAAATCCCAATACAATTAATCTGAATAGAAATCCATCATCAGGTCACAAAGTCAATATTAATGACTGCTACACATAACTCTAATTCAAGGTTGGTTATTGAAGGTGATGGAAGCACTTTGGATTAATCACATACAGCCTAAACTATGTGTACAAAAAACAATAGACTCCAACCTTCGCCTACCATGAACTACGTGACCTATTCAAACATGATTGGTCATTAGGATGTACTTTTGTTCTATATAACTGAGTAATTGTCATACATTTTATTTTATTATTGTGAACCATGTGAGTTGTAAACCAACTGTAAAGAAACAATGAAATGACGATATCATCTCGCGAAATTTAGCCTTATTCAAATTTATCAAAGGGACTAATTGTTTTAATTTATATTTACGGAAAATGCATAGTAGTCCATTAATGAGTAATAGGGTTGTGGGGGATGACACAATTGATCCAATTACTCAGAAGTGGCTTTATAAGTAAAAATGAAAGTTACAAATTATGTAAGACTCAATAATGGCACAAAAAAGAAAGTGTCAGAAATTCTGATGAGGTTAGAACTGTTATTGAGTGAGAAGAAAGACAGTTGAGTGTCGATTTAACAAGTATGAAGAGGGTGAGAAAATGTACAAAAGGTACATATGAAAGTGATAATAGTGAATTAGTTATTAAAGTAAAAGCAAACTAAATGTAGAAATTAAAAATGTACGGGGAACGACTGATGAAGAGGTTAAGACCATGGTAGAACATTTTCTGTATACAGAGTTTGGTGTTATATTGACGAATTGTCAACGCCTCCGCCTTACACAAATGCCGAAACCTGATGCCCTTTG
Source organism: Trichobilharzia szidati (assembly GCA_944472155.2). Classification (NCBI taxonomy): domain Eukaryota; kingdom Metazoa; phylum Platyhelminthes; class Trematoda; order Strigeidida; family Schistosomatidae; genus Trichobilharzia; species Trichobilharzia szidati. The sequence continues at coordinate 12,611,219 of OX235276.1, read as the reverse complement.
CACCATTTCGTCTCACCTTGTAGATAATCTTGAAAGACGACCCTGGTGGAGCTACATGGCTTGACTTCACCAAGCGCATTGTCCTTTTGCTGGCCAATGTTCAGAGATGCGTTTAGAAAGTGTGCGTTTTGTGCGGCCAATATAACTAGCTCCTCAGGAGCAGGTTTATCTATAAACATACATTGAAGTGGCCCAAAGAGGCCGTAGTTTATCCTTTACATATCTATTGACAATTAGTCGGCTGGGGAAATTGATCCGTAGCTCAGCCGAAAAGAAGGCTTTTCTCAGTGATATGCATAAGCGGTTCTTCAGGATCTCAGTGGTGGTATCTATCACCTTTAAATTCAACATTCATGAATAGCAGTTTCTTCAACACCATCTGGATTCTTTCGGGCTTTTTCTTTACCTTCATGTTTTTCTCGATGAATCCTAAAGGATATCCATTTTCCAGGAGGACTTGTGTGATTCATTGATAAAGACAATTTTGTTCGCTGAATTGTATTTCATTTCCCCCATGACTCAGTGGGTATTTTGGGTGAACTGTATATTGATTGGATACTAGTAACTAGTGTGACGTGTCTAGTCCTTTCTTTGGTGCAGACTGAATTCTATCAGTCAGGTTTGCTGACTAACTGATGAGTGCCAACTAGCACGAAAGATAGGTCCAAGGCTTCCTGCCGATTGCCTCCAACTATCAAATATCATCAAATCAATGTGCACCGTGATGGTGAGCTACCTAGTGGCATGGTGGCCACATTGCAAAACCTGACTGATATAATTCAGTCTGCACCAAAGAAAGGACTAGACACGTCACACTAGTTACTAGTGTTCAATCAAAATACCCACTACAGGAGGTCAATCGCGAGCCCGAATAGCTCAGTGGTAACGTATCTCTCTGACTGCAGGCGGTACTGTGTGACGCGGGTTCGAATCTCAGAAGGGACATGAGTTCCTTCAAGGCTGCAGGTATGTCTTGCTGACGAAATCTAAGTCGAAGGCTTTCTGTGGCCGATTGCCTCCAACTATCTAATATCATGAACTATATATTTTTTCATTTAGGGTGTATGTGGGCAGTAAACTTGTTATTGTTTAACACCAACAATTCGTATTCAATTCGTGAAGTCGAATTGTCAAATATATGCACGTACTTAAACTGCCAGCATGTGGTCGAGATTGTGATAGATTTAGAATCCTATTGGGACAGAAAAAGTCCTGGGAGGCAGTGAGTGATTGCAGGAATCGGGGAAGGCAACCTGAATTACTCATTCACTTCTTACATTCACGATGGGACTCAGGCAAAGTGGTGTAGCTTCCAGCTTCCATGCTGAAAAATATCAGCATGATGTCATTAAGAATCATAACTTGCACATTTCAGCAGTTACATAAACTTCAACTGTTACAGGGTAATTCTTATATAACCATGGTAATATATATTCAGAAATAACAGCCTACCTCATTATTCACTCCGTCTTTTTCGCCTTCTGCCTCTCCTTCAACTGGATCTTCATCGTTTGCATAGTCTTTTTCAGGTTGTTCATTCGACTCTTTTTCGTATTCTTGTACTGAAGGAGACGAGACATCAACATTTTCACTGTCTTCTTTATTACTATTCTCCTTGTCTAATTTACCAGTTAAAGCAGCACCTGCTTCTTGAATCAATGCCATTTCAGCTGCCATCAACTCTAGTTGACGATATTCATGATGTCTTTCTTGAACAACCTAAGGGATGAATAACCAGAAGGTGTTAGAGATAGTTTTTTTTAATAAAAAAAAGCAGATAAATGGATCACTTGTAGAGAAGATATGTACCTCAGGATAAGGATTCAAATAGTAAGATATTTCCCAAACTTTGATATTTGATCGGAAGGTTTCATCAACAGGATTTGTGATATTTTCAGCATGAACTTTATTAAGAGGCTGGTAAAAACTACCGTTATTTAGATTTTATCAGTAACCAGGAAACTTACTGATCAAATCCCCGCAAACCAACACTTGAATGCCAATCTAATGCTCACCAATGACTGGTCCTATTCATGTAGGTAGTTACCTAGGTTCTATTGGGAAGTCGTGAATAGTTGAGGGTACAGTTGATCGGGTGTGAGGACAAATACTCGCTAGCGATTGCATTCGTAAGTGCCGGTGACGCTATATCGTGAATTAATAGAAGTTGGATTTCATGGACTGGCCATTGGATCAGGTCCCAATGCCTTGTAACCACAAGCTACTGGGTTCAAAACTCAGTGGGGTGAGTACTGTGAGGAGTCCCAAACTAGGACGAAACAGCTGTTTTTCCAATGGTTTTCTGATCAGTGTCACTCCATGATGAAATCCTGATACTGATCACTCTGTCAAATGTTGGTTTGCAGTGATTCGATTGGTTACAAGATTTCATAACGAGCTGACATCAGTTAGAGAACCACTGGAAAGCCAACACTTGAGTGGTGGACACCTGTTTCGTCAGACTAGTTTGGGACTCTTCATCAGTACGCATCCATCCCACTGCCAGGGCTCGAGTCCAGGACTTCTCGCTCATGAGGCTATCTCGTAGACCCGGCCTAGTGGTCGATGAATTCCAACTTCTGTCGGTCCGTGATATATATTTAGCTCAGCCGTCAGCCAATGTCACGAGCAAGTAACTGTCCTCTTGTCTAACTTGGTAGATCCTGTTGGTTACAACTTCTCACCAGAATTTCAGGTAATTCTTAGGTTTAATGCCTGGTGGATGCGTACTGATGAAGAGTCCCAAACTAGGACGAAATGGTTATCCAGTACTTGAGTGCTGGTTTTCAATGGTTCTCTAATTGAGATGTTAGCTCGTGATCAATCCTGATCTCTTTGTACAAAATTTGTGTATTGGTGGCACAGCGGAAAGGGCACTTGCCGATCATGCAAATGGTCCGGGGTTCGATCCCCAGCCGACGCACTGCTTTGCCTGGCTAAGCCAATAAGAAGACTGGTAAAGAGGGAAGGTTGGGCATGAGGTGGCTAGCAACTCCATCCTGTAAAAATAAACACCACTGCTACCGAAACTTCAAGGCTCTAGCTTGGAGCCTTATGTTCCACTGGGAACGTGAAAGAATAAAAATAATAATAACTCACTAGGTCTTACGTTAGCTAACCAGAATTATCTTTTTTATGTTTCAGTCTGTGAGTTACACTTAATCTATCAAGGCTTCCAGACTTTATAATGACGAACTGGATATAAAAACGGTAACAACTGTCTACCACCACAGTGCCCAAATTCTACACTTATATTACTGATTTACGTATAATGTCACATGAACTCGAAGAAATCCACAAAGGTGGCAGAAGATTAAGCAAAGACAGAACTTCAAGTGAACATAGAGAAAATGGAGGTGACAAAGATAACCAGCCAACCAACCAACAATAACAAACAGCACCAACAACAGGAGAAATTCGAAAGACACCATGCCCTTCACTTATGTGGATTGGCAGCATTATTTCAACTATAGGAGGCATGCATGAGGATGTCAAAACCAGATGGACAGGCCTTCATCAATTGGAAATCAGTTTGGAAATCTTGTGGACTCCACCTTAGCATAAACAACAAAATTAAGACTTTCAACACAAATGTTAAGTTAGTTCTCATATATTGCGCAGAAACTTGGTCATCGCTTCACGAAAAGCATTTCCAACAGGCGAGTGTAGACTTTTATCACTAGCTTCATAGTGAGGATCAAACGGCTGGCCAGAAAGAACTGACTACAGGAAACTATGGGAAGAAACCAACAAGCCAGAAAATATTGCTCAACAAATATGTAGCAGAAAGTAGAGATGGATTGGGCACATGCCACTGAAGAGACCATCAAATGAAATCGCATTCAACGCAGTCCCTTGGTAACGACGAGTGAGTGAGGCATCGCTTCGAGAAGGACATGGAGGCGATAGTGCAAGAAGGGGATGAGAAATTACGAACAATCGTTGACCCAGCTGAAGAGGACTGCAGAAAATATAATAAAGTGGAGATGTGTAGTTGAAGCCTTGTGTTCCACTTGGAACCCATGCGAATAACAACAATAATGTGCAAGTGAAAATTTTAATGTGCAAGTTTTCTGTATTTCTTTCATAAGTGAACTTCGTTCTGAGGGATACAACAATTCTTCCTGCGAAATACTACCGTACTCTGTCGTTACGATGGCTACGTATACTTTCTCACTCAGATTTATTTTTCTAAATGAGTAAGCGAAAATTTCCACCCTATAAAAACATTTAATTACTTTTTTCTAAGTCAGAAATTTATACAGGACATACTTATAAAGACTGAAATCCTCTGACTGACCTCTCTTATCATTCCGTCTAACAACAGGCGAGCATCATTCTCCAACTGCAGCTGTTCATCGATTTCTTCCATTAGCCAAGGTAAAAATCCTTCTTCAATATCTACAGAAAATATGAGATAAGGGTATAGTTAGCAAATGCTATCAAGTCAGAGGACTATAATAATAATAATAATAACAATAATAATATATATATATTCCTATATATGCAGGAATACACCAATTGTACAGGCATGGATAAGTATTATTTAAACTACATAAATTTCGTTTGCGGCGAATTTATATAGGTGCTGTTCTTTTTGATCTGAGTTTGAGGGAACAGTCTGCTATTTAGTCATTCAATCAATCACAGTTAGAGGTATAGGAATATTGTCTTTGCATTGACAAAAAAACCCAAGTCTGCGTTGGATGGTTCACAAATACTCGGGAAAAAAATGGAGCTTGAAGTTAATTCTCTTATATAACTTTTCTGTGTATAGCGTTGCATCTTATTTTCAAGTATTGGTTTGTAGGGATTTGATTGATTGGTTACAGGATTTCATCATGAGCTGATATCGGTTAGAGAAACATTGGGAAACAGCACTCGAGTACTGGATAGGTGTTTCGTCAACCTATTTTGGGACTCTTCATCAGTACGTGTCCACCCACTGACTAGCGACTGGTCCTATTCGGGTAGACAGTTACCTGGATAAGTTCTAGTGGGACGTCGTGACCAGTAGGGTGCAGCAGGTTGGGTGTGAGGACAAATAGTCACCAACCATGACATTGGCTAGCAGTCGCGCTATATCGTGAATTGGCAGAAGTTAGAATTCATGAACTGGACACTGGATCCGATGCCGGTGCCTGGCTTAATAGTCTACGATCTAGCTTGTTTTGCAACTAAAACGTCCGGGGTTCGGACCCTGTACTTATAATTCAATTGTTAGTTTGTAGGGATTTGATTGATTGGTTACAGGCTTTCACCATGAGATGACGTCGACTAGAGAACCATTCGAAAACTTTCAGAGAGTATTGAACAGCTGTTTCGCCAAGCTGGTTTGGAACTCATCGCCAGCGCGCATCCATTCCTCCACTGCTGGCGTTCGAACCCGCGACCTTCTGGTTAAAACGCTAGCGAGCTCGTAGACCATTAAGCCACTGGCACCCAATCCACTGACCAGTCCATGAATTCCAACTTCTGTCAATTCACGACATAGCGCGACTGCTAGCCAATGTCATCGCTGGTGAGTATTTGTGCTCACACCCGAGTTGCTGCACCCTATTGGTCACGACTTCCGACTAGAACGCCAGGTAACAACTGTTGATATTATGAGGCAAAGTCCTCTTTCTTCCTTTCCTTCTCTATGAGTAGTTTTGAATAAATGGATCGCATTTAAATTCATAATTCTAAGTGAAATTCAAAATATGAATAATAGCAGATGCATCCACGACCCCCTTCCCCAGATTACAAGTACCTACCAAACAATACTGTACTCAGTGTAACTTACCGTCAATTTCTTTAATAAATGTAAACCACCATCAACCTACCTCTTTCAATCGGATCATAAAAGTATCCATTTTCGGATAAAATACTGAATACATGAGGTTGTAAATCAGACAGATAGGCTTTAGCAAATGCTTGTGCAGCGACTTTGACAGCTAGTTCTCTTTCTTGTTCTGCAACTGCTAAAAACTGGGCTTTACGTCTTTCTTTTTCTTCTCTGGAAATTTAAGAATAAGATTAAATCAGGAGGGGTTTTATTTACCACATAGAATAAACTGCCCAGGGACGCCACTAACTCCAAGACTTTGAGAAACTAATAAATAGAGGAAAATCTACTTGTAATTAGTTCGTTATTTAAGCTAATTACGGATTCTAAATCATTCTTGAGATCTATTTTACAGAAAAACAGCCTGGTAAATATCTTGTTGCGCTTTTAAGTAACTGGATTAATAATCAAGTGTTGGTTTGTAAGGATCTGACTGGTTACAGGATTTCAACATGATCTGACATCAGTCAGAGAACCGTCAGAAAACCATCACTCAAGTGCTGGACTGATAGTTATTTCGTCCTAGTTTGGGACTCTTCAGAATTGGGCACCCACCCTACTGCCAGGGCTCCAATCCACTACTTTCCAGTTACAAGTCAAGCTAGCTCGTGAACTATTCCGCCACTGGCACCCAACCCCTCAATGTCTAGCCCATGAATTCCAGCTACCGACGATTCACTATATAGCTCAACTGTCACTACACAATGTCATCACTGCCAATTATTTGTCCTCACAACCAACCTGCTGTATCCCAGTGGTCAGGAATTCCCACTGAAGTCCAGGTAACTACCCACCTGAATAGGGACGGTAGTCGCTAGTGAGGATCAGATTAATATTCAAGTGTTGGTTTGCAAGGATCCGACTGCTTACAGGATTTCATCATGAGTCGACATCGGTCGGGGAACTATTGGGAAATCAGCAAAAAGTATTAGACAACTACTTCGTCAGCAGTACACACCCATCCCACCGCCATGGTTCGAAACCAGGACAAGCTCGCCTTGTAACCGAAAGGTCAACATCCAATGATCCAACAAATTGAAGAGAACAAGTGATTGAACTAACACACTGAACTATTAATCGATAGGCAGGACATTCAATACCCAAACTGCGTCGATAAATGTCATAAACAGCTTCATTATCAGTCATAAATGAGCAATCACTTAGTTATAAAGTAGTATTGTGGTGAGAGCTGGCTGCTAGCCAAAGTTGGTAGACAGTAATTGACATCAATGTTTATGTCCCCAATATTGGTGGTGAGAAAATGAGAACAAAGGCTTTGCGTAGGCGAATACAGTTAGCATATGGATGATCTGACACAGCCACAAAGAGATGCATGGTTAACTTTCTGTGAGAAACAACCAATCAAAAGACTGTATTTTCTACTAACAGTAATCTACAATAATGTACATTAAAATCTATAAATATGCGCTGATTTTCCTTAATAAAAGATCTGTTGCCTGGCCCTTGTCTTCTGTTGTTACAGTATGTGTATTCAGAATAGAAACTATATGGTTCAACTACACATGTGGATATTTGTGGTGGTGGTGGGTAGATGAAAAATTCACCTTTTAATTTTTTTATTAACATAATTCACAATGAAACATTCTAACAATAAAAATTTGAAAATCCAGATCCAAGTTAAACACTCTTTATCTGAGGGTGCATGCTGCTGAAGAGTCCCAAACTAGGCTGACGAGTAGCCTGTCCAGTACTCGATGTTTGGTTTTCCAATGTTCCTCTAACAGATATCAGTTCATGATGAAGTCCTGAATTCAATCAGTCATTCCATCTTAAATGAATGTTCACCTTCCTTTACGCATTCCTCTTGGCTGCTTGAAACTATAATAATAATAATAATAATAATAATAATAATAATCTGCTTTTTTCCAAAACAGATAGTACTTATAATACAGAATGGAATTCTCAGCATTTGTAACAATATTGCAGCTGATTTACTCAAAATATAAATAAAATTAAAAATTAAAACAAAATTAATCGGAGAAATTTGTCCACATTTACGATATAAAGTCAAAAATATTCGAAGTATAAATTGAAAATAATAAATATAGTAATAATAATAACGTCGGGTTTGTTTCAAACAGTATTGTCGATTCATCTTGGAAATTTTAGCATGTTGTAGATTATTGAATCAATGTTCTGCTGATACAGTATGGTGAGGGGAAATACAAAATTAACAGTTATAACACAGCCTAAATGATGTCCACACTTATGCAAAAATACACAAATAAAAACAAAAAATTGAGAGGATTATAAATATAAGAAGTACAATAACAATAAAGGTTGATATTATAAGGGTGGAGAAAATGGTTTATTTACTAGTGCAAAGAAGGTTAGTTAGTTCGTGCCTGACATTATTTTCATCACATAAAATATGTACCAGAAATGGTATAGTGGAATTTTTATACATAGACATACGTGCATAAAGTCTTCTGAAAAGACTTCTTGTTTTACCTGAGGAGACACAAGGTTGGAGCTGCAAGTGCTGCTGTGGATGTTCACAGTCTGAAAAAGTTCCCTTAGTGAATTTTCTGCAGGAAATCAAGTGCCTATCAGTGACGATGTCAACGATATGGCCCAATGGGATACCACTCGCCCTACTTACAGTTCTCAAAGTTTTACGAAGTATGACATAGTCGTTTTTAAGCAATGCAGGGAAGAATAAAGTTGAAGAGTAAAGAAGAATAGGTAAGATGCAAGAGTCGACAAACTGTAAGAGGAGGGTTTGAGTTATGCCTGAGTGCCTTAACTTCTTAATGTAAAAATTCAGACGAAATATTCTTTTAGAAATCGCTAAGACATGGGAAGACCAGGATAAATCAGAAGAAAGAATTAATCCAAGATACTTAACTTCAGACTTGATTTCTATATCAATATCATCAATTTTGCAGGCGTCATAGGAACCAACAGCTCCATTTAACTTTCTTTTACATCGGAAACTGAAATTAACAGTTTGACATTTGGAAAGATTTAGTTTAAGACCGTTAGACGGAGACTATTTGCTAACTCTTGATAGAAAGCTGTTCATCTTAGTACAGTCTAACTGAGAGTTAACAGACATTGAAAAAGTTAGATCATCGGCATACTTAACAAAGTTCATTTCATCATCATAGTGAGGCAAGTCAGGCAAGAAGAAAGAAAACAGAAAAGGAGAAAGGACAGAACATTGAGGGACACCAGCCTCAGTAAGCAATGAAGTGGACGACTTCCCCTTACATACAGTGTACTGTTTTCTTCCTGAGAAATAAGAATGCAGCCATATGACAACCCAACAGTCAGTCATATATATATTCTTGAGCACACATACGTATGTATAACCAGTGTATATAACTTACTGTATTCGCCTTTCACGTTCTGCAAGTCTAGCAACTTCTAACAGGTCAGCTTGACGTATCTCTTCAAAAGCATTCTGTTGAGCACGTATACTGGCTAGTTCTTCTTCCTCAGCTATTTCTAACAGAGACTGTTCAATTGTTTTTCCAATTAATACTTCTAAAATTGGTTTAACCTCTAAATCAAAATCGAAAAGCTAAAAAAAAGATTGAAAACATATATGGTCACTTGTATAAATTAAAAGTCATTCTGAACGAAGAATATTCTTTTCAATAATTTCTCCTCTTCAGGTTCTTATAATTATAAAATGTAATGTATTTGTTGTCGTTACAATAATGAGATGCTCACTAGCGACAGGATGTATTTAAGTAGGTAGTTACCTGGGTTTCTTATGGGACGTCGTGACCAGTAAGGTGCAGTAGGTCTGGTGTTGAGGACAAATACTGGCTAGCGGTGGCACTATGTCGTGAATTGGCAGAAGTTGGAATTTATGCACTAACCAGTGGCTTAATGGTCTACAAGCTAGCCCACCTTGTAACTAGAAGGTCCTGGGCTCGAACCCTGGCAGTGGGTGGATGCGTACTTCTGACGAGTCCCAAACTAGGACAAAACAGCTGTCTGACAGTACTCGAGTGCTCTTTTCCAGTGGTTATCTAACCGATTTCAGCTCATGATGAAATCCTGGAACCAATGTGGCAGATACATATTTCACGTAGAATAACAGATTAGTTATGGGATGGCTTGCCTAGAATTTCTTGGATGACCTTGACTTCTTTCTCTACACAGTCTTCGGAACAAATGGACCCTGCTGTAAGTACTTAACACCTGATCAGATTACCTTTGTATTTCATCAGTACGAAGCTAAGGAATTGTGTATACTGAGCTTTGGTCTCTAGCTTTCCAAATTCGGTTCTTTTGACGGAACCATCCTGTCTTCTCCTTAGTAGGATGTCGAAGAAGTGCAGAGAGTTGTTGTATTCTCCTTCGTAGGTGAAATGGACTTCCGGGTGAGCATTATTGAAGTTGCACAAAATCAAATCACTACATAATCCTTCAATGTACACTACAAAAGTGTCATCCCTGTAACGACAGTACATTTGCATGTTTCCTATTTCATTATTCAACAAGAAGTGAACATTTGTTGTACGTTTAACAAGTAGTTGTTTCAGATTACTAATAGGAATATCAGTGCACAATTTCCTTTCTATAATCTGTTCGCAGATATAATCGATGATTTCCACTAGAGGCACATTAGTGAATAGAGATGAAACATCAAGTGATGCCATATATTTGCCAGTTGCGTTCAAGTTTTTAATCTTGTCAATAAATTGAAAGGTATCCTTGACTCTATGCTTCACTAACTCGTCATGCAAAGGTTGAAGTAGCTGTACCAGTCACTTTGCCGTCTTGTGATAGGGTGAATGAGACATTTCTAATATTGGATGTAGGGGCACACAAGCGTAAGATGGTGCTTTCTGAGGGTTTCATGTTTTCAAATCCTTTAATAAGTTTGTTATTTCTCTCTCTACTTTTCCCGTCTGATCTTTCATTATTTTTGGCTTCTGAAACTTGCTGCCATCATCTAGTCTGGAGTTCATCTTGTTTATCTAATCCTGCCTGTCCATAATTATTATCCACAGTACCTTATCCAGTCTGGTAATAACTGTTTTTATTTCGTCTTAGTCGTTTAACAGCCTCTCGATGGTCTTTTGTGAGTATACTATGGGACTTATTCTTATTCTTCTGTCCATACTGATAACAACAGTCCACCAGGGTTGATTTGAATCTTTCGAGGTCCTCATCACAGGAAGTGACCTGTTTGTATATAGAGGTCCTCGAAATGTACATCAGTGTCAGAATGACTAATCTCCGTACACACGGTGATTCAAGCACTTGTATATAAGAATGCAGACGAAAAGAATAAGAATTTAAAAAAGCTGTATGAATCTTCCATTCTGTAAAATTTCTTTTAATGTTAATAGGACGAATCATATAACAAGATGGATAATTCATCTTAGATGTTGCAAAAGAGTTAGAGAGTCGTCTGAGATCGAAATCACTCAGTGAATATTGAACCCACCTAATTTTTCCCTCTCATCATTAATAAGATTCAATTCATTGACTTTCTCACCAGTAAGAAGATTATGGAATCAATAACAAAAATGCTTTTGAAAAATATGTGAACAAATTCACTTCAAACTGCACTGAAGGTTTAAATCGTTATGGAACTATAAGCGAACGGATTTAAAAAGAAGTAAATTATTGGTGGGTGGTGATTAGCAGTGGACGGAATCCAGGATAACGCGCATTTCGTCCTACTTGGGGCTGGCTCGTCAGCTGGATGTGCATATCTGCATTCCCCCCCCCACTCCGTGAGACTCGAATCCAGCACCCATAGTATCCAATGTCAAATAATTACTAATACCCGTTACACAAGAGGTGGTGACTCTCGTGACCCATATGGTCTAGTGGATAACACTCTGCCTTTTGAAACGATGGGTACTGGCTTCGAGCTTGAATGGGGGGACACCATCACTGACTCACTCACTGGAGAATGCAGGTACATACACCCAGCTGACGAGTCAGACTAAAATCGGACGAAATGCGCGTTTTCCTGGATTCCAGACATCTTCGAAGCATCTGCACTAGAAGCTGACGCGTCAGTCTGAGGCCTAGCACTTCGGGGTCCAGTCAATCAACGGTAAAGTCCCAACTGAATTAAGTACATCTGAATTGAGTCAGTTAATTTACTTATCAACAGAGATATGATGGTGATTGATTAACCTATTCGACTGATAAAAAGTAACGCATCAAAAATGACACATTCAGATCAATGCTATCAGTGATTAACTATCCTTTGTGCCAAGTTGTTTTACGAAACAATATAATTTGAGTAATTATTTCAAATGCTCATTTCACGCTGGAATCAAATTTACGGTTGAATAACCAAAAAATTTAAAATATTAAAAAAACTAAAACCAGGAGCATTATTTCCTTTCCAGTTAAGTCATCATTAAAATTTCAACTGGAGAACTACAGAAACTAGAAAGTGCTGCATAACTGTTTCACTCTGGTTTGAGCCTCTTTAGTAGTGTTCAGCAGTAGAACTCAGGACTTCCACAAAACCTTTCATCTAATTAGACAATGTCCAGAAATTCATAAGATTTGAATTCTATAATGACTACTGGCCACGTAGTTCGAGGGTTTGATCTCTGTCAGGGTCTTGAATGGGTACATTTGAGCAGTCCTTAATTTCAATTAGATGTTATCGAGAAGTATTTTAACTAACTCTATAAGTGTGAATACCAATATGGTTAAAAAACCTAAAACATCTGAAAGAAAAATCGGGTTTTATGAACAACACAAACGTGATAGTGGTTAAGATACGTAGGTGGTACTTTTGTAGTTCTAAAACGAGATCTACAAAATTCTATTCTTGGAGAAAGTGAACAATCCATCTCACTGCTTCCAGTTTACTTAGGAAGCAGAATCAGATGTCGGTGGACTACCATTTCTAGACTGCCTGCCTAGTTAAGAGGAGAACAAATGGATATTTTAATATATCTATATTCAGGAAGAAAACCCAATCCAACAAATATTTAGACTTTAGGTCATCACACCACATCAGCGCAAAGGTATCAGTTGTTTCAAACCTCCTTAGACGAACACACTCCTTGATGCTAACGTATGCGAAGTAAAAAGAAGAAGAAATATCAAGCATTACTGAGACTCTCAATCAAAATAACTACCCAAAGAATTTCACAACGAAATCAACACTAAACGAAAACGTATTCCGAAAACATGGGCCTCAATAGTTGTCATTCCATATAGATCAGAGACGTCAGACGATGTCAGAAGAGTACTCAATAAACGCAAACAACATCAGAGTCTTCTTCTAAAACATCAGACAAACTGCGAAACAACTTTGTCCATATAAAAGACCAAACCCCTAAGGATTCTCAATCTAATTATGTCTACAAAATAAAATGCTTTGCATCTATGGTGCGATATACTTCAGACAAACCTTACCAGAGAGAGAGAGCGCGATCAAGATGATCAAAAGAAATGAACACTGTAGAGCCGTCTCTGTTCGACCACTGAGAAATCCAGTTGAACCAAAAATGGCTTGAAAAATCATCTGCAATAAGTCCTCTGCACCCTACAGAATCAGGCCATGAAATATTGAAATAATCCGGTGAAAATTTCAGAAATCACAAAGAACATCTCAAATCATCAGAAATACTTCATAGCATCAAATGGAATCCTAATTGTTTGAATGATGCAACACGGAGTGACAGTAAGTTAATGTTTAAGCTTCTCGCAACAAGAAGGCTGAACATTAATGACTGTGAAAAGTTTAGGCAGTTTGTAGTGGATCGAATGATTATCGATCTATATGTAATAACTTTTTATACAATAAGTTTTAATTTCGGTGCTGTTTCGGGTAAAATTACCCACGAATTATTGGAATTATACATATACATATATATAAAGTATAACGGTATGATATGCTTTAATAATTACTGTGAACTGTAAAGAAAGTTGACCCACTTTCAGCAAGAGTATTACCGAAAGTGTAACAATCGAATAGTTTCTAATGCATTTGTGGAAACTTAAATCATAGATCTGTCTGTGCGTGAAAAATTCTACTGAACTTCACTACCTTTGTATAACATCTCTCTGCAGTCCTCTTCAAATGGCCCCACGATTTTCTGTCATCTCTCATCTCCTCCATTTCATTCTCAGACCCACTCACAACTCGTCATTTCCCATTAAGATTCCACTTCAATCGACCGCCTGCATTGAGTGCCGTGTCACCCGACAGTCTCCTCATTGGCATGTGCCCAACCCATCTCAATTGTCTTCAACATATTTGTTAGTTAGCCTGTTCCCAGAGTTTCCTGTTACCAATTCTTCATAGTCACTTAATCTCCAACGTGGAAGGATGGCAGCTACTGATAAAAGTCTGTTGGAAATGTTTTTCATGACTCACACTCACTGCAAGTTGTTTCTCATACACACAGAAGAACTGACTGACTTCACATATGCGTCGAAAATCCAAGCTTTGTTTTTCATGCTGACACGGAGTGGAGAAGATTTCTGAACTGATTTCAGAATGACGAATATTTGTCTGTCTGTCTGTCTGTTTTGCCTTTTCGATCCCGTCTGGTTTTGACATCTTCATTGGTGCCTCCTTCTGTAGTTGAAACGATGTCATCCAGCCAGATAAATGGAGGAAGTGACGTCTTTTAAATCTTTCTCGTTGATAGTGACTGGAGGTCACTGGTGTTGATGTGATGGTGACGGTTGATTGTCTCCACCATTTCCATCTTCTCCATGTTTCCTTAAATTCCTGCCTTTGCTGCACTGCTTCTTCCAGTATTTTGTTGGTTTTTGTCTGTAAGTCTTCGAGTTTGTGTGATCTTCTAGATTCTTCGTATCGATCCAACGCATTCTTGTCTTCTCGTTATCATACGCAGTCCTTTGTATAATTCTACCCACTACAATCAGAAATATCATTGGTGGATAGCAGTCAAGCGGCCTCGTCTTGCTCCTGTATTCAGCATATGGAATGCTTGGATAAGGTTTCCGTTGTGGATCAACTGACACATGTCAGGCATTGTCATACGACAGCTGTTGAATTGGGTTGGTGAAGATTTGGAGTATTGCACGCTTTAGTATGGTATTGAAGTAATTACGAAATTGCTTCGTGGTCAGCGCTGCTGAGAATTTTTCGAAAGTGGAAGAAGTTGAGGTAGTGGTTAGACTGCTGTCCTACGCTTTGTTCGACAGTGATGCGTAGAGTAGCAATTTGGCGATCACATGATTTATCTATCTAGAAACCAACTGGTTCCCGGGGGGAGGGGAGTCAGAGTTCAGCATCGGATGCATGTTGTATTATCTTCAAGAAGATGAGACTTAGTGTTTTGCTTGGCGTGGACAATGGCATGATTCCACGCTAGCTCATGAAGAGGCGTAAGTCAGCCTTCTTTGGTAGTGTCACAATGTAACCTTTCTTCCAATCAGAGACTTTTCTTCCTTGCATATTATTATTGTTCGGGTATGTTTTGCCTCTTATGGATAACCTTGATTTATGTAACTGAACACATCATCAACTCATACCACAAAAAATGCAAATCTCAAGTTTTTATAGAAATCACCGCAAAATCGGTTCCAACTTACATCTCCTTCATATATTTGAGTCATAACATCCATGCCAACTTTTGCTGGTACGTAGTGTGGTGTCGGTGGCCTGTCAAGAAATACATCAGTTTGGCACTCTTCATCTATCTCTTCAACATAGTCTGTTAGGGCTTCCAAATACAGCTCTGTTTGAACAGGTTTATGTATTCTCCCATCCAAAGGTAATGGTGATTTCGGTCTAAGCTTAGAGGGTTAAGAATACAAGAGTATTTAAAAGATTTTATAACATGATGAAACAAATAAAATGATTTGGTCCAAAACAATAATTATATCTTAAGAAATAATTTTCACAAATAAGTCCATTAAATTTCCACATGCAATTTTAGGTGGGCTTACTGTGTAAGTTTGAACAGTCTGTGTTGCTAAAAAAGGTATCTCAATAGAGTTAGAATCGCGAGAACATTCCGAAATTTGCACATCATTTCCATCAAACGTATCAAAAAAGCAATTTACTTTATGTTTACACGTAGTCATAAAAGTTACTACATTTCTGTGAAGTTTATAACCCTTCCTCAATGTTAAGTTTAAATGCAACAGCTGAAATGTACACATTTAAAGACTATTTTCTCATTAAAACTCATTTCAATTGCGATACATTAATGGTGCCACGTATTGTATATATATTCGTACATACATGTGTATACTTCTCACACACACTCCCTGATTGATCGACGTACCTCTTCGCGCAACCTACGACGGGCTGCAGCATTGCGCTTCCTCTCAATTTGCTTTTGTATTTCCAGGGGATCGGGTTGAGCGTGAGCAGGAAGAACATGCAAAGCATATGTGTTTCCCCTGATGACTCTTCGATCGAACATCAAGTTCCCATAGTTATAGTTAACATCCTCATCTCTGTAAATGAATTAAACTAATTATAATAATAGTAATTACAAGTTATCTCGGTATATCTTTTTCTTTGATACAACCTTTGGCTGACTTGCAAAACTATATGTTCCCACAGCACTTCTCGATGGGAGAACACTTGTCATAATTAATCAAAAGAAAACTCTGGAAAATCTATGAATTTCGAAATTGATTTATTGTTTGGTTGCTATAGTCACCTTAGTATCTGGTGTGTTTAAACAAACAGACGGTACAATAAGTAATATCCTCTCGACACGGTAGTCTGAACCAAATTGATTTTTTTGAGGCCAACCCCTGGAAATGATATAATGATCTTTAAACGTCTGTTAGTTTCTGTGTATTTTGTCCATCCAATCTTCTCATCTAGCTTTGGTGGACTCTGTGGTGATCAGTTTGGGATATCGGTTACATTTCACTTCGAGTATGCACTGTGTTAGGTTTTTAGCCCTTCCTCCCTTCACCCATAGCTCATCAACTGTTATCGAAAGTGATATAGGGTTGGTCTTGTAATAATTAAAGGAAAATATTTAAATTGAAAAAGGAAAAAAACATCTAAGTGATTAAAAAGGAAAACAAATCGGTGAAGGAGTAAGCAGAATAGTCAAAATGGTGAAAGAATGTACGGGATTAAAGGATGAATCCACTGTTATAACACCGTTTATTCGTGGCTAAAGGGTGGTCTGGAATTAGTTATTGTATTGTTGCATTATTACCCAGATTCCGTCTAAAGCTTTGCAACGAACGTGTGGTGTGCAGAATGTCCCCTGGGGCTACAGTAGTTCAAGTGGCTGTGGACCGACTTCATGCGAAGAGTTAAAGTGAACTTCCGTGCACTGTATGTGACGTGATATCATGATTATGGCATTCGACAGTGGCTTTTTAAGTCACTTGGTGGGTTTTTGATGTCATACACAATATCAATCTAACTAAATAATAATAATTTGCTTTATTACAAAACAGTACTTGTGATAGAGAATAGAATTCTCAGCATTTTTACTTCAGCATTGCATCCAGTTAGTGCATTAACTGGATCAAACAACGAATGACCTGTAAAAACTAACAACAAAGTAGGATTCGAAAAGCCTAGTTACTCAGAAATATTAACTGAAAAGCAGAACAACCAAATGAAATAAATATTAATATTATTCGGGAAAAGATTTAAGGAACCTATCTGGCTTATCTGGCTGAACTATGGACTGTGAAGATATGCTTGTCACTAGCACAAAGGAAAACATGAAATGATGTCCAAGCCTGGTAGGATTCACAAAGCATCCACAAAAATTCCGCAATGGTTGTGGCTTAGACAAACAGAACTCCGTAGGCATTGCGAAATTGCTTGCCTACCTCGAAATGAAACCTTGTGTTTTGGTTCAACATCCCTCAATGTGGTTGAAAGTATTGGAGCCTCCCTCTACTCTTCCCTAAAATGGACGAGGTAGGAAGTATCTCAGAAAGATACCAGTGGCATCTTTGGTGACCGACTACATCTACCTTTTGACTTTCCGCTATGAGGAAAAGAAAGAGCATTAGCACGAGAATGACACCATAAACACAGCTGTACAGTAGACAGGATGAGAGCAAACAAAATTAAAGATAGCAGAAAACTTCCCCTTTACGTTTATAAGGCATTTTGCTTTTCCATTTTATTTAAGTATACATCAAAGGATGAATAAAACCGAACATATAAAGATGTACCCAAACATATGTTTTCTTGTACCCACGAGTGAAACACCTGAGAAATATAGGAAAAATATAAATATTTCAGTGAGTCCAGTTCACGATATCGGCATTGAATGCCAGTTCAAACACACTCAAGTATATGTTGCAACGACCTGATCACCATCACCACCTTAAAGTTTCAGGACTTTCCAAGCACTTGGGTATGCAATTTGACACTGCTAATAGTTAGTGAAGAAGCCCTAATGTATTGTAGTTAGTCTTGAAAGTTACCCACTCAAACTGTTATTCTCTCTGTAGCAGATCACCAAAATCACGTATCCCAGCAAACTATTGCAGTTGTGGCATTTAACACAAAGATAGCTTCCTACCAACGGCCAGAGTTATCTACTCATGTAAGTAAGTAGGGGCGATCGCTTGAAGTCAAGAGTATAATAACAGCGTCCTAATGAGAGTGGCTATAATGTGCATCAGATGTAACCTTTGTTACAGTTGGACTTATGTTGTGTTCATGCACGTCCCAGTGCTGACATTTACATAAGAAGGTATTGGATTTTGGACACAACGGTTAATTCCATGCCAGAAGAATCTGGATGACATAAATTTGTCCGCAGCAGCAGTTACTCAGAGGTTCGGTAGCCGTTCGGTGAAAAATCAGATGCATCGCATACTTGGGCATAGGATTCACCACATCCAAATAGCCACTGTCAACATCATGATGGAGGGAAAAATAGTTACACCACAGAAAAAAGACACATATATCAGTCTATTAGAGCGATTGTGTGCCATATACCTGAGGGACAGTATAGCCAAACACACACCAGAAACAAAATTCCCAAGCCACTGCATAATATAAATTTACTCCTATTTATGTAGGAACGCAACAGTTGTACAGGCAGTGATAAGCATTATTTCAAATGCATAAATTTGATTTTTGGAGAATTTACATAGCCTCTGTTTGTTCCGGCTCTAGTTTGTGGGAACAGTCTCATATCTAGTCATTCAGTGGAGCACGTATAGAAATATAGAAATATTGTCTTCTCATCATCACAAAAGCTCAAGTCTGCGTTGGGTGGATTACAAGCACTTGAGAAAAAGTAAAGCCTGAAGTCATTTCCCCCATTCAGCTTTGGCGTATACGGCATCGAATCTTGTTCTTGATTTATGTTCAAATGGGGTATTAATTTCAAATAAGTGATGATTTTGTATAATTTTGTCAGCATTTTCATCGTAAGAAACACCAGAAGTGAACTGTATTCAACGCAGACTAATATTGGTCATTGTCAGGCTGATTTGCCTAACTGCGTTGAGGTCAAGCGCCATTTGTCGCTGTATGGTTGTTCTGTAAGTTGATTATCATGTAGAATACTATTTGTTAGCCCTTTTAGATCTTGGATAATGCTTGTATAGGATATTATAAAGCTTCCTGATATGGTGACATTGTAGTTTTAAGTATGTTGAGCTATTAGGAGCCAACAGCTTGAAGGGGGATGTGGTACATATAAGTAAGTGGCTTCAAGTTCTGTTCAACTTTAATCTTATTATTATTGTTCCCTTGGGTTCCTAGTGGAACATAGGGCTTCAACTGCACGCCTCCACTTGCTTCTACTTTAGTCTTACCGCAGATTTATGCAAATCCCACTACAAAGCAAATAGAAAAAAGAAGTGAGCATTAAAGTACCATGGAAGAAAGAAAAAGTATGTGGACACGGACAGGACCTTAATGTTTGTATATGTATATGTGTTCATATTCGTTGTACATTGTCGTCTACCAAACCGAGATGTTTCTTTATACTTAGTCTTTCTATGCATCTATGTGACAAGTCTATTTATAGTTTATGTGGTAATTGGGGAATTTTCGCTCGTGTTCTAGGTACTGTAGTAAACTAATAATTGATTTGCTCTAGAAATAAATAGTTTATTAATGTAATCAGTAGAGTGAAACAGTCTTTACAGAAGCGTTTGAAAGCTAATACCGAGGTGCAAGTTCTGACTTCTAGGGGCAGGCTGTTCCATAGTTTAGAATACATGACTCTGAAGAAGTTTTCACGGAGTGTCGACTTAAAGGCTTTTATTGTCACTGTGAAATTTTGGTTACACAGATCGTAAGAGCCTTCCTGTGCTAGTTGTATGTCCTTATTGTCTAAGAATAATATTGTGTGTAGGACCTTAGAGAAGAATACTAGGTTTATAATGAGCCGTCTTGTCCAAAGTGGGTCAAGATTTGGAATCATGTACCGTGAGATGTAGTCTTTCTTACAATCGTAGCCAAGTAGCTTGGAGGTAAAATATCGTTGGATGCTTTCTGTCCTTAGCTTGTCACGTGTGCGAGTGTTGCTAATAATAAATAAACAGTATTCTAGTAGTGGCCTCACACATGTTTTGTACAGAATGAGGTTGGCTTCATTGTTGTGAAAGTTCCTGAGTATGCATCCTAAGAGCATCCTCGACTTTCGAGTCTGTGATGCCACTTGCTCAGAAAATGTTAGGTCACTAGAGTACCTCAGGCCTAAGTCAACGACACTTCGGAGTCTAATTAGGTTAGCAGATTGAAGTTTTAACTCCATGTCGATTGAGGGTGCGCCGAAGGAGATCCAACCACATTTGTTCAGATTAAATTGTAGATTCCATAAAGACGACCAAGCAGTCACTTCATCTATTTCATTCCGCACAACATTCTGGAACTACCCTAGATCAACACACACTGAGATGTGTAGGCTACCTTTAGGTCATCTGCAAAGATGAATGGTTTCCCACGCGAGAAGCAAGCACAAATATTGTTGATATCAAGTGTAAGTTGGAGCCAAACGACACCACACCAGAAGTGATTGGGATAGGTATGAAAGTCACAGACCCAAGTCTAACTATTTGGGACCTCTTGTTAAGGAATGGTTTTATCCATCTCAATAGTTGGTCACATATTCCTAAGGAGTTTAGCTTATGTATCAGCAGCAAGTGGTCAACACGGTCAAATACCTCAGAAACGTCAAAGTAGATGACAGGGACTAGTTGTCGTCTGTAACGAATGCTGGTCACAAAATTAAAGAAGTCTAGGTGGCATGTTAAACATGACCGGGATTCTATAAATCTATGTTGCTTCGGAACTGAAATGTTGCAACTAAGCATATAATAATAATATGCCTGAGTATGTTATCTTTAAATAGTTTCCCCATAATTCTAGATGCTAGATGATACTTGCACTTACCTATTTCATTACAATGTAATGATTCACCTCAGCACTTTAATTTTTCTAAAACAGATTCCAATCTTTGTAAAAGGTGTACTTACCTCAATATTGGTTGGTCATCGTATGCCTACAACCACGGGATGAAAACGGGACGAAGTCGATTTTCCCGCTCAACCTGGAGGACAACTGTACAATTCAATAACTATACGGCCTAATTCAGAAAATGAGTGTATTATATGTATCGAATATTTAACAGTTGAAATACGATTAACTTGTAGACAATCTACGATTTGATATTATATCATACTTGATCGTGCCTGTAAAAATGGCATGCATTTTCATGTAAATTTGTAAATTTATATGAAATACATTATTATTATTATAGGTATAATATTTATCGGCCTATAGTTGTTGACTTCTGTTTTCGAGCCACATTTGTGTTTAGGCGTAATAAATTTCGTTTTCCATATATCCGGGTAAGTTTGGGCTTCTTAAGACATTGTGAAGATTTTAAGCAGTAGTAAGGGAATGTCAGGACCACCATATTTATAGAAATGGGACGATATACCGTCAGCGCCGAAGCCTCTTGAGCTTTCGAGAGTCTTAGTGGCTTGGTTAATGTCAACATGAGTGAATACAACGGTACTAATTTGTTTTGGTACGAGTAGAAATGGAAGTTGTGCCATATCAGTAGTCACACAAATTTCACACAAATTAAACATTTACATGATTAACATACCGTTTGTACAGGCATGATCATATTCAACAAGTACAATTTGAAATGGAACACCGTTTTTTGACATCAAAAATTGGAAAAATGGAAAAAAAACCTCTAGAAACTTTGTTAGAATAGATTACAATATACTGGTTCAAGTCTAATTTATAGTCTATAATATACTTATAGTCAGTTAAATTCATGCGGGAATTACGAAACGTTGCGTTAATGGAAGGTAAGAAGAGAGGTGATTAACATGTGCTAGAGTACGACATACAGGATACAGGCCTTGTGATCATTGTCATTTTGTCAATTAATAAGGGTTCAAATATTTAAAAAAAAACAACTCCACAGTAGAGGGTAAGTACAGCATTATTTTGGTAATAACAGATACAAGGAACCAACTTTGCGATGACAAACAGTACTCAGAATGGAATTTCTTCCGTTGTTCGTTGTGTCTGCCAACAACATTCTGAATAACGCTCAAGTAATAAAAACGTAGAAAGCAGCATTACTGTTCATTTGCAGTGCATCAATGCAATACCTTCGAGAAGGAAGAAGAAAACAGAAAGAGAGGTGCAGAGGCAGCCAGCAAATAATAATTTAAGCAAACAATATGCGATAAACGCAGGGTTTATTCCCCTATTTTGTTACTAATAATTTAGAGTCATTGAGTTTTATAGTGTTACATACTAACAGTTAGTTCAAGTTTGTGGT
The DNA here is from genome assembly GCA_944472155.2 of Trichobilharzia szidati. NCBI lineage: Eukaryota > Metazoa > Platyhelminthes > Trematoda > Strigeidida > Schistosomatidae > Trichobilharzia > Trichobilharzia szidati. The sequence continues at coordinate 12,588,677 of OX235276.1, read as the reverse complement.
AGTAAACAACAACAACAAAAATATAGAATAACAAATTTTTTTAGAAAACAAGGGCAAAACGAATAATGATTTTTAGATCTATATAGGATAATGGGAATGGAAAGTGGAGAAGCTAAATCCAAACGCCAAATTACATAAAATATATAGAAGTGAAGAAAAACAAAAAGAGTGATGATACTTATTTATGCTGATGTTCTGATTTATACAGTTAGATGTCCTCCTGAAGTAGAGAAATCGTACCATGAGGTTGTTTTCAAAGAGTTTATACACAAGCTTTGTTATACAGGCAGCTATTATTTTATTTTATTATTATTTTTTTTTGAAGTCATTCACACTCAGGAACCTTAGCAATAGAGCGCATTCCCACAGATAAGGGTGGTTCTCTTAAGTCCCCACCATCATATCCGCTGAATAGCGGTCACCACCCTCCCACCTTTTAATCTGCTAGGCCCTGGCGAAATGCTCCTCTTGTTTTTAGAAGAATTTTTTATTGCTAAGTGTCATATAGACAGTTTTCGCCTTCACCAGCTTACTCAACGAAACTCATGGTATGAACGACTACTTTCAGTCAGCCACTTTGTATGCATCGTCCCTAACAGCATTTTAAAAACATATATATACAATAAAAAAAAGTAAGGAAATCAGAGATTTGCAGTCTACCTTCTAGATTTTAGTTATAAACATATGAAACGAAGGGGCAATATGAAATGGTATGAGAAGAGAAAAATACATAAAGGTACACAGTTATGATTATATATGCATAAAAAGAGGCAGTAGTTAATTATAATAGATGGTTCAGAAGAATGAAGGATTATAATAACAGAACCGTAAAATAAAAATCCGCTAATATTTAAAACTCACAGTGAAGTTAAGCTGATTTTTTAGGCAATCCGGCATAGGGCTGGAATTTGCGTAGACGTAGGTGGTATTTACTCACAACATTAGCTAGTCACCAGAGGAGATTTTAGTCCCGGCTATATCCAGGTTGTTTACAACTCAACCTTGAGGTAGAACTTTCACAACACTGAACTGCCCAAAATACAGTTTTGCCAGGGATATTCACCATAATATTTGATTAACTTGACAGTCAGCAGCTGGGATTAAATGGAGTTGAATCACTGAAAAGGTATGACATAAGGTGTGAGGGTAGTTCATGTAGATTCAGTGCAGTTTTCATGGTATATCAGGCTGAGTATTCCACTCCAGGTTTGTATGAAGGGATTGTGAATATTTTGTGATGGTGCTTGCTAGACAAACAATTGAATCAACTAAAAAAGAAAGAACTGAGAACAGCATTAGTGCAACGTTGATTATTTTAAATGTGTCCGATAATACTGACCATTTCTGTTAGTGCTTTCGGTGAACAAAGCTGTTTAGGTACGTAATTCAAAGGGGAAAGAAACAATATCACGAATTTTCAGTATGTGGCAAACTGTTTCAAGACTGTTTTCAGAGAAATATTTATTTACTAGATAGGTGAATCGTTGTAATGTGGTGCTATTTTTAATTTCACTTGGCAAGAAGTTCCATGTTTGCCTATATTTGACTGTAAAGAAGTTGGAACGTAATTTCGTGCGACAAAGAATATGACTAAGAGAAGACCCGTTGCTGCGTAGTTCATACGTCGAAGAAGTAAAGTTAAGGTTATTATTGGGAAAGTATACTATTCCTTTGATTATTTTAAAAAGGAGAATGAGGTTAAGTCGGTGGCGCCTGTACCAAAGGGGTTCGATCTTAAGAGTTGTGCAACGATAGTTGTAGGGAACTTTCAGACTTGTTCCTAGGATTCTACTTGTAAATCTCCTTTGAACACTTTCAATCTTTAGTTTGTCCTTAACAGAGGTGCTGTCTAGGATAAATGGACAGTACTCAAGGAGGGGCCGTATGTGTGTTTTATAAAGTAACATTTTAGATTCTTGTGTTTGAAAGTTATGAAATATAAATCCAAGTAATCTTCTGGCTTTAGAAATTTGGTTGGTGACATAGAGAGAGAATTTAAAGTCAGCGGAGTAACGAAGCCCGAGGTCAAGTACAGAAGGAAAGATAGTGATAGGCTTGTTGCACATAGTTATGTGTGGTGTGGTACGTAAGCGAGCTGGGCATAACAGTCCACACTTCTCCACGTTGATCTGCATCATCCACGACTTACACCATGTCTCAATATTATCAATATCCGATTGGATTTTATGAGACAGATTTGTCACTTCTTGGGTGGTACTGTGGTAGACTATCTTCAAGTCGTCGGCATATAAGAAAGGTCTGCCGTGCTTTATAACATCACAGACGTCATTTAGGTATATTAGAAAGAAGAGAGGTCCTAGTACACTACCTTGAATCACGCCACTTGATATAGGAGTGGTACTGGAAAAAGTGTCGTTAATCTTAACAGACTGGGACCTACCACACAAAAATGAATTGCACCACTGTAAGAGATTGCCAGATATACCGTAAGCCTTAAGTTTTTGCAGGAGTAAATTATGACATACTTTATCGGATGTATACCGAGTAATGGGAATGTAGGCCTAAGGTAGTTGGCTGCAAATGTATTGTTGACTAATTCACACATGTCTGCAGAATCAATACACAGTCTACCTTTTTTATGAGGAGAGAAATGCTGTGATGCCTTGCGATTCAGTCGCTTCTTTAGGATTTCTGTGAGAGCATACACTCTAGCAGGGCTGACTACTGGAGTGCGTTTTCGTTTCTCATACGCAAATCTATAGCTTGTGAGATGGAGCTAAGAGTGTTAAGTATTGACCCTAGTGTGCCAAAGTAACTTGTTGAGAGTCTCTTCAGTTTCGTACAATCCTTTGGTTTAATAAATGACTTTCTATGTGGGGAAGCCTTTAGTGTTTGGAGTGGAATGACAGCACCTAAGCATGTGTTTGAGTTATGGTAGAAGATGCTCAGAGCCCTCGAGAGGTTATCAGTAGTGAAGTATTCGCCCCATTCAGAGGGTCTTAGCACGGATTCTACGAAAGCCCAGTTCGCTTTACTATAGTTCCTATATATTACTTGTTGTGAAGTGGAGGTATAAGCCACATTGCTACTCAGTGGAAGTGGCAGTGCACACATAACTGTTTTGTGGTCACGACCTGAAAACTTAGAACCCACTAAGGTTGAGAGGGGACTTATATCCCGACAGAATATTAAGTCCAGTACGTTGTCACTTCTTGTAGGGGTAGTGACAGTTTGTTTCCAGCCGAAAATCTCCAGCGTACCTAAGAGCTTGTCATATTTAGTTGGGCCAGCTAACAAATCCTATTTGATTTCGGGTAGGTTGAAGTCTCCACATATGATCTTATGATCGTATGGAATATCGTATGAATATTATGTACCTTAAAGAGTGGGTTATTCTTAGGGGTTTACATATGTTGGGGATTTTTCGTAACAAGTTGCGTATTTTGGCATGTTTTGTTACCGAATTCCATTTGTGTTATCACGTTTTGGCTAGGAGAGGATGTTGTCAACTTACAACAGGCATTGATTTCTGTCCTAGAGCTATCGAAGGACATATCTGGATCCACGATAGAGGATGAAGGGGCTAATTTGGGAGTAGGACTATAATTAACTAGTCTTTCGGTTAGTGTCGTGTTCTGTGGAGCTACTTTTGTGTGATTTGAGAGGGGAGAGACAATGAGTTCTACCGTGTTGGCCGTGTGTTTATCTATTTTGGTGACTTGCGATGTCTTGCCTTTCTTACCATTGGGTTTAGTGAGGTGATTGTAAGCACGCCTTTCAATCACTGTCTTATCTGCTACAATTTTTATTTGTTTGTAACCCGTATCCTGTAACAGGATACGTTTTGAATTGGTGAACTTCTTAACCTTTGTCTGTGTTTCAAACTGAAGGCGTATAGGGCAGGAGTGGCCGTGCTAACTCTTTTTCAGTCTGTGACATTTTGTGTGGTAGTTAGTCATTTTTCCAGCCCTAAGGAAGGTACTTTGAACCTTTCTCAACCCCTCATTATCCGGTATATTATAGACTATCACACTTAGTTCAGTATTTGTCTTTTGATAACCTCTGTTTTTATGAAGTTTGTCAGGACGTCTGCCCTAGTTACCGATTCTGTGTCAAGTTCGCCAGGATTTATGGTTCTGGTCAATATGCTCAGAGGTATAAGTTCACAGACCTGCGATTTTATGTCACTAATCTGCTTTAACTGTTTAGGTAAACTGGCGATATTTTTTGAACATTCCGCATTCATAGCCTTGCCACACCTTGTACCCCGCATCTCAGTCTTCAGCTCCTTTACGAACAGCTTTAGTCTTTTTATTTCTGAAGTAAGTGTTGAAGCTGTACTTGGTATCTGAAGTTTTGTGATACGTATATAAGGTGTAGTGTAAAGGTTTATATCAGGACCAGGAGCTGAGTTTGTAGAAGCGATGCTACTACTAGTTATCAGCATATTTTTGCTGTCAGTTCTAGCTACATTAGATAGTAGTGACATGGCAGCTCGACGCTTGTGGAGTATCGGCAAGCTGTGCGACTCACTTCCACATTTCTGGGAGTTATGTTGCTCGTTGTTGCAAGCGTGTATGTGCTATTAGGCATCAGTTTAACAGGTGAATGATATCATGACTTTTTTGTATGATTAACCGTAGCTAATTAATGGAAGAGTTATTGGGCACAATTATGAAACTGGAAAAACAATTATTAGTCGCACAACAAAAACAGAAATATACAAGGAATCAAGCTAAAATGTAACGCGAACTAAGCATATATGCAAAATATTAAAAGGTATGGTTGCTAATATAATTGTTTCTGGAAATAATTATACTGACCCAATTTATTGAAGATTATAGTATAGAGTAAATCAGTGAGTTGGTTAAACGGTTGCCGCAGAGGTAGTAGTTAAAACGTTCTAAAAAGTAAAAAGTAAAAGAGTTTTTAGTACTAAAGGAAATTAAGTCATAACCTACTGATTGGAGTGAAATGAATAGTGGTACGATGGAAAATTACTGCAAGTTTCAGAATTCGTTTTCAAGAATCAAATGACATTTTTCAATTGAAACTGACTTTCTTCTGCTCTGAATATTGATTCCCAGTGCAAAAGGTATGTAGGTGCTGGACATATGAACCGAAATGAGTGTGTATATGGCAGTGTGTTGGTTACGTGTCAGTGAAGATTTATAAGAATGAGAATATCAACACAAATCTTCTAATACAGTCTATACACTGGTATTGCTTATGGATGCTACACGCCAATTTTTGGTTTTATGCATTTTGGCTTGGATATTCTTGGATAACCAGGCTGAATAAATAGGTTCCTAATATGAAGGTCAGAATATATGCAGGATGTAAAAGTTTATGTACCTTCTTTATAAATGTTACCGCATGATATATAAAATGAACTTAGAATTCTTCCACGAATCCATCAACCGAGTCAAGAAAATTGTTTCCCGCCCGCCTGACGTTTACATCTTATGGTAGTCACCATTCAAGCCAGTTTCCGTCAGGACCTCTTGTGCTAAGCAAAACAACTTATTTGATAAAGGCTAGCCGTAGATGTTAAATTGTGTTCCTTCTATCACATTACCGCCAGTGTTAGTTCATTCGTTTTTAACACTGTATAGACATTAGAAGCCAGTTAAAACTAAGTTTTCTTTTGTTTTAACTTGAATTTTGCCACAATCATATGTCGATAATATATTTGCAATCTTTAAGGAAACTTTGCTTTATCAGTTGGTGGTGACCAGGAAAGGAATATAGTACGCACGTTTCGTTCCATTTCGGAAGTGCCATCTAGATGCTACGAATGTTAGAGCGTTCCAAACCCAAACTCCGGCAAATTATCAATCGTCCTATACTTCAAAGTGCCATCTACTATGATAGTGGACAATAAAAATTATATATGGTACTACAGCTTCCTGTTAATACTTGTTGAAATCATTTAAATCCGCATAAAAATAATCTACCTTTTGTCAAGACGAATAAACCGTGTGCATTTTTACGCAAATCCATCCGTCTTTATGAGACGGAGGATGTTGTCTGCTACGTGATATACATCGTATATAAACGCAAATCCCTATCATACGCCTGTTCTGTTAGGACTGGAGACATCGAAAAATCAAGTTGATCGTCCAAAATAGGGATATGTTTTAGGGCCAGAAACGTTGATTGATGATGACTTCTTAACTAGCCGGGGCTCGTGCACGAATGACGGAGCGTAACGCTACTGAGTCTCAGACGCTTTACCACGAACTCACAGCTTAAAGGGTCGGCTAAAACCGTAAACTTCAGCACCCAATAGTGAGTGAAAGATGCTGTATACTAATATTTTTGGGGGATGCTTACCGCCCGCATTTATCAGAATACGTTACTTGTTGTGAGGATTTACACAGAATTTTTCTTGTTACATATTTTGACTAATGTCAGATAGGACAAACCTTATAAACAAAATGTTTATCTAAATCTGTGTAACTGTGCCATACAAAGTAAACAATATCAGGTGAATTTACCCTGCGGCGGCAAACGATTACCCAAATTTATTATCCTGCAGCTCTCATAGGTGCTGACCTTCATTGCTTATGTTGACTTATGAGGCTGAATATGCACGGTCAAGCGTCCACATTATTTTGGCACGCTCTCATAACAAGCTTGGATGTTCGTGAAAGCCTCTGTTTAGTTAGGCAGACATGACAGTCCTACACGGCTGATTCAGGAATAGATTTCGTATTTGGACGATCATCACGTTGTTCTCGTTCAGTTCTCCAACGGCTTTCAGGTCACAGAACAAGTGCGTTAACGGCGCGTGCACTTTCACGTAGTTGAGTCTTGTGTGCTGAGCCGATGACTTCCGCCAGCCTACCTGACCTATTGTTGTGCTACTACTGTTGCTTTATGAAGTCCGGTCAACTAGATTAACAGCATCGATCACAATATACATTTTGTGTTTTCAACAGTCCAAAATTCGTCCATGTTTGGCTCGAGTGAAGTACATAAATTTGAGCTAGCAATGAGTGTAGGTGAAAACTGAATGAGCACCATTTGGTTTGTTTACTCGAGTGGATATCCTTTTGGACTAGAGGCATCAACGGTGGCTGTCAAATACCCAGACAGCAAAGGTCCTTGACCTATCTCTGGTTCCAGAAGACTAAGCGAACCAGTACGCAGAACATGTGGAGCAATGAAAAACGGTCTGGCAATATGATTATTTATCCTTAGACCACAACGAAGCAGAGCTACAATTGTTACCAGGTGCACAGCTTTTGAACATACGTTCGTATAACGTACAACAGTACTTCTGATAGTATTTCTCTAATCTTCTGGTAACCAGTGTGCGATTAAGTGACGATTGCCTTCATGTCTTCCGCCGACGGAAACCAGTTCGGATAAACAAATGATTCAATGTTCACCAGTAGTCATATTATGCATGACCCAGGCATATACTGTTTGACATAAGACTGGAAGAAAACACTCAGAATTATTATTGTGATTTGAGCTAACGTTCATTTTTTACCACATATGGACTTTCAGCTGCTGCGATTCTGTAGTCCTGGTCCGGTGTCGGTGAAGAAATAAACAATTCTGGATTCGCAGATCTTCTTTCTGGTATTTTTAAGTCGGTTGTTGGACACAGTATTCAGAGGCACCGATTAGTCTTCTGGAACCAGAGCTAGATTCATAATCTTTCCCGGTCTTAGCAATCGATATTGGTGCATTGTGCAAACTTAATGTAGTATCACTGTACCTTACACGCAACATCAACAAATAATACTCCACCTGAAGAACACCACTGGAGAGAAATACTCGGGTTATTTGTTATTTACATGAATTCACATAAGTGCTGACGGCGCCTCTAACATGGCGATCAAAAACTGCCTTTCACGTCCCATTTAAAACTTAAATCTGCCTATAACAATCATTCCATGACTTCCCTTATGTTAACCTCAAAGCTTTAGTGAGTCGGAGAGCATGATAATATATCTGAACTTCATGGAAATAAGGTCTGGGCTTCTAATAGTTTCCCCACCTTTATACTTAAAGTGTTGTAGTATACTCCAATTTGAAGGAGGTCGTATCTGAGTGATTTCTGCTTAGCTTTCTATGTTAGCTTCCTCCAGTGTCTGGAACTTGGAGTGTAGTGTCAATCGTTAGGCAGTGATCTGAAACACAAAGAAGGGGACTTTAGCAAGGTGACCACACAAACGTTGCGTGCTAGTAAGAACGAGGGCTGGAGATCAAAAGCTATATTTGCAACCAATTGTACAACAGGCTAATGATTAGGGAAGAATTTTCCAATTGTTCAGCCATCGCATTGCCTTAGGATAGCAAACATGAACACAATGCAGCCGACCCGAAATCAGACAAGCATCCAGTGTAAACATAAAAACCACATGAATTACTTTGCCTTAAGGGAAATACTTTTGAATTTTAAGGCTGTTCGCCAGCATCAAAATAATATTTCATCTTGCATTAAGTCTCCAGTTGCTTTCTACCTGATCATTCTTGCGCTGAATCAAAGTAACACTGCTGCATTTGGTTTATTAGGTGGCCACTTGTAAATTGAATGGGCAGAATGCCCGATGAGGAAAATTAAACGTCTGTAGCACAGCTGTGATGAAAGAATTACCACTGTAAATTCCTTATAATAGTGCGACCTTATATTGCAGTGGACGGAATGTATTTGCATGAAAAGATGAAACATATTTGAAAAGAATAACATGCCCATATGTTAATGAGTAAGGCTGATTCCCCCGGTAACAATTCCTTACTAATTTTTCCGGCTTTCTAACTGGTTTTAGTCATCGATGCTCTGAATGGATGGCATTATCAGATTCCTTAAAACTGGCCACAGTTGTTCACTATGAAGTTAATGGGACAGACTAAGTAAATTTCATGCATCACACCGAATTATCGCAGTGAGAATTCTTTCTTTTAAGGAAAGATCTGTTTTAGCCAGAAAGTGTTGAGAGAGACTTGCAATTAAGTCAGTACTATTTCAAACTAAGTTCAAGCCATTCATGATGTAAAATTAGACTATCGAGGTTATACATGCAATATACACATATATATCATGAGAAGGCAAGCAAAGAACTTGAACTTTAACGTAATACTGAGAGACGAGTCCAGGAAAATCAATAAGTTTATACAATCAAGTCGTAGAAAGATACTGGATATTGTTATCTCTTTTCTTTTGACGACGATACCGGAGGATTAGCTGGTGAAAGGATCGACTCCATTCACAGTAGTAACAGTCTTAATACACCTCATACTACAAACCACATATAATTAATCCCAGCACTACTTTTGAAGTCAACCAAAGCTACGGCAGTCGAGTGGCGGGACGAGATACGCAGTAGTTTACCCAAGGTCAGGAACCTATACCTCACAATCAAGAGGTGAGAACAAAAATCAAATTGGTTTACACTAGCTCGCAAAAATGATATTGGATATTAAGTTTGGCGGGCCTGTCAAAATGCTGCAGTACATTTCCGTTTTGAGTATAAAATCATCAGGTAAGCCTTTCCGAGTTTCGAGATGTTGCTTCTATATGCTAAATTACGTTTTGCATAAAGTCTGTTTTACTGAATCATATAGGGCCAAGTCAGACTATAAGTGCCGAGGAAGTACTATTGTACCCAATACCCATAGGTATTGCAAGTTTACGATAGTTATGAACTATGCATCAGTAATACCTTTTATGGTGAATAAATATTTTGTGTGCCTAAAACGAGCCCAGTTTGTAGCGAAATAATGATGATAGTACTTAAAAATAGCAATGGAGGCTTAAGGAAATGTGAGATGTGCTGAAATAATAATAGTCAGTTCCGAATCGGGCATGAGAAAGCTCAAATGACGCTGAAAAACAAACCCAGTAGCCCCTCAAAAATTGCTGATAATGTCGAAAAGAAGCACAGGGAGCTAAATTAGAGCCAGCCATACTGAGAAAGAGCACCCAGTTCTATTTCGTGCAGAAAATCAAACCATTTCATAATTTACTCACTAGAGAAAGTAGGTGTTAGTTGAGAATTTGCGACCTTTACTTCAGCGTTATTGTAGGCTTCTGTGGGATTATGTTAACCTAATAATGGAGATATTAGGGTTGTTTCGAGTTAGATTAGATTAGTTTAGGGATATTTTCGCGTTAGAGTTGGGCTAAAGACAGATTAGGTTTGGCATAAGGAAAGACCTTTATGAACACATGTATGCAGTGTGGTTGAGGCCGAGTTAAACTAAGCACCAGTAAGTACCAACGGTTTAGTTGATCGTTTTCTTACTCTGTTGATACTCCAATGTAAAACTGCGGGGTATTTTTATCGCACGTCAGCGAAAGGCACTCTACGTATCAGTTCCATGCTTTTTATTCATTATTTTTATAAATATGTAGGAATGTTTATTTTATACGTAAAATCCCTTTTTCATGTGACTAGTGTGACCCTACTTTTCGATGTCTAAAGTTTAACTTCTCCCCACATGTTTAAATAAGAATTTTCTGGACTATTCTGAAGTATTTTAATTTACCAAGTCAACATTCCCATTTGAGTTCCACTCCACCCTCGCCACTTGATGTCATTCAATGGTCTCTCTATCGTGTTTCCGATCCATCTCCATTTTCTTCCGCATATTTGTTGAGCAATAGGTTCTTGGTAAGCCTGTTCCCAGAGTTTCTTGTCCCTAATTCTTCATAGCCATTCGATCTTCAACGTGGAGGGAAGGGGGCTGTTGATAAAAGTCTGCACTGGTCTGTTGGAAATGCTTTTCACTTCGCGCCAAGATTCTAACTATTGTGGAAGAACTGACTCGACACTGTTATAGAAAATCCTAATTTTGTTTATGCTGAGGCGGAGTGTAGAAGATTTCCAAACCGATTTCAGAGCGATGAATGCTTGTTTGTCTTGCCTTTCTGATTCTGGTTTAGACATCCCCATCCGTTCCCCCGCCCTGTATTAGGAAGGATGTTGCTTAGCCAGTTAAGTGGAAGAAGTGATGTCTTTCAAATTTGCTCCGTTGATGGTGATTGGGGCATGTTATTGTCGTTGGTCGTAGTGGTGGTTGGTTATCTTCATCACCTCTGTCTTCACAATGTTCAACAGGAGTTCTGTTTTCGCTGCACTGCTTCTTCTGGCATTTTGTTGGTTTTCGCATGAAAGTCTTCCATTTTATGTGACATCAGACATAAATCATCGGCGAAGTAGAGGGCTTCTAGAGTCTTCTCATCGACGCAACGCAATCCTGTCTTCTCGCTGTCATACACAGTATAACACATAATCCAGTCCACCACAATTAGGAATATCATCAATGGGTAGTAGGCAGACAGCTTCGTCTTACTCCTGTATTGATCATATGGAATGCTTGGTTGAGTTGTCCGTTGTGAATCACCTGACAGATGTCAGGCATTGTCATACGATGGATGTTAAATGAGGTTGATGAAGATTTGGTGTAGTGCACGCGTTAGTGTAGTGTTGAAGTAATTACGAAATTACTTCGTGGTCAACTCTGTTGAAAACCTTCTCAAAGTTGACGGAGTTGAGGGAGAAATCTGACCGTTCTATGCTTTGTTCGATGATGATGCATATATTTGCGACTTGATGGGTACATGATATGCCTATCTTAAGACCAGCTAGTTCCTGGGGTGGTCAGAATTCTGCATTGAGTGCATGTTGTATTGTCTTCAGGATAACTCGACTTAGTATTTCGCATGGCGTAGACGACAGCATAATTCTACACTAGTTCTTGCAGAGGTGTAAGTTAGCCTTCTTTGGTAGTTTGACAAAGTAACCTTTCGAATCAGTAGGTACCTTTCTTGCTTTCTAAGCTATGTGCACTAGTGGCGTGGGCGTATCCGCGATAGTTTCTAGATCCGTTTTCAATACCTCTTGAGAGATTCAGTCCGGTCGCGCTGCATTTCTGGACTTCAGTAGTTTGATTGGATTGAAGACTTCTGGTTTTTTAGAGGATTGGTGTCCACTGGCAGTTCTGTTGCTGTTGGTGCTATTTCTAGACGAGTTTCAGGTGATGGTCGGTAAGGGAATCCTCTAAAGTGGTCAGCACATTGTTTCGTCTTTCTCTCCTCACTGGTAATTAGAATCCCTTGACCATTTTTGTTTGCTTATATTTGTTTATCTCCTTCCGGATGCAGGAGTCTGAGAAGAGTTCACCATTCTCATTCATTTCACCGAGAGCTTCTCGACCCATGATGAATTCTCGCTGATTAATATTTTGATGTCGCCATTTTGATGTTATCCAATTCTTTTTGCAGTTTTCTGTAGAAATCTTCCTTCTCTTGTTCTGCGTTGTTTATAGGAACGTAGCATTGGGTAATTGTAACCTTCCTTACTTCCTTCCTTTTGAGTTGAATCTTGCTGTTATTATCCTGGAGAAGGTTGGTTCTTAATGCATAAGAACTTTGGCTCTTGTTGGTAACATCATGATGACCACTCCCCCATTGTGCTCATGGTTATCGTCTGTGTGATCGGAGTAGGTTATTGACTCTCCAGTTGACAACTTGTATAGTCCACATCCATTCCCACTGTTCTCGCAGATTCCTAACACTTCTATGCCATATCTTATCATTTCTTCACCAGCCCGGACAGCCTTCCCAGCGTCGTTCACTGTACGAACATTCCACATCCCCAGTTTTATTTTTACTTTCATCGAAAAAAGACACATCGACTGACTGGCTTTTCGAAGGCTTTCACCAGTCCGTGCCATTTTGCCTCTCGTATTCCAGTGAAGAATAAGTTTGTCTATTATATTTTTCTTGTGCTGTGAATTTTCTGTAGTGATTGTATTGATTTTTCGGGGTAGGATCGCTAGCCTCACACCCAACCTTTTCTCTTTCCCGGACATAGGACCGGGTAGAAAGCTAGTGAACTAAGTGAGGCAATATATTGCTAGTAAATACGGTTCTAGATGTTATCGCCGTCATGGCACTCCACGTATACCTTTGATTCTGTGTGTGGGAAAGCGGTTTTTCACTGGATGTCGGTGCTAAATGAAAACGTTTGTTGAGAACCAGTTTTATGGATAAAGTGGAAACTGTTTTGTCTTTTTTGGCTGTTTTTATTTGTGTGCATGCAAGTGATTAGCAGTTAAAACCCAAACAAGCCCTTTCACTGTTTACCCCATCTCTGTAGTGAACAATTGAAAAGTTCTTAATCGTTATATTTGTCGTTAATCAGTTTGCTTGGTTTTTACCACCCACCCAGTGTTGTGTGGATTCGTTGTTAGACTACGTTTAACATTCTTTTTTATCACCTATCTGAAGTAATGCGTTTCCAGTCGTTCATTGATTATGACAAGACAGCTGAGATTCACTGTTTTTCATAGTTATTTTGTGATCGTTAAAAATATGATCTATTTTATCTTAAATCAGTGGAATCATAAACTATCGGTTTAAACGCTTGACTTTCAAGTATTACCTCTTGTTTTAGAAATCCACTTCTCCCGGATTAACTGAATTTTTTGTTTGATCTCTTTAACGTTCAAGTGTGACGGGAAAGTGTAGTACATAAGCTGACACTGGGTTGTTGATTTATGTAGGTTATTGTTGTTATATCACATTGCAGCTACTTAAAAATCAGGGACGTCAGATACAATCTGATTATCGTTATATGAGGACTAACACATTTTGGTTTGGAAACATTTATTTCCTGATACGAATTTAAAACAAGCAACAAATAGTAATAAAGCAGGATTTAATGAATTCATCAAATTAAGGTAGAACTTTAGTTGAATACACCACATAGTGATATATATATGTATATACTTCTAAAAATATATTGGGAACTGTATAACTGCTAAGTAAACCACATTGAATCAATCATGCAAAACGACGCATGAATGGTTTTCAAGTTATGTTCAGATAGATAAGGAGAAAGGGGTTTTAGAGATTAGAATTAAGACAATAATGCATTACGATTCAGTTACGGTAATTAAATTAAGAATTAGTTATCAGGAAAAGAACTTGAATATATCAGGAATTACAAAGTGAATGATATTGATCATAATAATGAGTTAAGGTTTTGTCAGTGACAAAACATAGTTTCAAATGAATCAAAAATAATAAGATGGAATAAAATATTAATAATAATTAATAAGACATATTAGATTCAAAATAACCACCATTATCTTATTATTACCAATATTATTAAGTTTGTAATTCTTGATATGTTCAAGTTCTTTCTTTGACAGCTAATTCTTGATTGAATTGATGTAACTGAGCCGTAATGCATTTTATCTTAGTTTTAATCTCACCCCCCTTATCAATCTGAACATGACCTGAAAAACTTTAGTGTCGTTTGCTTATTAGTCTTATATCTCCCAGAGTAGTAGTATATACATATATATATCCCTGTATGTATTCAGCTGAAGATTTCTACCGAAATTTGACTAATGCATTATATCCTGCCTTATTAACAGTTTGATGTGCTTGAATAGGGGGAGAGTCAGCTGAAACATCCCGGATTAACCTAGCTTTTATGTATTTTTGTATTCATCTGCTGGCGGTTCCTGCATTCATAAGGAAGTTCATATTATGGCAGAAATTTGAACATGCGTCTTCGATTCACTGTTTCCGTCCTACAAAGGCGCTAGCGAACACATGTATGGATCAACGTCTTATCACTATTCAAGTTCGCACTATAGATTGCGCAAAAGTGCAGCAGCTGAAGTTGTGACGCTCTATGGAAGTACACGAAGGTAGAATAAATAAATAAATGCAAAGAAATGATTCTCAGCCGTGTCACCATTAGTCTACAGTCATTGACTCGTAGCGTCTTGAGAAACCCAACCAGGAAGCACACATCTCGCTGTGGCTCAGATCAACAGTCAAAGATTTCATGGTGTGTTCGGACCACTGATAACTTCTTCCCTGTGTCAGTTAACATCATTTGTCCGTGAAGACAACTGCCAGGCGTGCACACCACTTGTCCTAGACATTTCTATTGATGCAGCTGCACAAACGCACCAATTGACTTTCCTTCTTTGTATAACACTATGCCTAACCTTATTATTACTTTCCACATTACACCACCGACGCACTTCTTTATCTCGTTAAGCCAGTAATAAGACTCGTAAAGAGGGGAAGTTGGGCATGAAGCTAGCAACCTCATCCCGTGAAAATAAACACCACTGCCACCGAAACTTCAAGCCTCTAGCTTGAAGCCCTGTGTTCCACTGGGAACGTAAAGGAATAAAAAAATCATTACACCACCTAAAATGAAAGATGAAACACAGACACCTACGACCAAAAACGACTACTGTCTTCATATGTTGTATCTAAGTTTACAGTAGAGCTTGTTTTTACTGTGGATGTCTCCACCTGTTGCTTCATTTCTCACATTGGTTATTTCATGGTGAACCTGCCGTCTTACTATCTCCTCTTTAATACATACTACATGCATACATACACTAGCCACTCACCTAACACCTTTTATAACCTTGAACTGACTTGTCAATTTTCCCACCCCACACTCTAAAAACCTATTATGACTAATCACCACCATTGTCTCCCATTTCACGATATTTTGTAATCAATATCAGCTAAGCACGTTTGTCACGCAAATACTATTTATTCTGACACCCTATACGTACTAATCTGTTATTCTACGATAAAAATGTACCGCCGCATTACTGGCCATTATTGTAATGACAACAAATATATTACATTTCATAACCGTAAGAACCTGAAGAGGAGAAATTATTGAAAAGAATACTCTTCGTTCAGATACCAGTTAGGAAATAAACCTGCGTGGCAAAATACATGCGTATCGCATATAACCGACATGCAACCTAGCAAACGGCCATGCACTGTCAGAACTGACAGCATATAATAATACCGTTAGTTTAATGTCAGTTATTCAATCTTAGGCTTTCTTGGATAGTCCCAAAAACAGTTCACGGTATTTAAAAACGGTGATTATAGAATATTTTTGAACATTCTAACTGATAAATTTGAATCCTATCAGTTAGTTTCCTATGATTTTTGTCACTTGTTCAATGAACACATTAGGAAGCCTGCAGATTTTGTTTTTACTTCATACACACACAGATTGTTGACATTGTTTCGGTATGATTATCCTAAAACTTCTATCATATTTCTACCCTAGAAGTTGGTGACTTATGAATTCAGGGATAACTTTATCTGATGAAGTTTAACGTATCACTTAAATGTGACTGGTAGTCAGCTACATTTGGTTCAGGACCGTTGTCACCTCGGGATTTAGTAGTTATCCAGAATAAATTTTCTAATGTACCATTATGTGTAAGCCACACATGCCTGTGAGAGAGATTATAATTCCTCTCGTTTAGTCATGCTCAAGTAGTTTCAAAAACTTGGAGTGTCCCAGAAAGCTGCAGACTTTCATCAACAGCTAATTTCACTCGACACTAAAGAAGATCAGATGACTAGAAAGGATGAGCAAAAAGGGAGTACATCAACGAGTCAACCAAGAATCCTATTTCCCAAAGAATATGCAAGAGAAATTGGGAATAGATCGGACATATACTGAGTAGACTGTTGAGTAACATCATGCGCCAGGCCCTACCTAGCTTGGAACGCGAGTGGGGAACGATGAGTGGGACATCCAAGGGTGATATGGAGATCGTTTCTCATATGCCAGTTTACGCCGCCTCTGGTGCAAACGTGATATCTGGCTGGTTATCGACCAAAAGGCGTGTGTACTACTCAACAGTCCACTCTGTTTTCCTTTATGGCTGTGAGACATGGCCATTGAGAGTGGAAGATACGAAAATGCCGGCTAACTGTGCTTGATCATAGGTGCCTGCGTTCTATCTCCCATGAGAAGTGGTATGATAGTATGAGCAATATTGAGGTTAGTCGTCGAGTGCTAGGTAAGGAGGGGAAATCAATTGACGCGGCTGTTAAATTACATCAACTGAGATGGTTAGGACATCTGTTACGTTTGCCTAGTCATCGCCTTCCTCGACAATGGGCAATGTTAGCTAACACAGGATGGATCAGGTTGGAAAAGAGTGAGCTAGTGGTGGTCAAACCAAAACATAGCCTCATCAGTCAATGAAATTCACAACAGTTGGTTTAAGCCAGCCAGCCAGCCACGTAGGAAGTTGTAAACTTCCTGACTGACTGGTTGAGGTCCTCGGGACGGTAAAAACCAATGAAGGCTGCAGACAATGGGTGACATGGCTCAAAGTGATCGTTCTCAATGGCTGGCGCAGATGCATCCACTCCTTGTGACTTATACCAAATGAAACTGTCTTGGTCTTCGTTATTAGTATTCCCTGTTTACTGTTTCTATTTTGCATTTCTACTTTTTTCTCTTGCTTTGTGTGGTTCAAGGAGGGAGTGTGGCGACTTGAACTGCTGCACATCGGTTGAAAGTTCTATGTTGAAACCAGTCAGTCAGATATGGATATCGTGTGAGAAGGGTATGAAATCTTATGGACGAGCTAAAGACTTCAGAGAAAACAAGGTGAAGTGGCAATGTGCTGCTGCTGTGAAGCCAGCCGTATGTTCCACTCGAAATAATAATAATCATAGTACAGACGGCATGAGGTTTGAAACCGAACCTACTAAGCTGAAAGTCAAAATCACATCATCACTGTTATGTAATTACTAACTTGTCAATTGAGATTAACTTATTCCCTTGTTTGAAATTTCATAATTTTTTTTTTCAAATTTCTTATTATTCTTATAGTGATAATACATAAATTGTGGTTTAAATGAAGCGAAAACACACAGAAAAGTCTAGTTATCTATCATCACCGGTAACACAAGCAGCAACAGCAATACAAGATGATCTTAGTGATGTTAGCGATGATTTTGAAGACACTTATAATACAAAGATAGCAAGTCTACAATCACAATTAGATGAATTAAATAATAAAACTCATCCTGGTAGGTAGATTAAAATTTAGTTTTGTAATGAAATTTATTCAATATAGAGTATTTAAAAATTCGTCGAGAAATTGAAAACTGGCATCAAGAACAGAGGCAGCGTATTCACTTTCTACAGGAACATAAGGTAAGACAGATAGATACCAAGATCTTTGATGTTTTGCATAGTAAACGTAGTTATATATGTCCAAACCAAGTTCACTTTTAACAGTTTGAAAAAATTTGGGCATTTGGTATATGATATATTCATTATAATAAAGGTTTTTGTAGTTCCCAATGAATGAATGAATGTTTTTAATGACGTTTCGCTATGCATTAATGCTAATAACTGCTTTATCAAAGTATTATTAAACCAGAATTTACAAAATCCACTCAGCTTATATATAACAACTTAATCATCGTTCCTCAACATGGTGGCATTCTCACGTTGTCAAATTAGCCAATTGGTGAAGATAACAAAACCAGATAATAAAATCAGGAAGAAAACCAACTCCAATAAACATTTAGAGTTCAAATCATCACACCCCATCAGCGCAAAGATTTCAGTTGTTTCAAGTCTTCTTAGACGAGCACACTTTCTGATAACGGATGAGAAAGAAAAACAAGAAAAAGAAATGTCAAACATTACTGAAACTCTCAAGCAAAACAACTACCCAAGGAACTTCATCAACTAAATCACTACAGACATTGAGTTTGGTCGAATACGCATTCCGAAAACATGGACCTAAACAGTCGTCATTCTATATAGACCGGAGACGTCAGACGATATCAGAAGAGTACTCAATCAGCTCGACATTAGAGTTTTCTTCAAAACATCAGACTCACTACGAAACAACCTTGTCCATATAAAAGACCAGATCCCTAAAGATTCTCTTTCTAATTGTGTCTATAAAATAAAATGCTTGGAATGTTATGCGATATACATCGGACAAACATCTCGAGAAATCAAAATTAGAAGAAATGAACACCGTAGAGCCGCCTCTGTTAGACCACCGAGAAATCCAGTTAGTGAACTAGAAAAGCTTTAGAAATCATCAGCCATAGGTCTACACGCTATGGAATCAGGCCACAAATTCGATTTTGACAATATTGAATTAATCCAGAAGAACCATTTCAAGAATCACAAAGAACGTCTCACATCATTGGAAGCACTTCATATCAAGTGGAATCCAAATTGCCTGAATAGGAATGATGGACTAAAACAGAATCTGACCTGGTTACAACACCTCCCTCCCCTCCCCCATGAAGTGACAAAATCGACACGAATGTGATAAGCAAGTTCACTATGTAAACACACACTGATCAAATCCAACAATCTACACCTGGTTTTGTTATCTTTACCAATTGACCAACTTGACAACGAAAAATGACCCCAGACTGACGAACGATGATCAAGTTAGTAAACTTTATTTTGATACCATTACAGATGTACTATTACCTTTGTTATTTGGTTTAGTCATCTTCATTGTTATTTTGACTTTCAATATGTCCCTTTAACTTGACCTAACTCTATTTTCTCACCTCTTAACTCTGTTATATATATGCTGAGATTTTGTAAATTCCAGTTTAATAATATTTTGATAAAGGTATTAGCAGCAGCATTAAATAGCGAAACGTCAGTAAAAACAACAATATCGTTTTGTTTTTCATTCATTGGGAAATACAAAAAACCTTTATTATAATGAATAAACGCGGTTGTTCACTTTTATTGGTGTTTAAAATAAAACGAGAACAACAACAGTGGTTTGTGCAGAATAACAAGGTGGTACCATCCTTTGTTTATTTCGTTAGCTTCTCATCAGCTGCTGTCTACAGCCTAAATAAATTAGTATTATTAATTTCATGTACAGAAACAATTTTAACATACTTGCAAATTTTACATGATATCAGTTTACAGGAGGTTCCGTAATAAGTGAACAGTGCTCAGAAAATCACGCTTATTATAGTTTTTCCACAGGGAGTTCAAGTTTAGACAAAGTAAATGTATACATACAATGGTAAAGGAGTTAGTTACGTAATAAAGACGAGAGATGCGTAAGATGATGAGTGACTAATAAATTAGGTAATAGGTTTCATACCCTCGGTCTCAGATTGACATGTCTGTTGGCTTCTTGTGCAGATGCTTCGACGATGTCTGAGACCACACTTCGGTCAATCAATCAGACGGGAAAATCTAAAAAAATTCAATTAAATAATTAATATGACCCGTAGGTGGCTCTCGTGGCCCAAGTGGTCTAGTGGATAACCCGCTTTAGCGTTCGAGTCTTGGTGGGGTGGGGGGGAACATCATTACTCACTGAGAAATGCAGGTACATCCAGCTGACGAGTCCCAAATAGGACGAAATGCTCGTTATCCTGGACTGGATTCCACTGCTAGTCACCATCCACCAATTAACTCTTGAAATATTTAAAATATCATGCATTATCCATGTGTAATATATGCTTGATTGATTTTGTTTTCCCCTTATTAAATTCATCTACATTACAGCTTGATATAATCTATCGTGAGTATAATAAAGAAGTGGATACATGCGATCAAGAGTGTGAGGTAAGTTTGTTGTTGTTGATAATCTGAATAAAATTTCTCTTCAGCATGAAAAACGCAGAATTCAAAATTATTTAATCTCATTATGTGAAGAATTGAAAAGACGCTTGGAGCATGATAAAAAGAATATTGAATTAACTCCAAGTGGAGGTGAGTTAGTTGAAGGGCTGGTGTATGAAATTTTTATGTATAGAAACAACATTTGATTTATTTTGTTTTATTGTACTGTAGTGATGACTATTTAACTAGCGTCTACAGAGTTACGCTTAACATCTCCCAATCATCCATCCTTAATCTGAAAGGAGATAAAGCAGCGGGACTTGAAGGAATGACTTCAGAGGTGTTTAAGGATGTTGGAGACGATGTTTACTGTTTGTGTTAACTATGGTTATTAGGCAACCTCTGGGAATCAGAGATAGTCCGGTTGGGTTGGTGTAAGTTATTGATTATCCCGATATACAGGAAGAGAGACAAATCTTCCTGTGATAATGGTATCTAAGGTTCCAGGCTCAGTACCCATGCGTTCACTAAGTGGCACTTGGGAGAAACATGCGCGAGTAGACCAAGCAGGTTTTAGACCAGGAAGTGGGTGTTTCCATCATATCTCCACCCTTCGTCAGATTCTGGAGAAAATAGGCATACTTACCGTGGCGTCCAACAATCGTCATATTTCTTGACCTACCTGAAAGCGGCATTCGATTGCGTCAACCGAGAGGTACTATGGCGATGTTTGGCTGTGAAGGGAATGCTGAGAAAATACATCGCACTGATCAAGGCACTCTACTCGAACTCATGCAGTCAGCCATGTAAGAGCTTATGGCGAGTTGTCATCTGAAGTGATGACAACTTGTGGTGTCCTTCAGGGATGCCCACTATCCTTATTTCTGTTAAATTTCATCATGGATTTGTGTGCTAATGGACTTAACTCTAACTGACTTCAGCGACTCAGGGATTGACTTGTTACCAGGGGATAATCTCATTGACTTAGAATATGCAGATGATATATTCCTTCTAGGTGAAGACTCTGACTGAGATGTAGTGCAGCAGTGCAGCATCTTGAGATGCAGCAATCCGCAAATGTTTGGCATGCGGTTTGTTCCTGTCAAATGTAAGATGATAAGGCTGTGGTGAGAGCTGTCTACTAGCCACATTGGTAGTTAGTAATTGACGTCAATGTTTACGTTCTCAAGATTGGTCGTGAGAAAATATGAACAAGATTGATTCAAAAACCGACCAAAGCAGACTTTGCGTAGGCGGATGCAGTTAACATATAGATGATCTGACATTCAAGAAACAGTCACAAAGAGATGAAAGACTAACTTTAAGTGAGAAACAACCAATCAGAAGACTGTGTTTGTTTGCTTAACTAAACTGTAATAATTTACATGAAAATATATAAATATGCGTTGATTTCCTTAATAAACGATCTGTTGCCTGGCCCTTGTCTGCTGTTGTTACAAGGCTACAGGACTGCACTGGACTACATCGACTGACTTCTAGCTTAAAGGTAGGTAGGGGTGAGGTGAAAGGGTGTGTTTATCACTTCACTTATTTGGGAAGTTGCATCAACCGGCCCTGCCGGTGTCTGCGTTCTATCTCCTGTGTGTGTTAGGTGGTGGTATAATAGGGTGAGTAATATCGAGGAAATTAGGTTTCGGTCGAGCGCCAGCTAGGTAAGGAGGAGGGAAGGTCAATCGACGAGGTTTGAAGTTATATGGATTGACAGAGATGGTTAGGACACGTGTTACTCATGACTAGCCTAGCCATCGATTGCCTTCCTCGACAACGGACAATGTTAGCTGACTGACAGGGTGGATCAGCTAAGAAAAGGGCTAGTGGTGTTGGTGATGAAACCAATGATGGCTTCATTAGTCAATGAAATCCATAACAGTTAGTTTAAGCCAACCAGCCAGACAGGTAGGGAGGTGTAGACTGGCTGGCTGGTTGGAGTCCTCCGGATGGTAAGAACCAATGGCGGCGGCTGGAGACAATTGGTGATATGGCTGAAAATCGTCGTTTTCAATGGCTGGCGCAGATGCATTCACTTTTTATGATTTGTCAGTCATATCCAATAAAACTGCATAATACTATTGTTTTTTTGCTCACACTTCTGTTTATTGTCTCTCTCCGTTCAAAGTTCTACGTTGAAACCAAGTCGGTCAGTCAGTCATCCTATTACATTCCAAGTGGAACATCGGGCTTCAAGCTAGAGCTTTGTACTTTCGGCAGTAGCGGTTTCATTTTTACGGGATAGGGTCGCCAGTCTCACGCCCAACCTTCCCTCTTTACCGGCCTAGCGAGGTTTAGAAGTGCGTCTGTGGCCGGGAATCGAAACCTGGACCACGTGGGGCGTGGTTGGCGAGCGTCCTACAGCTGAACCACCAACGCACTGTTCGAACTAGATAAATACTAGAAAATTTCGGAATGTTGATCTCTCGATGGCTTTTACTAATGATTACTTCAATTATCTCTTATGCCGGAAAATATCTAGTTCGAATATATTTATAAGGGTGTAACGACAGAAGACAAGAGCCAGGCAACAGATCGTTTATTGAAAAAATCAAGAGATATTTATAGATTTTTATGTACATTATTATTAGCGTTATTGTTAGCAGAGAAGCAACCTCTTCTGATTGGTTGTTTCCTTGCTGAATGTTATTCTGTACTGCTTGTGACCGACCGTTTCTTAGAAAATTAAGCCATATATCTGCGAATCGTATTTGCACACATTAAGTCTGCTGTGATTGGTTGGTGAGTTCCTCAAGGTTAAGCTTCGTTATATATATATATATATATATCCTCAAGAATGAAATTCATCCTGCGATCAA
Source organism: Trichobilharzia szidati (assembly GCA_944472155.2). Taxonomy (NCBI): domain Eukaryota; kingdom Metazoa; phylum Platyhelminthes; class Trematoda; order Strigeidida; family Schistosomatidae; genus Trichobilharzia; species Trichobilharzia szidati. Next base: position 12,565,480 of record OX235276.1, on the reverse strand, counting down.
TAACTGTAGGTTATTATCTATTATGATCTACTTCATTAATAATCTATTTTAAATAAGAGGGTAGGGCAAAGGCAATGAATGGCGGTTCTAGACAGGGATTGTGGGGATGAACCTACCAATGACCTTGAAAAGCACTGAAAAGCAAATTTGGTACCCCAACTCAACTCTAACCTTGATCTTTCTGCATGCTAATGTGAATGTAATACTAATCTATCCTTAGCCAAGTCTAACCTGCTTTCGCGTTTCAGGGTCATTGGTGCGTTCATCCCCTCCCCCCATCCCTAGGATCGTTATTCTTTAAAGAAATCACGGGTCAAATGACCTTGAACCAACCAATCAGTGTTTGATTTTTTTAGTAGATTAATAATCGTTATATAGTTTTTTGATTTATACAATTTTGGTTACTTTTGTTTTGCAATAAAAAATAATTTAGATGTCCTCGAATTCAAACCTACTGTCACTCGGAAACTAAGACGACGTGCTGGTGGCGGTGGCGGTGGTGGGGGTGCTGGTGGTGGCGGCGGCAGCAGCAGCGGCGGGGGAGCAGGAGGAGGAAATTGTGGCGGTGGCTCTTGTGGTGGCGCTGGGAGCGGTGGGGGTGGTGGTGGTGGGGGCGGTGGTGATGGTGGCGGAGTTGACGGTGGAAATGATGTAATCCCTTCAAATCCTGGTAACTTTATGTATTGGGGGGATTTACTACTCTGTGGTGGTGGTTCACGATGGCCAATTAACTCAAATTTGAACTCAAAATTACAGCGATCTGAATCCAGCGATATGCGTAGTCCTGTTACAAATAATGGTGAAGAAAATCCTGATCCTGGCCAGCCATCCTTATCATCACCAAATGGAGAGAATGAATCGAAAGAGACTCCTGAGAAGGAAAAACCAGTGACAACCAGTAATACACGTAGTGGTAATAGTAATAATGGTAGTTGTAGTAATACTATCCCATCAGTATGTGAATCATCGACAACGGCGTCGACGACTACCACTACTACTACTACTGCCAGTAGTAGTAGTGGCAGTAATACCACGGCTACGCATACAACGTCAGTGACGACCACTTCGTGCAATTCAATCTCTAAGACCAATATATTTGGAAGTTTAGGCTTAAATCTATACGATGGAAGCTTACTATCGCATTTACTAGCTTTTATGAATAGTAATAATAGTAATAATATCAATAATAATATTAATAATAGTAATATCGCATTATCCTTTGCCAATTTCTATGCTAATCCGTCATCCTCTGTTGGTGTTGGTGTTGGCGTTGGTGGCGCTGGTGCTAGTGCTGGTTGTTCATTAGAGACTCCAAGTAGCGGCAACAGCAATAGCATCGCCGTCAGCGGTAGTACTACTAGTAGTACTAGTACTAGTAGTAATAATAATAATAATACTAGTTGTGTTAATTCAACAGCCGTTGTTGCAAACGGTGTTACCCTCCCATCGAATAATGGGATTGTTGTTAGTAATGGCGTTGGAGGTGGAGGTGTCGGTGTCGGTATCGGTGGTCTATCCAATAGTGTTGTTGGCCTGTCGTCAGTTGCTGCTGCTGCGGCCGCGGCTGCAGCTGCTATCGGTTGTGGATTCATACCTTCAATCAATCACCTTCCTCATCCTCATCATCATAATACACATAATAGTCCATTGTCGTCTATGCGTAAACGACGTCATCAAAATAATGCACCGAATGCACAACTGAATCTTTTACTCCCTGAACATGATATCTATGCAGATTTGACAATTATTCATAGGTAAGAAAAACGGTGGTTTTTCATTTTTATTGTAATTGTATTTTTTTTGTGTGTGTGTTTTGTTTTTTCTAACATGTGCGTTGCTAAAGTGTGTGTATATATTACGAAATATTATTATTATTATGATTATTGGTTGGAGGATTTCATCATGAGCTGACATCAGTTAGAGAACCATTGGAAAACCAACAGGGAGTACTGGACAGTCAGCTGTTTCGTCAGCCTAGTTTCGGACTCTTCAGCAACGCGCACCTACCGGGGCTCGAACCCAGGACTTTTTGGTTACAAGGCTAGCGAGCTAGCTCGCAGACCATTAAGCCACTGGGACCCGTCAATCCAATGGCCAGTCCATGAATTCTAACTTCTGATGAAGAGTCCCAAACTAGGACGAAACAGCTGTCTAGTGCTCCTAGGTGGTTTTCCATTGGTTCTCTAAATGATGTCAGTTCATGATGAAATCCTTATACCAATGGTCTACGAGCTAGTTCGCCTTGTACTCATAAGGTCCTGGGTTCGAACCCTGGCAATGGGTGGGTGGGTGGGTGCGTACTGATGAAGAGTGCGAAACTAGGCTGAAGAAACATCTGGCTCTCCAGTACTCCCTGTTGGTTTTCCAATGGTTCTCTAACTGATGTCAGCTCATGATGGAATCCTCCAACCAATCAAACAAATTCCCCACAAAAGCCAATACTTGAAAAATTATTTTTATTATTGTTGTTCCCTCGGGTTCCGAGTCTGTCTGTCTGTCTGTTTTCGACATAGAACTTTGCACATATGTGCGGCAGTTCAAGTCGCCACACTCCATGTAGCACGCAAAGCAAGAGAAGGAAGTAGAAGAAATGCATAATATAGACAGTAAACAGAGGTGTGAGACAAAGGAATAGTAATAACGGAGAACAAAACAGTTTAATTGGAAATCATAAGTCACAAGGAGTGGATGCATCTGCGCCACTGAGAACGATTTTGAGCCATATAACCAATTGTTTCCAACCATTGGTTTTTACCGTCCCGAGGGCCCCAACCAGGAAGTCTACATCTTCCTACGTGGCTTAGATTAACTGTTGTGGATTTCATTGATTGGTGCCATGTTTTGGTTTGACCGCCGCTAGCTCTTTTCCAGCCTGACCCTATATCAGCTAACATTGCCCATTGTCGAGGAAGGCGATGACTAGGCATACGTAGCACATGTCCTAACCATCTCAGTCGAAGTAATTTCACAGTCTCGTCGATTGATTTCCCCGCCTTACCTAGCACTCGACGCCTAACCTCAATATTGCTCACCTTATTATACCACTTCACGCGGGAGATAGAACGCAGACACCTATGATCGAAGACAGCTAATCTTTTCATGTCTTCTGCTCTCAATGGCCAGGTCTCACAGCCATAAAGGAGGACGGAGCGGACTGTTGAGCAGTACACACGCCCTTTGGTCGATAGTCGGATATCGCGTCTACGCCAGAGACGGCGAAAACTGGCGAATGCGAACCTAGCCCTCTGTATTCGTGCTGAAATTTCGTCGGAGATCAACCCGTTGGGGCTGATGGTACTTCCCAAGTAAGTGAAGCGGTCAACGTGCTCTATCACTTCACTTCCTATTTCTAATCTAGGGGTCGATGAAGTCCAATCCTGCAGCATCATCTTACATTTTATAGGGGCAAATCGCATGCCAAACATGCGGAGATTGTTGCTCAGGGTGTTCAGTAGACTCTGCGGGTTCCGAGTAGAACATATCGCCTCAACAACATGTCTTCACTTTGTCCTACTTTCTGTTGTCCTCTTTAGCTGCGCCCTAGATTACCCATAGCCTCTCATCTCTTCCTCCCCAAGTGATCTTCTCCATATCACCCTCGCACTGACGACTCACTCGTCTCCTCCCATATGGATTTCACTCGAGTGATATGCCTGATGCGTCAAGTCATTCAACGGTCACCTCTGTGGCGTGTATCTGTCCGATTCACCTCCATTTTCTCCCGCATATTTGTTGAACAGTAATAGGTTCTTGGGTTGGTTTGTTGATTCCCATAGTTTCTTGTCGCTAATTCTTTCTGGCTAGCCGGCCAGCCAGCCAGCCGCTTGATCTTCTCAGTAGGGAATGGGAAACAATGGCTGTGAGGCGTCAGTGCGAGAGTGACATGGAGGAGAAGATAAGAGATTATGGGTAATCGTGGGTTCAGCTAAAGAGAACAATAGAAAATAGAATAAAATGGAGACGTGCTATTGAAGCGGTATGTTCCACTCCAAACCCGGGAGAACAATAATAATAATAGTAATTTTTCTTTCCCCCCACTGACTTTAGTCCTTTTTAAAATACTCATTTTTACCTTTGGTAACAACATGGTTTGCGCGCACGAAGTCGAAAAGTGTCATTTCCAAAATATCTCTTCTCCTTTTTAAAATCTCAAATAAATACTAGGGTGTACATGAAAATTGGTACACCATAAGCGTGACTTAAAAGCACTTGATAGAGTTGGTATCTTTCTGTAATTATAAACATGAATTAGATTTTATAAACTTCTTGAGGATAATTAATGTTTGAGTTAGTATGAACCAATAGTTCATACCTTAATTGATTGCCACACTATATTTTCCTATAGTCATTGCAAAGCACCATATATATATATATACATATGACGTAATTCTAACTTTACAAATTTCTTGTCTATGTTATAATTCGTTACTAACCCCAACGGATTAACTGATCTTGGATTCCGTAACTAATGAATCCTCACTCCTTCTTCAAAACGTGGATGTCCTGTTACTAACATCTATTAGTTAATTGTTTTGATGACTTTTAACCTCTTAATTTCACCCCCCCCCCCCAAGGTATACTTAAAACTGATGGGCTAAAACAACCACCTGATTAGTAAATTTTGATGTAAAAACTATAAATTAGTGTAGCGCTGTTGATGTTGAACTAATTGAAAAGGAATGCATATTTTTTCGCTTTTAATTTGTTTGTTTTTTTCAACATACGTTTTCAAGAGTTGGTTTGTAAGAATTGGATTTGTTTTTTGTTTTTCCGATTTTGACGACGGCGGATTCTTATCACCTAGAGAACTGCTGAAAACCAGTACTGGAGGAGTACTGGACAGTCAGCTGTTTCGTCAGCCTAGTTTGGCAGTATGCAAACTGCTACGGTTCGAACCCAGGACATTTCGGTTAAAAGGCAAGCTAGCTGGGAGACAATTCAGCCACCCACTGGGACCCGACTCTTCAATGGCCAGCCCATGAATTCTTCTAACTTCTATCCATTCGTGGTATTCAGCTCGACTGACACAAACTAGATTTGTTAGATTTTTTTTTGAAAATACTGAGTCTCTGAAGTGATTTAGGGTTAAGTGTCCATTAACACATACATCTATGATGAAATTAAATAGAAGTGGGTGCAGTGGGCATCCCTGACGGACACCATTGGTTGTCACCACTTCAGATGACAAATTTGCCGTAAGCTCTTACATGGTTGACTGCATGAGTTCGAGTAGAGTGCCTTGATGAGTGTAATGTATTTTCTCGACATTCCCTTCACAGCCAAACATCGTCATAGTACCTCTTAGTCGACGGAATCGAATGCCGCTTTCAGGTAGGTCAAGAAATATGACGATTGTTGGACGCCACGGTAAGTATACCTAAGTTCCAGAATCTGACGAGGAGTGAAGATATGACCAATACAATAACCCTCTTCCTGGTTCTCTCGTGTTTTCCCCCCGTCGAGAACCGCTTAGTCTACGCATTATTAGTGATTCTGGAGTTCTAGTGAGAAGTCGTGACCAGTGAGGTGTATCCAGTCGGGATGTGATGATGGATTTCCCACCGGATGACACTGGTTGGTGCCAGTCGCGCTAAATACCACGAATGGATAGAACTAACTTGCCTTTTAACCGGAAGGTCGTGGGTTCGAACCCTGGCAGTTTTTGTACTGCCGATGATTCGCAAACTAGGCTGACGAAACAGCTGGCTGTCCAGTACTCCTCCAGTGCTGGTTTTCAATGCTTCTCTCTAACTGATATCAATCCGCTGTGGTCAAAATCGATAAACTATACTTTTTGTTCTTTTTCTGTGTGTGTGTATTTTATTTCTGCTAGAATCTATATAGTGTTGCCCTCTTTCTTTTTTTATTTTCCTTCCTTCCATATACTTATACAACAGAGCATGTTCAAAGGCGTCAAATATAACAAATTCATCGAATGGATTATCGGGTAACAATCGTAAACATTCTTCACATATGATAAACAATAATGGTAATAGTAATACTAATACTAATAATATTAATTCCAATACATCTCAATTAGGTTATAACAGTCCATTGAGTCCAATGAGCAAATGTTATGAAGATAATTACAATAATAATAATAACAATAACAATAATCTAAACGTATGCAGAAATGCTAAAGACTTACATGGAGTCAATTCAACTGGTGCAACTTTATCCGCCTATTCTACTTCAATTGGTTCACCTAATCCATATAATGTGAATGATTCACCGACTACACGTAGTGGAACACGTAACAGCAGTATTAATAGTAGTGGTACAATGTTTGGCATTAATCCTACCGGCGCCAATAGCAACAATAACAACAACAGTCCGTTGAGTACATCATCACTTTCTGTATGGATAGATGATGGAAGACTTTATTGTGGGCATAAATGGTAATTTAGTTAGTTAGTTTGTTTGTGTGTTTGTGTTTTGTTTGCATTTTTTTGTTGTTGTTTAACTATTGATTTTCGCGAAGACTTACAGACGAAAAAAAAGCCAACAGACTGGCTGAAGAAGCGGGGTGAAGCAATGAAGACAGGACTCCAAGGAACAGCAGCAAAAACAACCGGTAGTACTAATCACCCCATCAACGGAAGAGATTTAACAGAGGTTACTTCCTGCCTTCACTTATGCTGGGTAGGCAGCCAGTATCGTTTCAACTACAGGCGGGTTGAATGGATGAAGATGTCAGTCAGCCAGCCGGCGAGAATCGGAAAGGCAAGATACGCCTTCATCAACCTGTAACCAGTTTGGAAATCTTCTGCACTCCGCCTCAGCATAAGGAAGAAGATTCGGATTTCCAACACCAATGTCAAGTCGGTCACTACTTTTATACGGGTCAGGAACTTGCACTGTGTGTCACGAAAAGCATTTTCAATAGGCCAGTGCAGACTTTCATCAACAGCTGCCTTCGATGGCTTCATACTGAAGATCCAATGGCCGGCAAGAAAGAATAAGTAAGAAGAAACTATGGAGATGAACAAACCAACAAGCAAGAGTCGATCGCTCAACAAATATGTAGGAGAAAATGGAGATGGATCGGGCATACTCCACTAAGGTTGTAACAACAGAAGACAAGGGTCAGGCAACATATCGTTTATTAAGGAAATCAAAGCATATTTATATATTTTCATGTACATTATTATAGTTTAGTTAAGCAAGCAAACACAGTCTTCTGATTGGTTGTTTCTCACTTAAAGTTAATCTTTCATCTCTTTGTGACTGTTTCTTGAATGTCAGATCATCTATATGTTAATTGTATCCGCCTACGCAAAGTCTGCTGTGGTCGGTTTTGAATCAGTCTTTGTTCATATTTTCTCACGACAAATCTTGAGAACGTAAATATTGACGTAAATTACTGTCTACCAATTTGGCTAGTAGACAGCTCTCACCACACTCGTCCCCCCTTCAAATAGTCATCTGTTTGTGACTATTCCTTTGAAGGTCAAACCATATGCCTGCGAACCGTATCCACCCACGCAAAGTTTGCTGTGATTGGTTGTTGAATTAGTCTTTGTTCTTGTTTTTTTTTCGCATGACCAAGATTTGGAACGTAAACATTGACGTAAATTGCTGTCTACCAATTTTGGCCAATAGACAGCTCTCGCCACTCTGTCATATTTTAAACTTTCTTCCTTATTTTTCAGTTATCAGATTGGTGCACCGGTAATCTTAGAAGGTCGTGACGGGTCAAGTCATCGATGTTCTGGTACTATAGCATCAATTGGTGTACAAGATATAGCTATTCGGAGAAGTTCGGATCATGGTATATGTCGTGTAACAGTTCAACAATTGAAACAAGGTAGATATGCTTTATGGCCAAATAAAACAGAATAGATTGAATTTGTTTGTACACAACAAAATTATAAATATAAAATATATGCAATAAAATAATACATTTGTGTAATTAATTTTTTTTTTTTACTTTTGAATACAGTGACAGTTAGAAGACAAAAGGGCAAAGTTAAACTTTAAGCACCACTAACTACCATCAAACAGCAAATGACCTCGAATGCACCAATCACGTGAAGGAGGCATTTTTGTGTATGGAATACATATATTTATGAAAAAAATTGCATTAAAACTGTGTAAAAGTGTTACAAAGGATACCTTTCTCTCACATGTGATAAAAATAGCTCTCAGTTTTAGGTTGGAGTATCAACAGAATATAATTCCATTGTGGGTAAAATTTATTTTGATAAAGACTCATAGTGTTGTACAGTAATATTTTCTGGGCAATAAATTGTGCTCGAAACGTCGTCATCAGCAAATATTACTGTATAACACTTTGTGACTTTATCAGAATAAATTTTAACTACAAAAGAATTATAATTTACCATAGTGCACAAGTTCTATTCTTATATTAACAGAGCAACTTAACCATATTCTATGCCTGTAATTATTTAGATCTTCTAACCCTAACGATAACCCAAATCTTTCCTGAACCTAGTCCTAACGTGAAAATATGCCTAAACTAACCTTCATCTAACTTGAACTAACCTTAATGTCGCCTTTATTGGGTTAACCTAACCCTAACGTATCCTTGGCTTAGAGAGTAAATTAATCTTTCGCAAACCTAAGCTGAAACTTCCAAGATACTGCATTTAAAAACCTAACACTTCGATGAGCATATTTTATTGATGATGACAACATTACTTGACAGTTTTTACTAACTTGCTCAGTGACCGCTTCAGGGTCGTTAGTGTGGTCACACTCCATTGGAATTCAGTGGTGCTTAAAGTTTACCTTGGTCGACAAAAGAAAGATTGAGTGAAGAGTACTCTTTTCAATAACTTCCTCATCTGGCTCCACCATCATTGTTCCTTTGTAGATGGTAGAATCCAGGATAATGTGCATTTCTTCCTATTTGCGACTGGCTCGCCAGCTGGATGTACCATGCCTGTTGTCCCCAGTGAGTTAGTGATGGTGTTCCCCGCCCCCTCCACCTAATCAAGCTCGAACCCAGTACCCATCGTTTCAAACGTCAAAGTGAGTTATCCACTAGAAGATCACTTGAGCCATGAGAGCTACCACGTCCTGTGCAATGGCTAACATTAATTATTTGATTCAATGTCGTTTTCCCGGTGTCTGATTGGACCGAAGTGCTTGGCCTCAGATTGTGACATGTCAGGTCCTCGTACAGGTGCTTCGACGTTGTGCATTCTGGATTCCACCGCTAGTCACCATCCACCAATTCACTTGAAGTTAATCTGCACAAGGAGCCGACATGTCACAACCTGCAGCTGAACGACACTTCGCTCCAATCATTTAACGGAGAAGTCTAAATAAAATAAAATAATTATTATTCGCGTTTAAATGACATCAATTTGTTATGATCAGTCGAATTACAGTTGAAAAGCCTGCGTAAATGATAATATACACATACCTGCTCTCTCTGAGCTGAGGATGTGTGGTGCCTCTACATATTCGACTATCTCTGCCTTCTTAGAATCGTTTGCATTCGATGGCATCATCGTGTGAGTGATTCAAATGTCCGGTCTGGTTGTGTGTGTTTGAACACAGTGGAAGTCATCATTGGTTGAGCGTCATCATCTTTAAACGCCAGCTTCGGTGGCTTGGATATGTACCACGAATGTCACCCCGTACTAGTCTCTTTCCGCTAGTCCTGGGACGGGATGGAAAAAGCGGAGGGATGGTCAGCGTATGACATGGCGTCGTGGGATGAAGGATGTCTATGTTAGATTAGCATTGGTCGGTGCGTCACGACTCCCTGGCTAGGGTTCGAGAGATAGCTCGAATCAGTGGCTCGGAAGGTTAACGGATATGACCAAGAATCGCAATCATCAATGATGAACGTGCTGCAATTTCCTTCTTTCCTCCCTTTCTGACAATAATTGGCGAATATTGTTTGGCCTTTGCTAAATATAGCTGCTTCCTTTCCGGAAGAATTCCTTATTCATTCTCTACTTATTTTTCATATGTTGTTCTTTTATTATTATTGTGGGGCGCGCCTTCTTGGTGCCTATGTTGTTCCAGGTTTTGTGTTTGAAATAAAATTGTACAAACTTGTGAATTCTTAAGTTTGGGGTCCGATTGTTTCAACTACATATATATGTAGAAGACGAACTGGTAAGGTCAAACTAAGATTCGTCGGAATATAGTAGATCCCTTTGAATGTGTCATTAACACTGACTTCATATTTTGGTATGTACGAGGTGAAGAAAAAATACAGAACTATGTGTGTTGACTTTATTCATCGCTTTCTTAATCATGCAGGATAATGTATTCAGAAATGTTCCAATGATGAATATGACTGATTGTACACCCAATGCCATTCACCCTAATAGGAACAATAAAACTGGTTAGAAAGGCAGAGAGGAAGAAAAATTCGGCAGTTTATCCTTATTTTCTGAATGTAGAATTAAAGTAGTCATAGTGAGATAGTGAATTTCTGCTTCATAGGATACTCCTTTTTTTACAGACATTATTATTGATGTTGATTCTTTGACGAGATCTCTTTTGGAGTGTGGAAATTTAATCGAGGTAGTTTTAATCGAAAGACAATGTCAATTAGGCTACTGGGATGGATATCTGTTTTGTCCTACTTAATGATAACTTGTCAGCATTGTACACGTGTGGTGAGAGCCAAATTGGTAGACAGTAATTTACGTCAATGCTTACGTTCCCAAGATTTGTCGTGAGAAAATGTGAACAAAGATTGATTCAAAACCGACCACAGCAGACTTTGCGTAGGCGGATGCAGTTGACATATAGAGGATTTGACATTCAAGAAACAGTCACAAATAGATGAAAGATTAACTTTACGTGAGAAACAACCAATCGGAAGACTGTGTTTGTTTGTTTAAATATCCATAGTAATGTACATGAAAATATATATAAATATGCTTTGATTTCCTTAATAAATGATCTGTTGCCTGACCCTTGCCTTCTGTTGTTACACACGTTGTTAGTTGCTTGAGGTGTGCACGCTTCCATGGAGTGTAGTAACTTGACCAGAATTTGCTACTTTATGAATAGTACAGAGCAAATACTATCTATCTAGTAGGATAAATTGTAATTATATTCGACTCGAAAGGTCTTAACTGTTGTGCCTCTTTAAGTATTCAATGCATACAACGTAAAAATCCCCATTGAGTCATAAAAAAGTAGAGGTGTTCAGCGAAGAGTTACTTTTTTCGGCGATATTATTCTCAAGCTGTACAATCGTATATATACATAGTAAATTTTCTTAGCAGCAAAGGGATTATTTCCAGATATGCACCAATAGAATTGTAAATTTTTTGACAACAAGTTAAGTAATCTAGAAAGCGTTGATCGGGTAGAAACTAACTAACTGACGAACTGGTTTCACAACAGAACTTTGCACAGATGTACAGCAGTTCGAGTTGCCACACTCCATGTATCACACAAAGCACGAGAAGAAAGTAAAAAGAAATGCAAAATAGAGACAGTCAACAGAGATATGAGGCAAAAAGAATAGTAGTACCGACGAACCACATAGTTTCATTGGATATTAGAAGTCACAAGGAGTGGATGCATCTGCGCCATTGACAACGAAGATTTTGAGCCATATCAGTGATTATCTCCAGCCACTGTCATTGGTTTTTACCGTCCTGAGGACCTCAACCAACCAGTCAGGAAGTCTACACCTTCCTACGTGGCTGGCTGGCTGGCTTAAACTAACTGTTGTGGATTTCATTGACTGATGAGGCTATGTTTTGGTTTGACCACCACTAGCTCACTCTTTTCCAACCTGATCCTATGTCAGCTAACATTGCCCATTGTCTAGGAAGGCGATGGCTAGACAAACGTGACACATGTCCTAACCATTTCAATCGGTGTAACTTCACAACCTCCTCTATTGATTTCCCCTCCAACTTACCTAGCACTCGACTGATGCCTAACTTCAATATTGCTCATCCTATCATACCACTTTACACGGGAGAAAGAACGCAGGCACCCATGATCAAACACAGCTAGCCTTTTCATCTGTACCCTTACCTGCAGGTTTATATATTAGCGAGAAGCAAATAAACTTAAGTGAATGGAAGATAAATATGAAAATTTCAAAATGCTAGTTGAAGATCAAGCCATTGCATGCATCATAGCTAGAGTCAACCAACGTAAACTCAACAAAAAGAAATTACATATAAAAAGTTTAACTACTCAAAAGTAGTATGATTAAAAATAAATTAAATATAGTTAGTCTGTTACAGCATCAAGTGTCAGATATTCATGATCAACGTTCAATGCTTCTTCTGCCTTCAATCTGGTTGGATACAGAAGTAACTTTAGTTTGTAATCCGCTGAAAATACTGGCGATCACCATATGAAATTTCTGTTAGACCATGGACATATACTAATGATGAACAATAAGGTGGAGGTCATATACATGAATAGTGACGTACTTATTTTCACTAATGGGCATAACAGAATCTTTCTAATAATCTCACTGTCATTGCAGTATAGATTAGAACAAGATAAACACAGAAGACTTATGGGTTGAATTCATTATTAGAGAATAAATGTTTCAATAAAGAAAGAAAGACCAGATTTGTAGTATGAAACTCCATTTCACGGGTTCTCATCATCTGCTGCACACCACTACCTGAAATTACAGTGGTTATGGAAGAATGACAATAACATACTTCAATGTTTGAATGATAGTAGTAGAGAGAATATTATAAAATTAACGCCTCAGAAACAATAAGCTTTACAATCCTCAGTTTAAGTCACCATCAATTTATATCCTTTTAAACTATGGAGAAAAGAGCGGGGTGGGGTGAGAGAAGACAGAAAACAGAAAAATCTCATAAATAGTGTTAGCTTTTAAGTTTTTATATCAACTCAAGAAAGTTATAGTCCATAAAATTGGAAACTTGCTCTGTAAGCTGAGATCACTGACTAATAAATATATGATTAATCAGTGTAATCATAAAAATGCAGTTACCAAGGGAACGAGTGAGAGATTGATTACACTCTCTTTCTGTACGCATGAGTTTGGTTTGAAATGCTTGATTGCAATTGTTTCAACAGTAAGTCGTAGTAAATTTGCTGTCTTTTGTATATCTAATATTTTGAAGGATTTAGAGATCTCGATGAAATGATCTGTATCCACAAAGTGTCTGATAATTTTAGTTTGCGAATATCTGCTTCGGTTCAGGCATCAGTTTCTTGAGTTATGTTGTGAAAACTTGATAGAAACCTTTCTTTCTATCCTTCCAATGTGCTTGCTCCCACAAGTGCACAGTTGGTAGTGGCATCAGCAGGGTACTTATCCTCTTTAGATTAGATTACAGAGCATGTAGCGCTGTATAGCGTTACGAGCTTAGCTGCAGGTAGGAAGCATCTTTTCATTGCTCGTTTCATTCTCTTTTGTCAATCTTTTGTGATGCTGTTTCTCCTTTATGAATGGCAGAAAAATGACCCACACAAAAAACTCGGAGGATCTGGACTTCGCCGATGGTATTTGTCTGATTTCCCACAAACTGGAAGATGTGCAAGTGAAAGCAACAAGTTGGCGATAGAAGAAGCATCAAAGATAGGACTTCAGGTGAACATAGAGAAAACAGAGGTGATGATGAGGATTCCTGACCAACAGCAACAGCAACAACAATTAGCATAAATGGGAAGCATCGTTTCAACTACAGGCGGACGGAACTGATGAGGATATGAAAACGAGGATCGGGAAATCAAGGCAAGCTTTCATTACTCTCAAGTCTGTGTGAAGATCAACCGTCAGCACTCAGCATGAAAAATAAGATCCGGATTTTCAACTCCATTGTGAAGTGAGTGCTGCTTACTATACGGACCAGAGACTTGGCGCCGCGTCACGAAGGGCACTTCGAACAAACTACAGACCTTCATCAACAGCTATCTTCGCTCAATACTCAAGATCAGATGACCAGAGAAGTTCAGCAACAGGGATCTCTGGCAATGAACGAACCAACCCGGCAGGAAGAAATGAAAGTGGATTGGCCATACTCTGAGAAAGCCATCAGGTGACATCACACGTCAGGCTCTCTCTCGAGTGGAACCCGAATGGGAAGCGACAAGTCAGTTAGTTGTCAGTGGAGGGTGACATGGAGGAGGGGGTGCGAAGGCAGGTGAAAACGTTGACAGAGAATCGAACGCAATGGAGATTTGTGGCTGAGGCCCTATATTCCTCTAGGAGCTAAAGGAAGCAATAATAATAAATAATACTGCACTTTTGGATACCGTTACACTTTTACAATCTGCAGAGACTTGTGTTTCTGTTCACATTATCACTTTATACGTGTGAGCTTTTGAGGTGAGAATTAAAGTGAGCAGTAGTGAAAATTGATGCTTCATTTAGTTTTTAATGAGAAAGAAATAATCTATTAATAATGGTATATACTCACATTAGTACTCTATGTTGAGCTCACAGATATCATTTGTACTCTCAATATGTTATTTTCACACACACACTGAGGTAGATTACAATGGCTACTGATTCTCAAATTCTGCTTTGTGTGTAAACAAGATACTATGTGATACCTGATTAATTCATAAATAAGCCTTATCCAGACATTAATGAAGACAAAGCTTTTCGATGGCGAATTCATTCACTTAGCTATACAGTCGCTATTGTATATATAATTATTTTTGTTGGCTGGAGGATTCCATCATCAGCTGTTTCGTTAGTCTAATTTGGGAGCATTCAGAAGCAAGCACCGACCGGGTTTCGAACCCAGCACTTTCCGGTTACGAGGAGAGCGAGCTCGTAGACCATTAAGTCACTGTGTGTATGTTGGCTTTGTCAGACGACAATAAAAATTAGTTAGGGCTGTTGTTTACGTCATCAAAATATTTCAAAAAATGTGATGAATTATCAAACTGTAACTAGGGCAGTTCAAGATTGGTAAGACTCTAGTGGTGATGAATTGTCGAATGAAAACATAGTTTTTAATGTTAGTCAGTGCACAAGAGGGGTTGAATAAGTAAATTTTGGTTACGTAGTGAGATGAATAATTTAGTGCGTGACTTGTTATCAGGATGCACATAGAAACGAGGGAAAATATAGACTTATGTAAGAGTTGTAAAGAAATACAAGAGTTATAAGGAGTTGTTAGAAAAATAGGCGCACAAACGTCAAATTATTAAAAAACCAACACATTTGCTGCCATGATAACAGAAATGGTTGAATGATTTTTTAATAATAATAGTAATGATGATAATAGCAATAATAATAATCTAACAAGTGTTCTTCAATTGCCCACTTGTCTGCAGAAGTCATACGAATAAGATCTCCTGTGAGACCACCTCTGTATGGTGTATATCAGTCCACCTGTTGCTGTGAAGCCAGGAACATTAGTTGTTCGACACGCATCCTCTCCAAAAGTGTTCATGAACACTATCGCGTATGGTTACAGAAAGGTAGTAGTGGCTCTACAGGGAGTGAGAGAATCGGACATCGTATCAACACTGGTCACTCCATCTCAACAAATCCCTCCTGCTTCAGAGTAATCTACAGAGTCGAGAATAACCTACCAAAGGCAATACGCTTTCGTCTCCTTTACGCATTGCTGGAGCCATAGCCATACAGTTGGAAAAACCAGAGCTATGTATATAAAAGAAAATCATCCAACAACTTCTGCTATCATGGTAACAACCGCGTTGATTTCTACTGATTTGATGTTTGTGTGCCTGTTTTTCTAGCAACTCCTTATGACTCTTGTATTTCTTTACAACTCCTACATAATTCCATAATTCCCTTTGTTTCTATGTACATCCTGATCACAAGTCACGCATTAAAATATTCATCTTATTGCATAACTATCTAGTATAAACTTTCCGTAGTGAAATGTGTATTTTCAAGGGCCCGCAAAATATGGACATATAGATTCAGTTTTATTAGCTAATGGTTATCCATAAAACTTTATCAATTGTCACAGTAAGGATAGAAAAGACAGTTTCTGTACGAAAGAAAGCTATCTTTATTAACCTACCATTCAAGGATGACCAGATTATGCAGTTGACAGCTTCGGTTAGCAATCAAGCACACATTCTACGCCGCATCTCTTTCGCCCATATCTCGAAAATTTCTGATCCCTGTACCTATGATTAAAGGACGAAATTCTGTGGACTCTACTTCAAACTGTATCTACAAGTTCACCTGCAGTTTCGGTGACACCTATATTGGTAGAACGAATAGAACGTTCCAATGTTGTCGAAAAGAACATGTTCTAAAATGGTTTTTAAAACATATAGGAAATCTCATTGCAATTAATCTGAATGGAAATCTAGCATCATCATCCATTACAAAGCACTTATTAATATCAGGTCACAAAATCAATATTAATGACTGCTTCACAATTATTTCATCACACAAATCTAATTCAAGGTTGGTTATTACAGATGATGGAAGGACTTTGGAGATTAACCACATATATCCTAAACTATGTGTACAGTCAAAACAATATACCTCAACCTTCTCCTACCATGGACTAATTGACCTATCTGAAAGTATGATTGGTCATTAGTAAGTACTTTCGTTTTATATAACTGAGTAATTGTCATGAACTTTATTTTGTTTTATTATTGTGAACCATGTTTGTTATAAAGCAATTGTAGTGAAACTACGAAATGACGATATCATCATCTCGCGAAATTTGTCTTCTAAATGCCTTATTCAAATTTATCAAATGGGCTAACTGTTTTAACAGTAATAATTCAACATCTATTATGCTTTGACTAACACTAACAACTATGTTTTTATTCGCCAACTCATCACCACTACCTACATACCAGTCTATACCTCTCCCTCTTGTTACAACTTGATTATTCACCACACTTTCTGAAATATTTTGATGATGTAAACAACAGTCCTAACTAATTTCTATTCTTGTCTGACAAAGCTAATGTACCCACGGTGGCTTAATGGTCTACGAGCTCGCTCTTCTCATAACGGGAATATCTTCGGTTCAAATCCCGGTTGGTGCGTGCTTCTAAAATGTCCCAAATTAGACTAACGAAACAGCTGCCTGGCAGCAGTACTCCAATCTGGTTTTTCAAATGTTCTGCAACCGATGTCAGCCGATGACGAATTCCTCCAACCAACAAAAATAATTATATATACAACAGCGATTGTACAGCTATGTGAGTGAATTCGCCGTCATAAACAGACTCGATATATTCTCAAAATTAAAGATGGTACTGGAGAGTTTATGGTTGGGTATCTTGGAACACCAAGGAACTTAAGAAGAATTATCCTGTAGTCTTTTCATGTATTGAAAGCAAAACTATTATATGATAATCGAGATGACTTTAGAGCAACGAATTCGTTGTATATGAATTCAGACAATTTCGGCTGTTCAGCATATCGTCGCCTGCGTACACTTCCATTGTTTGACTGCCCTTCTCAACGAGAATGATAAGAAACTGTAACATAAGATAATAATAGTTACAGCTGCATTCTGAACAGTGTTCATAGAATGTATAGAATTTTCAACGGAGTCCATCACACAATATTTTCTCTACGTCCAAGATCTTCAAATATAACATTAATTGACAGTCGACAGCGTGTTACACAATTCTATACATCTCACCTGAAGCACAAACCAATCCATTATTATGATGCCTCTTCGAGATGTCTCCTTCGAGAAATACACGATGAAATTTTGCTGAATGGCGATTATAAAAGTGCATGAGTACATTTTGAGAACCAAGGACAGCATCTAGGTACAGCTTTCTCATGTCCTGGGATAACCCTGGCCATCGAGGATAATGCCTCTTCCCACGTGTTTAGTAGAAACCTGGCAATCAGCAGATTTTAAATATTTTAAATACTCTCTAGAGCAAGTAACAGTACTATTAAAGGTCATATTTTACTAGATTTAAACAAATTAAACAGGCGAAATTAAATGCAATGCATATCGACGGAAGTTTTCGGTAGCCCAAGTTCTGAGTAGGCCGCCAATTTGTGCTACTAGCGTTTTATCTCTAGTTGAATCCCACACATTAAAAAATAAGCGTCTATGTAAGATTTGCATCACCTAAGTAGTATTTCTTCCATAATGATATTAATAATTATGATAAAATAGTGTAGTACATAATTTCAAGGGGGGAACAATTCTCAAATTATTTCATCAATACTTAATCACACTACTGGCATCATTTTCAGTAGTCATGCTGTAATAATATAAAGTAAGATGCTATACGCTGCTGACTGATTTTGTTACCAATGGTTGGAAACCACTCAGTCATACTGTAATTTTTTCTTGAAAGGTCGAATGATTTAAACACACCAAGCGGCTATTTTACTTGGCCTGAGCTCATCATCACTTTGTGCTGAATGACACAACCATATCATCCAGCATGGCTGCAAAGAGGAGGCACTGGTTCAGTCAGAAGCGCCATAACTGAACACCTCGTCAATACCTGTCAGTGAATCTCAACTGAATCGTCATTCAGAGTTATTTACGAGTTAAACGAAAATCTACCCGTCAGTCAGTGTGTTTCCGACCTCTTTGTACTGCAGAAGCTCTCGCCATATGCATCGAGAAGCGGGAGCTGTGTGTTCAAATGAAACTAGTCCAGCCTTTACAACTGCGGTGGACCTAGTTCGGTATGTTCCCCCCTTAGCCTTCGGTTTTTTGTTTTGTTTTGTTCTCTCTCTCTGTGTGTAATTTTCTTTCTTTGTCTCCATTCAATTCATCCCAATTTTTTTCTAGTTGTAAAATCGGTTCTTTTAAGTTTGTTTCCATGCTTCTCCTGCTCACACTTGTAATTCGTTTGGAATAACCATTTTAAAATTGTATTCTAATCCTGTGTAATTTTTTGTTCCTGTGCCTCTTGTAATCTATATTCACACACACACCTCCTAACTTATATTTCAAGTTGAAAATTTTGATTTCAGTTTGTTTCTATGATCATTTTGTTCACACCTGTAATTCATCCTATCCCTGCGTAACTTTTGTTTCCAAGCCTCTTGTAATTCATATCAAGTTGAAAATAATTATTATCTTTTATTCGCCTTTAAAATTATTTCTCCAGTCATCAAATATTAGTTTTGCATTCGTTTTAACTGTTTTCTAATCCTATTCAATCTTGTCTCTAAGCCCCTTGTAATCTATACTCGTACCTTCAAACTTTCATATCAAGTTGAAAATTATTATCTCCTTCGTTACTATGTGGAGTTAAATAAACAATAATTGTATCCATGTAAACTAATGTATATAAATGCGACTGTACAGCTGCTTTTGAGAATGAAATCGCCGAAATGATCGCCATCCTTGCTGAAATTCTTGTCCTTTTCCCTCTAACAAGCATATCAGTTTAAACAACCCGAATTCTAAAGGATTTTGCCCGAATGGCTGGTTATTGAATTTGTTTCACACATCAGTTTTAAACAGATGCTTTCAGACTGTGATCCACTCCGTTTTTTATCTGGAACATAGGACAGCTTCAAGCTGGAGCTCTGAAGTTCCGGTATCAGTGGTGTTTATTTTTACAGCGTGGCGAGCATTCTACGGCTGAACAACCGACTCACCATCTCATATTTCTGAGTAGAATACAACAAAGTTTTCATTCTCCAGTTAAAATAATTACAACAAGCAACACTCACAGTCCTACGAGATAGCAAAGACAGATGTTGACTAAACGAAAAGCCAGGTAAAAGCTTCCAAAATCTTCTCTGCAGTGTAAATTAGTTCATCGTTCCTAATTTTCTATGAACTATTTATTGACTTTAAACTAATAGAATGACTAGTGCTCAGATAAGTGCTCATTATGACATTAAGTTAGATGGTTAGATATCATTAGTTGAGTACGGTTACATGACAATCTTACCTACTCAACTATTATATGTTAGAATAAGTCATCTTTGAACTACATGCATAGTCCATCACTGTTCTGGATACAAATGATGGGGCTGCTGACAATTTATGGCGGTCATAATATGCTAATATTTTTAAAACTCAACAGCCTATATACATACAATAATTTACGGCATCAGTTAAAGTTCACAGTGTATCTGAAGCATGTAATTTAACTTGTTTCAGATGAAATCGAATTCACTTAATCATGCAAATCAAAACATGTGCTGATCAGATTGCAACTCTACGCATTGTCATGACAGAACAAAGCATAGAATAGCGGTCAAACCTCTCCCTATCTCATCTTCATAGACTTCGAAAAGGCCTTCGACAGCGTTGACAGAGAAGTAATTTTGAAGCTGCCTTGACACTACAGCGTGCTGTGCCTATGTGTTTATCATCCGCATTCAACAGGTGGCTACATGACAATGCCTGCCACGTGCCAGGTGATCGACGACGGAAACCTCAACGAGGCGTTCGAAGTGAATACAGGAGTAAGACAAGGCTGACTGCCTATTATCACCGATGATGATACTCCTCATAATGGTGAACTGGATTATGCGTCAGACTGTGCGTCGGGAGTGAGAAGAAAGGAATACTTTCGATATCTGCTTGTTTTCCTGACAATATAAATACGCACTTCAGATTATATTTCTGAGTAATCACATTCAAAATAAATAACCAGACATTGTTAGTGACGAACATGACGAAACAACCAAGAACTTATTGCATACGTGAGTGAGGAGACCGTTCAATGAAATGGTGCGTCAGGCAATACATCGAGTGGAACCCTAGTGGGAGGCAACGAGTGAGGCGTTGGTCCGAGGGTGACATGGAAGAAATCGTTCGAGCAGGAGATGGGAGATTATGAGCAATCGTGGACACAGCCAGCTGAAGACGACAGCAGAAAAAAGAACAAAGTGTAGGTGTGTTGTTAAAGCCATACGTCTCACTCAGAACCCAAGGGAACAATAATAATAAAATTATCATGAGACAACAGATAGACGTGTCCTTCGATTACAATGAATATTTTATATGAACTCTGAAGCCTTAATTTAGCACACCAGCTTTGGTAGTTGATAAATTGAAAATTTTATGTAATTAGTAGTGTTGACGGTTTAGAAAAAACCTCCAATTAAATAGTGTAGGCAGTTTATCTTTGCCTCAACTTAAAGATTTCATGATGTTGCAAATGTTTCAGTAAACACAAATCATAAATATGAGTTTTTCTTCATCAGTAGTGAAGTCTTCGACAGCGTAAACCGAGAAGTATATTGGAAACTACTTGAACACTTCGGCGTACCTCAAGTCTTTGTCAACCTCATTTAATGGCTGGCTATATGACAATGCCACTTGTCAAGTGATCCACAATGGGAAACTCAGCTAGGCGTTGGAAGTGCATACAAGAGTAAGACAAGTAGGGTGCCTATTATCACGAGGAGGTAGGAATACTCTGGACCATCGATAAGAAGACTCTAGAAGATCTGGATTTCGTATGTGGATGATTTATGTTTATGGTCACACAAACTCGAACACTTGCAGGCAAAAATCAACAAACTAGTTGAAGAGGCAGTGCAGTGAAGGCAGGACTCTGCGTGAACATGGAGAAGACGGAGGTGATGAAGATAACCAACCACCAGCAGCAGTAACAACAACCAGCACCAACCACTATCAAAGGGAGAGATTTGACAGAGGTTACCTTCTTCACTTATCTAGACAGCCTCGTTTCAGTTACAGGCTTGAGACGTGGGTGAGAATGTCAGAGCTGAGCAGAATTGGAGTGGAAAGATATGCCTTCATCAACCTGAAATTAGTTTGGAAATCTTCTGATCTACTCAGCCAGCATGAAGAGCAAGAATCGAATTTTCAACACAAATGTGAAGTCAGTCAGCTCTCCTGTTATCCGAGTGAGCCACGAAAAGCATTTCCAACAGTTCAATGCAGTAGTTGCCCACTTTGGCGACTCCATACTGAAGACCAAGTGGCTGGCTGGCTGGCCAGAAAGAATTAGCAACAAGAAACTATGGGAATAAACAAACTAACCAAGAACCTATCACCGTTCAAAAAATATGTAGAAGAAAATAGAGGTGGATCAAACACACGTCACTTGAGAGACAGCTGAATGACATGGCGCATCAGGCCATCACTCGAGTAAAATCTAAATGGGAGGCGACGAGTGGGTCGTCAGTGCGAGGGTGACACGGAGATCATGTATTGGAAAGGAGAAGATCAGAGATTATGGACAATCGTGGGCCTAGCCAGCTGAAGAGGACTGCAGAGAATAGAAGAAAGTGGAGATGCGTCGTTGAAGCCAGCCCTATGTTCCACTCGGAACGCAAGGGAATGATGGTAATAATAATGATATAAAACAAACATTTACTAAGAACTCCTACCGATATTGTTATTCTGTGTACCAACTAATCTCTCATAACAATGCTATAAAACATCAAAATAGTCATCATCTCAGAATACAGTCTATATTATCATAAAATCAAGCTTGGACTCAAACAACATATTCCAAACTGGATGGCATGAAGTAATGCAGAATGTGAAAAATGGATTATTTTTCCCACCCACTAAAGTTTTTTGCCAACTATTATGTCATTTATATGTAGCAAGTACTGTATCCTTGATACTCCTCTTGAAAACTAATAATTTACGATGACTTCGAAAGTGGATATCTTTGGTCAACCACCACATACACATATATGCATCTTCCAGGGGATATTTTCAAATTGATTAACATTCTTTTACTGAACATTATTAATTATTATCATTATTGTTCCCTTGGATTTCGAATGGAATATTCGGCTTCAACACCACATCTACACATTCGTCTTGTTCTCTGCGATTCTCTTCATTTAGCCTCATGGTTGCCCATAGTCTCTCATCTCCTGCTCGAACGACCTCCTTCATTTTACAGTCGGACCAACGCCCAACTCGTTCTTCCCTATTCAGATTCCACTCAAGTGATGGCACCGCGGACGATGTCATTCGAAAGGTCTCCTCATTGGCGTATGCCCAATCCATCTCCACTTCTTACTACATATCTGTTGACCGATAGTTTCTTGGTTCTTTTGTTCTCAGAGTTTCTTGTTGCTAATTCTTTCTGGCCGACCATCTGATCTTCAGTATGGAGTCATCGAAGACAACTGTTGACGAAAGTCTACACTGGTCTGTTGGAAATGCTTTTCCTGACTCATGCGCAGTGCAAGTTTCTGACACATATAGAAGAAGTGACTGAATAACTTAACATTTGTGTTGAACAGAATCCGAATCTTGTTCTTTATACCTATGAATGTCTTTTTTGCCTTTCTTATTCTGGTTTCGACAACGTCATCCATGCCTCTAACCTATACTTGAAGGGATGGTGCCTGGCCAGATAAGTGGAGGAAGTGACGTCTTCCAAGTTGTTGGCTATTTTCATCACCTTCATCTTCCCTATGTTCATCTGAAGTCTTGTCTTTGCCGCATTACTTCTTCTATCAGTTTGTTGGTTTTCGCCTGTAAGTCTTCGAGTTTTTGTGATATTGGACATAAATCATCCACACGAGAAATACAGATCTTCTAAAGTCTTCTTACCGATCAGTTCAGCGTATTCCTATCTTCTCACTCCCCACAAGTGGTCTTCTGCATAATCCAGTCGACCACAGTTGAGAACGTCATCGTCAATGATAATAGGCAGCCAGCCTTGTCTTACCACAATTTGAACATTATTATATTATTATTTCCTGTAATTCCTAGAGGAACATAGGGCTTCAGCCGTGCGTCTCCATTGTGTTCGGTTCTCTGCTAGAGTCTTCACCTGACTCCAAGTCTGCCCACACGCTTTCATCTCCTCTTCACATCACCTCCTCCAAGTCACCCTTGGACGACCAACTCGCCGCTTCCCTTTCGGGTTCCACTCGAGCAATGGCTTGTCTAGTGATGTCACTTGATGGTTTCCTCAGGGTATGGCCAGCCAATCCATCTCCATTTCTTCCTGCATATTTGTTTCACAATCGGTTCCTGGTTGGTTCGCTCCCAGAGATCCCTGTTGCTGATCTTTTCTGGCAGGCCATTTGATCTTGAGTATTGAGTGAAGACAGATGTTGACGAAGGTCTGTAGTTTATTTGAGGTGCTCCTCATGACATGGCACCAAGTCTCTGATCCATACAGATAGTAGCACTGACTTCACATTGGAGCTGGAAATCTGGATCATATTTTTCATGCTGAGTGTTGTTGACCTCCACACAGACTTGAGAGTAGTGAAAGCTTGCCTTGCTTTCCTTATCCTGGCTTCGATATCCCTATCAGTTCCATCCGCCTGTAGTTGAAATGATGTTTCCCAGGTAGGTGGGTATGTGAAGGTTCCTCCCATTTATGCTGACTGTTGTCAGTTGTTGTTGCTGCTGTTGCTGTTGGCCAGGAATCTTCATCACCTCTGTTTTATCTATGTTCATCTGAAGTCCTATCTTTGATGCTTCTTCTGTCAACTTGTTGCTTTTCACCTGCATATCTTCCAGTTTGTGGGAAATCAGACATATATCATCGGCGAAGTCAAGATCCTCCAAGTTTTTGTGTGTGTCCATTTTATGCCTGTTTCCTCATTGCCCGCTGTTTGTCGCATTATCCAATCTACTGCAATCAGGAAAATCATTGGCGATAGTAGGCAGCCAGCTTGTGTTACTCCTGTCCTCACTTCGAAGGGTTCCGTAAGTTTCCTGTTGTGGATTACTTGGCATGCAGAGTTGTCGTACAACTGTTGGATGAGATGTATAATTGTCGGTGACACCCCGTAGTAGCGAAGTAGTTGCCAAATCACCTCTCGATTGACGCTACTGAAGGCCTTTTCAAAGTCGATGAAGTTGAGATAGAGAGGTGACTGCCATTCCAAGCTTTGTTCAATAATGATCCGTAGTGTGGCGATTTGATCAATGCATGACTTGTTTCTCCTGAATCCAGCCTGTTCCGGTCGAAGTTCTTCATTGATAAAAACATGTTAACAATTATAAATAGGATAATAATAGAAACTAAACTCACACACACCTACACAGACAAGTATTGTGTTGAGAGCTGGCTGCAAACAAGCCAAAATTGTGAAACAACAATTTCCGTCAGTTTTACGTCCGAAATCAGGTGCATGAGAAGAAAACCCACTAACGAAGTTTGACCTTGAGGGACTCGCCAACCAATCACAGCAGACTTAGCGTGTACAAATACAATTCGCAGATATATGGCTTAACTTTCTGAGAAACGGTCGGTCACAGGCAGTACAGAATAACCTTCAGCAAGAAAACAACCAATCAGAAGACGTTGCTTCTCCACCGAGAATACTGTACATAAAAATCTATAAATATCACTTGATTTTGTCAAGAAACGATCTGTTGCCTGGCTCTTGTCTTCCGTCGTTACAGTGTGAATAAACAATGGATATATAACAGGGTGTGTATATTTACAAATAACGATTATTTTAAATTATCATATACGGATATAAAGTACGTCTGTATGCATATATATATATATATGTATAATATTTCACAAGATACCTAGAAGATTTATTAAATAATCTGTACAAAATTCTTTTAAAAATATTGGAAATAAGAAGACGTAAAAGAAAAAAGAAATAAAACGAGAGTTGTGTGAAAAACATTTTCACCATCACACAATTTGCTCTTATTTTCATTTTTTTTTTTTTGAAAAATTTCACCTCACTCAAATTATTCAAGGTGATCAATGTGTTTTGTATATTTTGTTAAATTGAAAATTAACTTCCCTAAACTCCATGAAATGTAAACACAAAAACAAGTACACGCAATACAACTTATCTCTAAAAAAATTTCGATAAAGGAATAACAATCGCCAGCTTATCAACAATTCAGTCATACTTGAATCAGGTTGAGTAGAGAACGGTTGGAAATTGGAGAAAGAAAAAAAGAGTAATATCAATAAATTTGTACAAACAGTTAGTTGTTTATGAAAATTTGTAAATTCATCCACAAGTATCAAATATATGTGGGTAGACATGGAGATAACTGAAAACGTCGGTGGAGAGCAGAACGCAGTGGAGACGTCCGGCTGAAGTCTAATGTTCCTCTAGGAACTAAAGGAGACAGTAATAATAATAATGACGATATATATGCATCTCATAGTAGATTAGTACAATGAAACAGTCTGTGAATATTTGTGTTGTGTATAAAAATAGGCGGAGTGAATGAATGTACAAAAATTATACGATTTAATGGTTTTATTCACAGTCTGTAATTTTTACAATTCTAAGGGAGAGTTTTGATAGATAGACAGACAGACAGATAGATAGAAGGGAAGACAGACAAAGAAACACTTTTCATTAAAAAACAAGAACCCTGGAGGGTGCGTACTGCTGAAGAGTTAGTCCAAAACTAGGCTAACGAAACAGCTGTCTGGCAACAGTACTCCCAGCTGGTTTTCTAATGTCTCTCTAAGCGATGTCAGGCTCAGGATGTACTCCTCTAACCAAAAACAGGAAATTTCACTTTGAAGAGGAAGCTAATCATACTAATCTCGTGTTTCACATTAAAAAAGCGGAGAAAAAACGGAAAATGAGGGAGAATAAACTGACTGAAGCCGTGAAGGATTGAAGCTGTCAAACAGTTAGATATTGTTGAAGAGGATATAAAGCTTTACTGAGGCTTGTCTGAGGCGACAGATGACACAACATACTTCAACAGATCTATTTTTTCACTATCACAATCAGCAGAGCTATAAAAATTTTAAGAAAAATATTGTCTTATTTGAAAATACGATATGTTACATAACAACAGGAAGATGATTATTATTACTACTACTATTACTACTACTAATAATGATGTTGAAAATGCCTAGAATCGAGTTGAGCTATTCGGATCTGGTCGGGAATAGAATATATCCAAATAATCAGGAAGTGCAGGATTCTCTTGTCCAACAGGATAAACCAATAATAATTGACTATTGCTCTGACTTAAACTATGTACCTAAAAACAAAAAAATTCAATAAAAATGCAATATTGAATAAAGCATGAACAACAATAGTGATAGATTTTGTGTAGAATAAGAGAAAATCGTACCATCAGTGTTTATTTCGTTGGCTACTCATCAGCTGATTACGGCCTAAGTCATACTATTAAGTTTATGTATAGAGACAATTTTAACATACTTACCCAGAGAGAGTTTAAGTTGAAAACAAAAAATCAATATATGCATATAACGGTAATACTATTAGTAATGATCACTTCATCTTAAACAATAATAATAAATTTTCAAAAGTTGGTTTTTAAGGATTAGATTTGTTTTTACGAGTTTGACCATGGATTGATATCAGTTAGAGAACCACTGAAAACCACCTGGGAGTACTGGACAGCCAGCTGTTTCATCCTAGTTTGAGAATCATCGGCAGTACGCACCCACCCGCCTGTCGGGTTTCGAACCCAGGACTTTCCCAAACTAGGATGAAACAACTGTCCAGTACTCCTAGCTGGTTTTCAATGGTTCTCTAACTGTTATCAATCCATGGTCAAACTCGTAAAAACAAATCTAATCCTTACAAACCAACTCTTGAAAATTAATCTGATGCTCGCTAGTGACTTGCCACAGGACGGAGTTCCCTGGAGTTATAGTGAGAAGTCGTGACCAGTGAGGTCCATTCAGATGTCACGTCTGAGAATGAATTTCCCGCCGATTACATTGGTTGGTTGTCGTGTTGAATCGCGAAGCTGTAGAAGTTAGAATTCATGGGCCATTGAATCGGGTCCCATTGGCTGAATGGTATACGAGCTCGCCTTGAAAGCAGAAGGTCCTGGGTTCGAACCCTGAAAGTGAGTATGTTCTTACTGCCCATGATTCTCAAACTAGTATGAAACAGCTGGCTGTCCAGTACTCAAGTGCTGATCCGTGGTCAAACTCATAGAAATAATGATTATCATACCGAATAGAATTTTCAGCATTACGTAACCAAATGAAAGAGAGAATAAAGACATCTGGTAACCAGAGCAACGAAAGATTGATGATTCAGGCTTCAGAGATCTAATGCAGATTGCTTCAGCAAACTTGAGGAGAAATCCATTGTGGGTAAAATTTATTTTGATAAAGTCCCACAGAGTGTTATACAGTAATATTTACTGATGACCACGTTTCGAGAACAATTTATTACTGCCACTCATAATCATATCAAGACACTACTCACACAACTTTCTAACTTCGTTTACGTAATTCTATTATTCTGCATCGCTTGATTTGATTGGTAGTGGTGTTTTCCGTATTTCCCGTATGAGTGATGAGTCATTCCCATTGCGCTTGTTGGATGTAGACTCGATGAACAAAGGTGCAGTAATCAGCCTCCCCACTTCCAACTACCTATATTACTTTTTGGGATTTTTACTCTCTCCCATCCTGTTGTGTGGTTGTGTGTTAGTGCATGCAGTGCAATCGCTTAGCTTTTTTCTAAATTACTGATCTGTCTTCGTGTGATCAACCATTCTAACCGTAGATAAATGTTTATGTTCCGATAATCTGACTATCCCCGATCTACTGGTTTGATCCTGAGAAGTAATATAGGTATGTGGAGAGAGACGGAGAGGTTGATTACTGAATCCTTGTTCATTGAGTCTACACCAAACACGTGCAATAAGAATGACTCATCACTCATACCGGAAATATGGAGAATACTACTACCAATCAAGTCAAGCGATGCAAAATAATAGAATTATATAAACGAAGTTAGAAAGTTGTGTGAGTAGTGTCTTGATATGATTATGAGTGGCAGTAATAAATTGTTCTCGAAACGTGGTCATCAGTAAATATTACTGTATAACACTCTGTGGGACTTTATCAAAATAAATTTTACCCACAATGGAATTATACTCTAGCACAGTGCACAAGTTCTATTCTTATATCAAACTTGACGAGCATTGAGCTCTTCTCTCTGTTGATAATTCTACGTCCACCTCAGAACCAGCATCCAGGAAATGTCTGACAGTGACACTACTGAAAAGCATTTGTCCCCTTGAGACGCAGATTTTACAGTATATGTTCAGAAAATCGGAGGTGTGCCCTTCTTCTTTCTGTTCTCCAAATGGAACTGCTCCCTCAGATACATGTAAATTTGTATTAAACAGTTAGAGGTGATATGTGAAGGGTATCTATAGACTTTCAATTGCACCAAAGAGAATGTTTTCCGATAGACGGGAATCAACTTAGCTGCAGGGTAGGCTGTGGTTAATGACGTATCAGATCATCTGTTGACTAATCCTTCAAATTATCAGTCTTTTAAAAAATCGCGTGATTTGTTTGACATTAGTCCCTCCACATATTCCATACTTCTTAATGAATCTCTGAGGGTAACCGTTGTTTTCCAACATCTTTTCGCGAATCAGAATTTCTTCCTTTAATCTCTCTGTCACTGTGTGTTATTAGTGTCTCTCAAGGCCATATAAAGCATATTTGTATACTCGACCACTGTCAACCCATTTCGCTGTTGATTCGAGAGAGTGAAAGTTGTCTACGCCAAGCGTCTGTACTGGTGCACCGCAGGTTCATTGGTATCTTATCGTTTCGTTGTAACTGCTAATAGTGATTAGGAGATTAGGTTGGTAAATCGACTAGGTGGGAAGTTCGCTGGCGCAAACTACAAAGTTTACCAAAGTCATGACATATGTTGTGTTGCGAAATTAGGCAGTTTGTCTTTTACTCCCGAACGTAATTCGGCAGCAGAGAATCCTCTTTTCACTGCATTCCTAAGGCACTGTGTTAGTATCCCACTGATGTTTTCCCCCAGGAACAATAAGTCCTTTTTAGGAACTGTTGGTACCTTGGCCTGCCTTGATTTCAGATTCATATTCTTATCAATAAACTTTTCCGGATAACCATTTTCACTCAGCATCCGTTTACAATTATTAAGCTCCTCATCAAGACATTCATTCGAGCAAATTGCTCTTGCTCTGTGGAGGACCAAGCACTTCACCAGACTGCGTTTTTATTTCAAGGGCACGAAGCTGAAAAAATGAGTATACTGACAAACAAGTGATGTAGGTTTTCTATATACACTTTTTGTTATTGTGCCATCCTCTTTTTTGGTCATAAGGATGTCTAGAAATGAAATACTAGAGTCCTTTTTTTTCTCTTGAAGTTAATCTTCCTTCATCAAAAGGAGGAAATATGGTTTTGACAATAATAGCCGATTTATCAGAAACCATAGTGACTTGTTTTTAGTATTCACTATCGTCAATAGTAAAAAGAAAGTTACTCATTATTCAGTACATAAAAAAGTGAATTGTACTCACAGAATAATACTTTACTAAATCTCTTAAATCAGTGAATTGTTCTGGATTAGCAACACCAAATAACTGATATGTACTTTTACTTAAAGCACGATTGGACGTCTGATTGTTATTATTATTTGTCTGTTGTTGTGTTGCAATCACCGATACGAGGAAATGATCACAATATGAGGAGGTGTATACACTTATCACATAACCTGGAAATGATTCATTTAAGTGTAGAAGGAAACTGCCTCTTCTGTCAGTTTGAGTTAATAAGCGTTCCGCTTGCTCTCGAGAAAGTATTCCTGAAAAAAATAGGTGAACAGAGTTACAGGCATACACAAAAAATAATGTTGATATAAATATTTGTTAAAACTGATTAAGAAATAAAATTATCAGCTCCAATATTGCTGATACACCTGAACGCTGAAGTTCCAAGTGGAATATATGGATCAAGCTGTAGCTTTTAAAGTTCTGGTAGCAGTGGTTTTATTTTTACGGGGTGGGGTTGTTAGCCTCACGCGCAACCTCTTTACCGGCTTAGCGAAGTTTAGGATGGAGTCGACCGTGAATCGATCCCCAGACCAAGTGAGCGGTCGGCGGACGTCCTGCCACTGAACTACCGACATTCCTTCAATATTAGATAAACCACGTAGAAGAACAACAATGTGAAAACTCACTTGCTGAGCAGATTAATATTCATATTGTCTTAGATATTTCAACTTATCTCTGCTTAAGATGAAATTCACTAAGTTTCAGGATTTAAATACAAAGAGTATTGTGAAATATTTTCTATTCAGAAGGACAGAAATTAGAACTACATCCATGAGAGTACCTAGCGCTTGTATTTCTCTGAACTAATCTTCCTTAAGTGTATTCACTAGATGAATATACTGTACAGAAAGATTATAGGACTTCATAATGAGCAGACATAGGTTTGAGGATCATTGGAAGACAACCAATGGAGTACTGGACAGTTGTTTCATCAGCCTGCCTTGGGCTTCTTCAGCAGTACACACCCAAGCCATTGTCAGAGTTCCAACCTTTCGGTTACAAGCAAAGCTAAGTCGTTGACCATTAAGCCACTGAGACCCGATCCAGTGGCCAGTCCATGAATTCTAAATCTTGCCATTTCCTTAACGATACAGCGCGACAGGAACTAGCCAATGTGATAGCTGGAGAATATTTTTCCTCGCACCCAACCTACTGTACTCCATTGGTCATGACTTCTCACTAGAACCCAGTTAACTCCATACTGATGAAGAGTTCGAGATGAAACAGCTGTTCAATAGTCAATTTCTGGTTTACCAATGGTTCTCCAACCGATGCCAGCTCATGATGAAATCCTGTAACCAATCAAATCCCTACAAACGAACACTTGGACATTGAACAGATAGTTATTTCCTGTAAAAATAATTGTTGTGTGTTATTTAAGTTCAGAAGAAAGGTGTCATATTTAAACACTTAATTAAAGTTAGTGATTTCATTGATGTCCTCTAGAAAGTTTCCCCCTTTGAAACAAAATAACGGATATTATTAACATATGACTTGGAATTACTATGTAGTGATTCAAAGTGACGCAGTGAAAATCTTCACACCAGTTGAAACTAGATAGGGTGAAATCACAAGAATTCGAGAATGCAAACACCAAACATCATAAAATAATATTAGATAAAAATGTTAAAGTAAATAAAGTGACAGGAATCACCGTGTTATCGAATGAATGTAAAAAATCATCATCTTTTTCACACCTGGGACTTGGTCAAATAGCCAACCAATCAGAATATTCGGTTTATGCTGACCTAGCCAAACTGCCTACCAATCAGAGCAATCTATTTTCCACTGCCCTAGGCAGATTTTAATGTGAATAGAAATATAAATATGACGTGTTTTTCCTAATAAAATGTCACCTCTTAACAGTCACGTGTCAGTGACTTTTGATATTTTACATGGCTCAGTGAAGCATAAGGTACCACGACGGATGAATAGGCGAATTTAGCATATCGATTAAGTTGCCAATTTTTTTTCATTCACGTTCCCCAGTGGAACATAGGGCTTCAAGCTGGTGGCTTGAAGTTTCTGTAGCAGTGTTTGTTTTACAGGATGGGGTTGCTAGCCTCATACCCAACCTTTCCTCTTCACCAGCATTGTTTCTGGCTTAGCGAGGTAAAGGAGTGCGTCGGTAAGGGATCGAACCCCGGATCATGTGGATGGTAGGCGAGCGTCCTAACCTCTATGCCACCGACGCACCAAGTTGCCTATTGCTTCAGTATTATTATACACACTCAGAAGTCTACTGGATCATATCAACTGTCGACGCGATCATGTCATTTAGCAACGAGATCATAACATTAAGAAACATAATGATCAAATCAGAGCATATTCGGAAATGGCTCCAAAAACAAATGGAATCTTCAGAACCTATTAATGGTGAGAACAGGAGACCCAGCTCTTCTATTGCGAAACATATTGTAGAGATAGGACATAAAATTGACGTTAACACATCTTTTAAACCTATCCATAAAATGTGTTTGGGGTGTATCCTAAGGTTTGTGGAAGCTCTAGCTGGTAAAAAGGAAGTTTAAACTACCTTTATGCGTCCAAAAACAATTCGTCATCACACTAAGCCACCTTTCTTGGTAAACTTTGTTTTGATACCAGTCAGGGCAGATGTACTATTACCCCTGTTATTTCGTTTAGTGGTCTTCATTGTTATTTTGACCGTGAATATGTCCTTTTAACTTGACCTAAGTCTATTTTCTCACCTCTTAACTCTATGAATTTCATATATATTCCTATGACAAGTCGGTGTGTGATCAGATTGTTCGAAATGTGTTGCGCAAATACATTACATGCACGATTCAGACAAATTACGTCTTCTTATTGCTTAATCTAAAATCAAATCAGTGTTAGGTATGAAGACAGTTAGTTATCAAAGGTCTAAACAGATTATCTGATATCTTGAAGACAGTGAGGAAATATAAGTCTCCACCAAAATGAGACAGTAGAAAGATAAAAGCAACACTCATAAATAAACAGAGATATTTCGATACTGGCTTTTTGAGGCGGGAGGATGGGAGCTTAAATTAATTTCTTCACAAACCAACGTCAGTTAATTAGAATCATCGAGAACCAGTAGGAGCAGTAGACAGCCATTTCATTCCAGTTTTTATGCATCAGAAGTGCACATCTATGACCCCACCAAGAATCAAGCGCGAAATAAAGTTAGAATCTATCGGTCATTGCATTCTGACCTGAGTGGCTAAATGATCAACCAGATTGGCCTCATAACCTAAAGATTCCTAGTTTTGGTATTTGGTGGGATCCAACGGTGCTGAAGAGTTCCAAACGATGAGTTATTACATATCTCTAATAACGGGTTAAGGACGTAGTATTAACGAAATAGGAAAAAGGTCCGGACATATAAAAATAAACAACTCGCTAAGAAAATCCATCTACAGAAAGCCCACATGGAACGGACAGTTTATTACCTTCCAAAGTTGTGTGTCTCTTAGTAAAAAGAGAAACTTAATATACTCTCTTTCCTCGAAGATCCGGAAGATTCGCACTGAAGAGTCAAACGACGAAGAATTACAAAATCTCCGAGAGACCTTGGTAGAAAATGTATTCCCACCCAGATTCATAGACAAGAATCTAAAACCAAGGAAAACACCTGAAAAGGTCCAATTCTCCTTTAAAAAGGATGCCAATATTGAACCTCAAATGTAAAAGCGATACCGGGGCAGAAATTCTCCGTATATTGCTTTCAAAGTCTCTCAGGAAAACATACTTCGCCTATAGCTTACGAATAACACTCTCCTGCAAGAAACTACTCACTCAACACGTGAAACACAAGCTGTCGCATTGGACCACTTCAACATGCATATACAAGTTCACTTGCTCGTGTGGAGCTGATTGCATTGGCCGTACCATGCGTCCGCTTGTAAAACGCGCGCGGGAACACTATCCAGCATGGTTAGCAAAGGGAGAACGCAAAAGGGTATACAGTTCGATAATGGAACATTTGATGAACTCTGGACATTCAGCCGCATTTGAAAAGTCCTTCAAAGCCAAATACAGGAATCGATCCAACCTACCAAAGAGAGTGAAATCAAGACATCTAGGAATAGCTGAGGCACTGGTGATCCAAAAACTCAATCTTATTTTAAGTGTCCAAAGGAAATACATCCAATCGTTGTCCCTACCGTGGCCATCATGAAAAGTCAGTCTCAGCAATAATGATAATCCTTTTACGTTTCTTGTTCAACCTTCCCGTTTGTTTGTTATATTTACCTTTTTAAATCCCTATGTGCATTATTAGATTTGGTTACTGTTTTTATTTTCATATGTCCGAACCTCCTACCCATTTCGTTAATATCTCTAATAAATTAATTATCATCACTTCTGTACCCATTATATGCATGATAAATTAAGAAAGAACCCCCAAAAACGATACTGCTTTTCATTCATTGGGAAATACAAAAAATGATTTATTATAATGAATATCATATACCACCCAAAGCCCAAATTTTTTCAAACTGTTAAAAGTGAACTTGGTTTGGACATATATGACACATATTCCTATTTGTGAAGATCTAACTCACCGTGGAACCATTCAGGTACTTGTGAAAATGCTAGTGAGGATAAATTTGGACTGAATCCAGTTATTGGTAATCCAAAATCAATAAGTAGTCGTGAAGCTTCAAATTTTTCAAACCATCGACAAACTTTAGTTCTTGAATCATCTTCATATATATTGAAGGCTTTACGGGAACTTCTAACATCTGGTGTCCAAAATCCAGGCTTTGGAAGTACTAATGGAGCTCGATCACTTTTATAGAGATTTGAATTCCAGTAACCTGTATGCAGGAATATTTGAAAATCGATGTGAATGTATGCGTATTAAATCATGGCAAATATAGCGTGAGAAAGGTAATATGAAAAGCATTTATAAATAATTCAGAAAATGCAACTTTTTTATCTTCTTGTTTAATTGCAACCTACCACTTCTCCAAAACACCTAGAAAATTTTGACTTCAGTCTTTTTTATATTATTTTTTTATTATTCCCTTGGGTTCCGAGTGAATCATAGGGCTTCAACAATACATCTCCACTTTGTTCTGTTTTCTGCTGTACTCTTCAGCTGGCTGGGTCCACGGTTCCTCATAATCTCCCATTTCTTCCTGACACAGTCTCCTCCATGTCACCCCCGCACTGACGACCCACTCGTGACTTCCCATTGGGATTCCACTCGATGGCCTGGCGTGCGATGTCATTCGGCGGCCTGATTAATGTATGCCCAATCCATCTTCATTTTCTCCTACACATTTGTTAAGCGATCGGCTCTTGGCTAGTTTGTTCCCATAATTTCTTGTTGCCTATTCTTTCTGGCCACTTGATCTTCAGTAAGGAGCGATGGCAGCTGTTGCTGAAAGTCTGCACTGGCCTGTTGAAAATCCTTTTCGTGATGCGAGCGCAGTGCAAGTTTCTGACCCGTATAGAAGGACCGACTTTACGTTGTTGTTGAAAATCCGAATCTTGTTCCTTACGCTGACTGAGTGGAGAAGATTTCCAAACTGGTTTCAGGTTGATGATGGCCTATCTTGCCTTTGCGATTCTGACTTCGACATATTCGTCCGTTCCCCCTGTAGTTAAGACGATGCTTCCCAGGTAAGTAAAGGAGGTAACCTGTGTTAAATCTCTCCCAATGATGGTGATTGGTGCTGGTTGTTGTTGTTGCTGTTGATTGGTTATCTTCATCACCTCCGTCTTCTCTATGTTCACCCGCAGTCCTGTCTTCCCTACCTCTTCAGCCAATTTGTTAGTTTTCACTTGTAAGTCTTCGAATTTGTGTGACATCAGAAGTATGTCATCTGCGAAATCTAGATCTTCTAGAGTCTTTCTTTCGATGGTTCAGAGTATTCCTGCCTCCTAGCCCCCAACAGTCGGACGCATAATCCAGTCCACCACAGTTTAGAATATCATAGGTGATAAAAGGCAGCCAGCTTGTCTTACTCCTGTATTCACTTCTAACGCCTCGGTGAGTTTTCCGTAGTAAATCACTTGACAAGTGGCATTGTCATGTAGCCAGCCGTTGAATGAGGCTGACAAAGACTTGAGGTACAACGTAGTGTTGAAGTAGTCTCCAAATTACTTCTCGGTCTACGTTGTCGAAGACTTCATTGTTGATGAAGAAAAACTCATATTTATGATTTGTGTTTACTGAAACGTTTGCAACATCATGAAATCTTTAAGTTGAGGCAAAGATAAACTGCCTACACTATTTAATTGGAGCTTTTTCTAAACCGTCAACACTACTAATTACATAACATTTTGAATTTAACAACTACCAAAAGTGGTGTACTGAATTAAGGACTCAGATTTCATATAAAATATTTATTGTAATCGTAGGACACGTATACCTGGTGTCTCATAATATTTTTATTATTATTGTTCCCTTGGGTTCTGAGTGAATCATAGGGCTTCAACAAAACATCTCCACTTTGTTCTGTTCTCTGCCGTACTCTTCATCACGATTGATCATAATCTCGTATATCTTCCTCACATGGTCTCCTCCATGTCACCCCCGCACTGACGACCCACTCGTTGCTTCCCATTGGGATTCCACTCTATGTATTGCCTGACCCATCATTTCATTAGGCGTTCTCCTCAGCGCATGCTCAATCTATTTCTAATTTCTTCTGCATATTTGTTGATTGTTTCGTCATGTTTGTCACTAACAATATCTGGTTATTTATTTTGAATGTGATTACTCAGAAATATAATCTGAAGTGCGTATTTATATTGTCAGGAATATCGGAAGTCTTTATATCAGAAATAGTTAAAAGATGTCTAGCTGAGCTACACCTAGTTATCTTATGCAGGCCTCTTGAAAGCTCCTTTAACTTGATTTTTCATGCTCTGTGTTACCATTTCGCCGATGTTATTACCAAGGAACTACAGATTTTTGAACAGTGGTTTTTTTTCTTGGAGCTGTTTTTTTTCAATGAACTTATCTGGATAACCACTTTTCCTAATTAAATCTCTAATAATTTTATGCTCCTCATTGAAGGAGACTTTTACACAGATTATCCTAGCACCATGAACCAGACACTTTACTAAATTTCATTTATTTTTCAAAGGTGTAAAACTCAAAAACTGAGTGTACTGACTGGTTGTTGTAGGTTTCTTATACACACTCCTTCTTAGTGTACCATCTTCTTTCCTTGCCAGAAAGACGTCTAGGAATGAGATACTGTCATTACTGTCTTTCTCTATGGTAAAGTTTATTGTTGAATGCACATCTTATTTTTTCATAACCAGAGATGTATCATCCATATATCGACAGTAGAATTCCAACTCATTAATTACTCCTTTCAGTGGCCTATTCTCTAACTAAGCGAGGAAGGAAAAAGTCAGCTAGAAGTGGACTTAATGGAGAACCCATAGGCACACTACCAGTTTGTCTGTAGTGTTTCTTGTTGAATAAGAAATCAACATTCATTGTACACCTTAAAAATAAGTTCAGAAGAAATTCGTATAGCCACTTTGCCTTACCCTGGCCATTGTTACATGGATGTAAAAATCTCTTTATAAGCCTTTTAAAAATTAGAATTATCCAAATAATTTTTCTCTTCCTTAATTACCTATTACGTAATCAGCTTGAGCACTCGCCTGTTCCTTAATTACTCTTCATTCTTCCAGAACTGTGTATTATGTAATAACTACTTATTGTAACCACCTCTATCCTTTAATTGTTAGGTATCACCCCGTGGACATGCTGATATTGACTAATTATTTATCAAGAGTTTGTAGAGATTTGATTTGTATTTCATGTTTGACCGTGGACTGATATCATTCAGAGAACCAATGAAAGCCAGCACTCGAGTACTCAACAACTCTTTCATCGGCCTAGTTTGCAACACATCGCCAGGAACTTCCACTTACAAGGCAATCTCGCAGACCATTCAGCCAGTGGCAACCGACACCTCAGTCGCTGCCAGCCATTGTCATCAGTGAATGTTTGTCATCACTGCTGACCTGGTGGTGCCCCCCCCCAACTTATTACGACTTCTTACTAGAAATCCAGGAAACTCTGTCCTGTGGCCAGTCGCTAGCAAGCCACGTCCCAGTGGCTGAATGGTCTACGAGCTAGCTTGCCTTGTAAGTGGAAGGCTCTAGGTTCGAGACCCAGTGGATGCGAACTGATGATGAGACTCACACTGGGACGAAACAGATGTTCAATTCTGCCTGGTTTTCCACTGGTCCTCTAACTAATATCAATCCGTGAGCAAACTTGACTAATTATTGTTAACTGACATATCACCACTTGCTTGGTAAAATATTGTGTACTGTATTGAAGATGCTATGCATATTAGAGTAGAACCAGAGATGTGGATCTAATTGAAAAGTAAATATTTCTTCATTATTATTATTATCGTTTCCTTTAATTCCTAGAGGAACATAGGGCTTCAGCCGTGCTAGAGTCTTCACCTGGCTCCAAGTCTGCCCACACGTTTTCATCTCCTCTTCACATCACCTCCTCCTCTATGTC
This sequence comes from Trichobilharzia szidati, assembly GCA_944472155.2. NCBI lineage: Eukaryota > Metazoa > Platyhelminthes > Trematoda > Strigeidida > Schistosomatidae > Trichobilharzia > Trichobilharzia szidati. The sequence goes on along the minus strand of OX235276.1, from coordinate 12,526,849 downwards.
ACTCTCGCACTGACGACCAACTAACTCGCCACTTTCCATTCGGGTTTCACTCGAGCAATGGCTTGTCTAGTGATGTCACTTGATGGTTTGTTTCCTCAGAGTATGGCCTCGAATCCATTTCCATTTCTTCCTGCCTATTTTTTTCACAGTCGGTTCCTGATTGGTTCACTCATTTCCAGAGATCTCTGTTGCTGATCTTTTCTGGCTGGCCATCTGATCTTGAGTAGTGAGCGAAGACAACTGTTAATGAAGATCTGCAGTTTGTTTGAGATGCTCTTTATGACGCGCTGGCCAAGTCTCTGATCCGTATAGTAGCACTGACTTCACATTGGAGTTGAAAATCCGGATCTTATTTTTGATGCTGAGTGCTGTTGACCTCCACACAAACTTGAGAGTAGTGAAAGCTTGTCTTGCTTTTCCGATTCTTGCTTTGATATCTTCGTCAGTTCCGTCCTCCTGTAGTTGAAACGATGCTTCCCAGGTAGGTAAAGGAGGTTGTTTCTTTCAGGTTTCTACCACTTATGCTGATCGTTGTCTGTTGTTGTTGTTCTTGTCGAGGAATCTTCATCACCTACCTCTGTTTTCTCTATGTTCACCTGAAGTCCTATCTTTGATGCTTCTTCTGCTAACTTGTTGCTTTTCGCTTGCATATCTTCCAGTTTGTGGGAAATCAGACATATATATCATCGGCTACAGAAACTTCAGCACGATGAATCTCCTTGTGCCAAATATTTCCTTTTTGCTCAATCCTTTTACATATCTGCTGATCTATGTTATGAATTAATACTAAAACTTCATCTTACTATAAAAGTTAAATTCATATATATATATACCTGAGTCAAATTTAAAAAAAAACATAAAATTGATCCAAAAAACTTACTTGTATTCCTATTCTCTTCATCTGATGAAATATTCTGTGATTTTACAGTTGAAATATCTCTGATAACATAATTATTATTATTACTATTTGGTGTAATAATTCGTTGGTTGTGTTGTTGTTGCTGGTGTTGTTGATAAGCTAAAAGAGGTGTAGCTTGATGTCGCAAGTGTAATTCACTGCGTTGATGCAAATTTGTATTTGATCGATTATAAGGTGCAAATGGTGTCAGTATCCATCGATTTCTACCATCATCACCATCACCGTCAACATCCTCATCATCGTCGCCAACATTCTCATTCAACAATGTCTTCGAAGGCAATGAAAATGAAGTAACAACATTGTGATGTTGACTTGTCGCCGTTGTTGATGTTGTTGTTGGTGGTGCTGTTGCTGACGTTATTTTATTTTTATCATTCGCGAAACCAATCCTACCCAACTGATTCGATTGTATTCTTGTATTTGGTGATAACAGCACAGAATCAAGTGGTGATCTAGTTTTATCATTTATATTATTATTATTGCTATTGATTAAAGGCGATGGTGGTGCACTGTTCGATGTTGTTGTCAGAATTGATGGACTACTGGCTGGACTTCTTGCCAGAATGAATCGTTTCAACGATTTACTTGTTGATGGAGACATTGGGATAATATCACAGAAGGAGACATCACTGTCTTGCACACATTCTCTCTGCTTGCTATTATTATTATTATTACTATTACTATTATTGATGTTCTCATTTGGATTAGGATACATTGTTAATTGAAAGGTATTAGAACCTCTTGAATTATGAAGGCTAGTATTATGAATATTTGTAGTGTTAGTACGATAATAATTAACCGCTTGTTTTGGTTTCTCTATGCGGTAATTATCACTTTGAGTACTACTAACAGAAGTGGTATTACTAATACTAATACTACTACTATTGTTAACCGCCTTCGACAGACTATCACTAGTATTACCGTCATCCACATTGTTCCTAGTGTTATTGTTGTTATTACTACTGTTATTCTTGTTATAAGGTGAAGCAGTTACAATAACTGTAGAATTATTCAATGTATTATGATATTTCTGAATAATGTCAGTATTGTTCGGCTCATCATGATAGATATAATTGATTTTATTACTTTTAATATGAATCTTATCGTTAGTGTTTATGGTAACTTCGTCTTCATCGTCGTCACTGTCGACATCGTCAGCATCACCATCGCCATCAACATCCTCATTATCACTGTCATTATAGACACAGTCAACATTTTTCGCATTGTTCCTATTGTCAATATTGATAATGGTATTATTGTTTCTTTTTGCATAGGTTGATGATTGTCCCGATGATGAGAAATCAATAGCGTTCGACTGTCTACTTCGTATGATTGTTGTTGTTGTTGGTGGTGGTGGCGAGACAATAATTGTTGAATTAATTGTTGAATCTTTCTTGGAAGTATTATTATTATCCTCGTGTATTGATGATGTTATAATTGAGATATAATGTCCACTTTTTTGTCCTTGATGTATTGTATTGGGATTTTCACGATTAACACTGATATTTGTCTTAGGGCTACTACTACTAATACTACTACTATTATGGGTATAATTAGTAGTATCAGTAGTACTGGGAGTAGAATTAGTCTGAGATGATGATGATGAAATACTGAGGAGGAGCAGGAGGAATTCAAATGATGATTAACTGAACGTTGATTATTCATATTTGGACTACGTGTGAAAGGTGTTGGCGATAAAAGAAAGGCATCTGTACTTGACGACGGGTGTTTTTGTTCATCACGATGTCCAGACGCTGGATAATTTGGTATGATCACTAGTGTTTCTGATATGCTTGAATTTGTTGTTCTACTTGTTGATGTACTATTACAACTACTACCACTACTATTTATTGAGGAATTTGTTGATGAAGTTGTTGATGAATTCGTGTATGATGAAGAATCACATGTATACGATGATGAATCGTAGGATTCTGAGACAGACGAATCAAATTGTTTTTGATTTATATGCGGTTGAATTAGACGAATACTATTTTCTGGATACTGTAATGTGATAAACAGTGTAGAAGTTAGCAACAACAACAAAAACAAAATCAATAACATAGCTGTTATATATATCAAATGGTAAAGAAGTCACCTAAACACTAAGTAATCAGTGCTACTTGTCTTTTTGACAAGTATGCAAAGTTTCTTATTTTACTGGTGTTCTATTAGATAGTTAGAGGTAATCTGCAGAAAGCCCTGCCTTTCCCAGGTTTCATGCTTGTTGGCAATTAGCGGTCAGCGAGGCGTATCTACACCCTTGAAGGAATAGCTCGGTAGCACCGTCTCTCTGTCGCTGACTTCAGCACTGGGTGATGCGGGGTTCGAATCTCAGGAAGGACATAAGTTCCTTCAAAGAGGTTGCAGATACGCCTTGCTAACTGACTGATGAGTGCCAAGAAGCATGAAATCTAGGTGGTGTCTGAGGCTCCTTGCCGTGCAGTGTACCTAGCCTGGCATTTTGGACACATTGCAAACTTAACAGGCAAAATTCAGCCTACACCAAACACAGCACTAGGATCATGACACCAGTTAATTAGCGTCCTAGTAAGTGTGTGGTGAGAGCTGTATGCTAGCCAAAATTGGTAGACAGCAATTTACGTCAATCTTGGTCAGGAGAAAAGAAGAAGAACAAAGACTAACTCAGCAACCAATCACAGCCGACTTTACGTGGGCGGATACGATTAGCAGATATATGGTCTGACGTTCAAAGAAACGGCCACAAAGAGATGACAGATTAACTTTCAGCGAGAGAGCAACCAATCAGAAAACTGTGTTTCTCTGCTGACAATAACGCTAATAATAATGTACATAAAAATCTATAAATACCTGTTGATTTTCTCAATAAACTATCTGTTACCTGGCCCCTGTCTTCTATTGTTACATGTGTAGCTGATTAGAGTAGAATATAACTGCAAAAATTTCCAACTATGAATTGTTTCCTTAAGTGAAAGATTATCTAATAGTGGAAACAAGTGTTCTGTTACGCCACAACACAGTCTCTGCAACTTCTTCTCTACTTACCATTACACTACTGGAAAAAAACTTTTATTGTAGGATACATGCATCATCCGGTCATTATTATGCAAGACAGTGGTATGAAATTACATTGATAAAAAACTGACTAACACCAAATGGTTATTTTCAGGATTGCATTATGACCTGACATTGGTTAGAGAACCATTGGGAAACCCTAGTGGGTGAGTAATGATGAACATTCGAAAAGTAGGCTGACGAAACAGCTGACTGTCGTCCAATGAGTCTCTAACCAATGTTAACTCATAATGAAATCCTGTAATCAATCAAATCAAATCCCGGCAAACCAACACTTGAAGAAATGGCTGTTTTTTAATTGTTGTTTTGTTTTTGACGAGAACTGTTCTCACAGTTTTAATCACTAAAGCATAACACAACATCTTAGGAAGAGGCAAAACACATGCAGTTATCAGGTCATTATCATGTCTCAGTCAAGTTATTATCGCGTTATTACCAAGTCATTGACATGCAATTGTTCTTGCTTCTGATTGGACGCTTGCACAATTCCAATTCTCAACCGGATTGGTTGATTTCCAGTTTAGATAGCAAAGTGTTTTTATTACAACTCTAGTTTTGCAGATCGTATTCTGTTTGCTTGTTTTACAAAATTTTATTTTACTAGTATTGATCGATCTCAATTACACTTAAGGGATGCCTTTAAAAGTGAGTAGACAAAACTACTGTTAGGCTTAAATTCATATTATCAACAAGAGAAGACTTGGACATCACTTAATAGCCAGCTGAACATCTATCATAAGTATAAAGACTTAAATTGACGAATAGGAGTTTAAAGTTATTCTATACATAATGCTTGATTAGGAAAAAGATATGATTTTGTTAATTAGCTACTGTTATCCAAATTAATTTTATTTCGCGTATGACTTATGTCAAATGTCACACAAACTCAAAGACTCACAACAGAAAACCAATAAACTGGCAGAAGAACTAGTACAGCGATTCAAGTGAACATAGAGAAGAAGGGGGTGATGAAGATAATCAACCACCACCACCACCAACAACAACAACAACAGTGACAGACCCCAATCACTATCAATGGGGGAAATTTGAGAGACGTCACTCCCTCCACTTATCTGGCTAGGTAGCATCCTTTCAACTACAGCCGGCGGCACGGATGAGGATGAAGCGAAACAGACATTCACCGCTCTCAAGTTAGTTTGCAAATCTTCTGCTTCACTAATTCAGCATAAACAACAAAATTCGGATTTGCAACAACAGTGTTTAATAAGTCAATCAGTTCTTCTATTTGGGTCAGGAATTTCGCCATCCCGTCACCGAAATCATTTGTAACAGGCCAGTGCAAACTTTCATAAACATAGGAATTCGACCTCCCTACAGTGAAGATCGAATGGCTAACTGGTCAGAAAGAATTAGCAGCAAGAAACTATGGCAATGAACGAACCAACAGGTGAAAACCGATGGATACATTCTGATAAGACTATCGAATGACATCGCAGGTTTGGCCATCACTCGAATGGAACCCAACTGGGGAACAGAGGCATATGAGAGATGAATATGGATAGTCAAAAATAGTTTTGAAAATCTGAAGGTATTTATACGTAGCCTGGTCTTAGGAAATCAACTTCAAAATGTGTTAAATTTAGGCTTCAAGAAAGCAAAGAGCTCTTAAACGTACACCAATACACTTAACTACGGTCCCTGTCATAATGAACACTAACTGCCGCTCTCTGCCAAACAAAATAATGTACCTACAATACTTGATGTCCACTGACACTTATCACAGTACTGCGATAATCACATTACAAGAAACATGGTTACACGAACTGTACGATGACAATCTCATCTCTCTAAAGGACTTCATCCTATTTAGACAAGACCGAAAATGTTGTAATAAGAAAAATGGGGGTGGAGTAGCAACTTTCATTAACTCAAAATGGTCTATTTCTAATAACGTTTGCTCCTCATTTTCAAATGACTTCATAGACTGCATCACCGTCAAATGTCGTCCCAAACATCTCCCCAAATATAAACACATCTTTATCCCAAACATGTACATATCTCCAAGTTGGTCACTACCTAATCTTTCAAATTTTGCTGATGAATTCACCATGTTTGCTGCCGCCAACTTCGATAACTCTCTATCTGTTATTACTGGGGACTTCAACTCGTCAGATTGCTCCTTCCTTGAAGCACTTGGTCACTCTTACATTGTCAAATTTCCCACTCGACTAGACAAAACACTTGATTTAGTTTTTACAAATGACGAAGGAATCTATGAAGCACGTAAACGTGCACCGATCCTCAACTCTGATCACTGCATTGTTCGTGTTCTACCAAAAATTTACAACAAAACACATATCAAAGTCTTCTCGCATCTGTCTATGAAAGCACAACAAAGATGCTACTCATCCGAAAACTTACTCAATCTAAGGAGCATGTTACAAAATACTAACTGGGACTTATTCCATGAAAGTTCATTAGATGACACAATTGTCAATATAACGGATTATCTTAAGTTTTGCCTTGATATATGCTGTCCCAAACAAACTCTATTCAAACGCCTCGACCGTTTCTCATCTCCTTATCTCAAACAACTTCGCAGGAAAAAAGAAACTTTATACAAATCCAAAGACAAGTTAGGACTCAAAAAGATTAATGCTCAGATCAAATCTGAAATCAAAAATCTTAATGTTATCTATAATGATACACTTTTATCATGTAAATCTCCGATCAGTATGTGGAAACTTTTTAATGAAATTACTGGTAATAGTAAGCGTTGTAATACTTTTCCCTCTTATGATGTTAATGCTCTTAATCAGTCTTTTATACGCTGTCCTTCTACTTTAACTACTTCTAATGTTACCTATCATGTAGCTGAAAACTTTCATGACTTTAATACTCCCGATGTTCTAAAATGTCTTAAAACACTCAAGCCCTCACGTAGCCTAGGTCCTGATGGTATACCTGCCTATGTTCTAAAACAATGTGCAGATGTGTTGTGTTCTCCACTAACCAACATCCTAAATGCTTCTTTCTCCAAAAATATCATACCTGATGCATGGAAAGACATCAAAATTGTCCCTGTCCCTAAACCTGGAAACGGCAAGAACGTAAAGTTCAGACCCATTGCCATCACTTCCCCGTTTCTAAAGATTATAGAAAAACTAATACTTCTTAAACTTGAACCCTCCCTTAAAAACTTCGAAGACCCCAAACAATTTGCCTATAGACAGGGTAGGAGTACATTAGACGCTGCAGCTGTCTTACACAACAACATTGTCTCATCATTAGATAAAGGTGCCAAGTACGTCCGCTGCACGTTTCTTGACTTCACTTCTGCTTTCGACTCTGTTCCTAGATGTCTCCTGCTAAATAAGCTCTCTTTGACGAAAACTGAGTCTTGGGTCAGTAACTGGTTGCATTCCTACTTCTCTAACAGAATGCAGTACACCGTGTACAAAGGTAAATCATCCTCTGCTGTACTCACTGAAGCCGGAGTCCCCCAAGGCGCTGTATTCTCCCCACTTCTCTTTTCTTTCTTTCTACATGACTTACCATCTTCAAATGACATTAATTTTGTCAAATACGCTGACGATCTGTCTGTATCTTTGCCTATCAAATGTCAAAGCGACTGCTCTAAACTTATTGGCTTTCTGTCAGAAATCAGCCAGTGGTCCAAGGAAAATGGTCTTACTCTAAACCCCTCCAAATGCCAAACGGTCAATTTCACCTTTAGGCATAAATCCGACCTAAACAAACTGTTTGGCTCTTACGAGGTGAACAACATAGATGGCACTGAAATTGAAACCAAGTCGGAAATTAAATACCTAGGCGTCATTCTATCTGCTGATCTCTCCTGGTCGTCTCATATCTTAGCAATTTCTAAGAAAATATTCCGTCTTACCTTCTACATCAAGAAGTTAAAACATTCTGGTATTACCCAACCCTTACTCCTACAATTCGTTAACTCTCGCATTCTGCCTATTATTCTCTATTGTTCCCCCTTAGTTTTTCCCGGGCTACTGAAGAAAGACTATAACATTTTACGCAGGATGTTAAATGTTGTTAGCAGGGTAAGCAACGTGCCACTTAACCAGCTTGCTAATACTCTGGTTGACAGGCACATGGACTCATGTGAAAAATGGGCCAAATCTATTTTATCTAACTCACACCACCCTCTTCACTCACAACTCTCCCCCTGCATCTCATCAGGTAAAACCAGAAGCCAATATAGAAAACTATATGCTCGCACTAGCAAGTACAAAAACTCAACAATACCCTACTTAGCTCGTGTTCTGTGCGATAAAGAAAGCATTAGGCGTGACACCTATAATTCATTAAATAGTCAGTAGTACAACTGGATCTCGTCTTTCCAACCCACGTCATCAATATGTACAACATTTTCTTTCTTTCTTTTCCTTTTCTCTCTCTTCTTTTTCCGTTATGTGCTGCTTTATTTCTTTCTCTCGCTTACGCCTGTTAATAAGACAGCTCCCACTTTTCTAACACCTTCAAACACTGTTCAGCTTTACCTTTGCTACTGACATGCCAATGTATTGTTGTAATAATGAACTGAGATTTCCTCAATCTATGTAGAATTCCATTTATTGATAATGTACTAACTGGATGCAATACTGCAGTAAAAATGCTGAGAATTCCATTCTGTATCACAAGTACTGTTTTGGAATAAAGAATATTATTATTATTATTATTATTATTATTATTATTATTATTATTATTATTATTATTATTATTATTATTATTATTTGGGAATATCTCAGTAGGTCATCTCTCCATTTAAACGATCAACTCTTTGTATGAGGTTTTATCAAATTTCCTATATGAAATGTAGCGAGTTCAACATTAGATTTAATGGATAAATCAAATCACACCATATACTTTTGTTTGCATGTGAATAAGAATTTTGATTGTATTGTTTTATTTTCAGGTAGACTTGATTATTCTACTTGTATTTTGTAAGTAGTATATAAATAAACAGGTAAAATTTTCAATTTTTATTATATGCAAACGCCTACGTGTCTTTGAAAACGTACTAGTTTTATGTGGGAAAAAGTCTAACAAAATCAGTAAATGATAACACAATTTAGTCAATGAACATTTAATGCTTTGTTTATTCGGACCGGTCTCCATTTGGCGGGAGACAACAATGGCTTTCGTTGCTTAATCTTAAGCTAGTTGGCAGAGGACTGGAGAAATAGGATCAGAAGTATTAGTGTGCATTTCGGAGAGATAGTGTTGAATGTTGCACTGCCTTCGTGATAACAAAGTATGCAAAAAGTCTTACTATGTCATCTTTTGTCTTGTTTAGAAAACTGTATTTTCCGTCTAAACTTGACTCACCCTTCCCAACCCCATCCTTTTTTGACTATTTTACAAAAACACATTTCCTGTGATTACGTAACCTGTATTCTCTTCTATACTCTTTCTCGTTAAACTTTGTTTCTACCCATAGATAATCTGTTTAACTCTGTCCTTTTGTCTTCAACCATAGTCATCCAACTTTCCTATATTCAGTCAGTCCTTTTCACTCTTAGTTATTCAAAAACTTGCAACTAAAACATTCCTGACTAACGGTAGTCTTAGTCTCCACTAATTTCTCATTGTCATTGTGGAGAAAGTATACTCAAATCTTTGATGTAATTTATGTAGATTTTGTATTGTTCATGTTGTATGCAGCCAGCTGAGAAGAATCCTTGGAATAATAATGAAGGCAATGAGCTCACAATATCCTGATACATGTACATTTGTCATTCTGGCCTTATTGAAATTTATTAATGGGATGAATTGTATGACAATTTAAAGGGATTGAGAAAACTTCAGGCAAAATTAAGGATATGCAGCAATTTTCTAGTGTGATTTGAGGGAAGCACCTCCTAGTTATACTGATTTGCCCTTGAAATACAAACGCAATCTGATAAAGTGCTTGGTCCACCACAGAGCAAGAATAATCTGCTCGGAGGAATGTCTTGATGAGGAACTTAATAATATCAAACGGTTGCTAAGTGAAAATGGTTATCCAGAAAAGTTTATTGATAAGAATATGAATCTAAAATCAAGGCAGCCCAAGGTACCAACAGTTCCTAAAAAGGCCTTATTCTTACAAATGCAGTTCCTTGGGGATAACATCAGTGAGATACTAACACAGCGCCTTAGGAATCGCGGTAAAAAGAGCATTCCCTGCTGCCGAATTACGAACACTTTCTTCGGGAGTAAAAGACAAACTGCCTAATTTCGCCTCTTCCATGTGTATCTACCAATTTAACTGCTCCTGTGGAGCCAGTTACATAGGCCGTAAAATTAGGCGTGTTTCCCGTCGAATTTCCGAACATCAGCCTGTGTGGTTAAGCAAAGGACAAACAAAATCTATTCGCAGCGCTATTCTATCTCATCTTGGGGATACACAACACAAGGTTGACGTTGACCATGCTTTCAGGGTCATTTACCACAACGAACTCAATTTTGCCTTAAGAGTTCGACTACTAAATATTGCTGAGGTTGGCTGTTGGGATCCATATTAACAAGCCTAATTTGTGCATCCAAAAGAAGTTAGTTCAGACATTATCATTACCTTGGCCATCTAGGTTTGAATAATCCTGAATTTTTGTGGAATTTTCATAATTTTAGTTGATATTCCATTTGCTACCATATCTTTATTATTATAATTATAATTTAAGCATCTTTAATGAACTGTAATTCCATTGTGATCTTACTTTACAAATCGATATCATTATTTAAAAACTCTAATATTGTTATTGACTACTATTCTAGAATATTCTGTGTGTACAGACATATATATATAATTGTAGAGCCAGAAGAGGAATTTATCGGAAAGGATATTCTTTGCTCAATTATAGATGTCTTAATGTCTTAATGCGTCGGTGGCACAGCGGTTAGGACTCTCGTCGACCATGCACATGGTCCGGGGTTCGATTCCCTGCCGACGCACATCCGATATCAATGGTCAGCCTGCAAAATTTGGGCTACCGATATCACACGCAGAAAATTCCATATTAGTACCATAAATACGGTGTGGAATCAAGCTATAATCAAAAATAAAAAGATCTTAAAAACTATCTGAACATTGTCCAGCCTACTGCCTAACGTCTTCTAAAGTATGAAAATAACAAGAATTGTTTCATGTTAACCCTTTCAAACGGTGATTAATCATTCCTTTTGCATCCTGAGCAGAATATAGGCCTCCAGGTTTTCTTGAAATTTCACTAGTGGTACTGTTGTTTGTTTCTGCGGTAGGATTTTTTTAGCCTCACGCCCAACCATTCCTCTTTAATTAACACTTACTATCGACAAGTAAAGTAGGCTAAGTTTACGAATCCATCATCCAGGGAACTAGCCAGGACCTTGATGGGTGGCTAATGACCATTGTACAAACTGAACCACCAACTTATCAAAGTACCAAGATTTAATCCTTTTTGTATACCCCTCACAAGAACAATCAGGGTTACAAACACAAGTCCGAAATAATTATGATTCAAGATAATATATACAAATTATTTTAAATATGATTACCTGTTTATCATTTTTGTATGTGACTATTGTATTCGTAGTAGTGGACGAAGCAGGCGGAGCAGAAGCAGAAGAAGGCACAGTAATTGTTGCATTATTTGTAGCTGAACTGCTATTTACACTATTCGTTATTGTAGTTGTTGGCAGTGTCACATTCGTTGTGTATATACACTTTTCTATTGATGTTTTCACTGCACCACTTGTTTCTGAATGTTGTCCTGGTCGTTCAAAATCTCTAATAACAATGATGGATTTTGATGAAGTTGTTGAATCATTCCCTGAAGATCCATAACTATCTGAACTGAGTTTTAAAATAAAGATAAATTATCATTACTATTATTATGAACATAATTAGGATTATTAATATAATAATGGCTTCAAGGATTGGTTTGTAGAGATTTGATTGATTGGTTGCAGGATTTCATCATGAGCTGACATTAGTTAGAGAATCATTGGAAAATCAACAGGGAGTACTGGAAAGCCGTTTAGTCAGCCTAGTTTGGGACTCTTCATCAGTACGCACCCACCGGGGTTCAAACCCAGGACTTTCTGGTTACAAAGCGAGCAAGTGGGAAATCTTGACAAGTAGGGTGCATCTGGTCGGGTGATAGGATAAATACGCGCCAGCGATGACGTTGGCTAGCGGTCGCGCTATGTTGTGAATTGGAAGAAGTTAGAATTCATCCCAGTGGCTTAATGGTCTACGAGCCGACTCGCCTTGTAACCAGAAGGCTTCGAACCCCGGTTGGTGCGTACTGGTGAAAAGTCCCAAACTAGACTGACGAAACTGCTGGCTGTCCAGTACTGGAGTGCTGGTTTTCCAACGGTTCTCTAACCGATGTCAGCTCATGATGAATTCCTGTAACCAAATAATGGCTTCATTCTGGATCGTAGTCAACCCAGAAGACAATTTTCACTGTATTCCATTACAAAATATAGATATGATGGAGAAGATTTGTAGCTCAGGTGGGTGATTTTGATGTAGTTGCGTTCTCTCAGCTGGATGGTTTATTTGCAAAGCTTTCATTGCCCTACTAGACAACAAACATCTTCAGCGTATACTTCACTTTGATTAAGTGAGCTTTTAGATTTCTCCATGAGTTTATTAGTCATCTCTCCGGAAAATACACAAAAACAACCAATCACGTTCAAGGTTACCTAACCAGGAGAGATGACTAATAAACTCGTGGAGAAATCTAAAAGCTCACTTCAATTCAAATTTAAGTATGCACTGAAGATGTTGCTTAGTAGGGAAATGAAAGTTTCACAAATAAACTATCCAGCTCAGAGAACACAAGTGCATCAAAAATTACAAAATATCCACACTTCGTATAGAGGATCTTCAAGAGAAACAGTAACTGACAGTATATGATATGATGCGACCTGTTTTACTGGTCTGAAGTAAGATCAAATATCCTAAGTTATGTTACTTCCGAGAAGCCTGTACAACAGTAATAGAGAAGATTTGTAGCTCATGTGGATGATTTTGAATTAGTTGTGTTCTCTGAGCTGATTGATTTAATTGTAAAGCTTTCGCAATGCACACAGACTAAATACTCAACTATAGTAGTAATAACCCAATTACTACGCATAAAAGGAACTGTGTGCAGACATTGTCTAAAAGAGTTCAAACAAAAAACTGTAGTACTAATGCAGTGTTAAAGAGAATCGAGGTAAAATACCTACTACCTGTCTTCAAAAAGAATAGACATCTCCCTGAGAAATTCATCAGAAAGTCTTTAAACAACAACAACAAATATTAGATAGTCGGATGCGATCGGCAGGAAGCCTTGGACCTAGGTTTCGTGCTAGTTGGCAGTCATCAGCGAGCGTATCTGCAACCTTGAAGGAACTCATGTCCCTTCTGAAATTCGAACCCGCGTCACCAGAGCTGCAGTCAGAGAGAGACGTTACCACTGAGCTATTCGGGCTCGCGATTGACCTCCTGTAGGACTGTAGTGGGTATTTTGATTGAACACTAGTAACTACTGTGACGTGTCTAGTCCTTTCTTTGGTGCAGACTGAATTCTATCAGTCAGGTTTTGCAATGTGGCCACCATTCTAGGTAGCTCGCTATCATGGTGCACATTGATTTGATGATATTAGATAGTTGGAGGCAATCGGCAGGAAGCCTTGGACTAGACACGTCACACTAGTTACTAGTGTCCAATCAAAACAACAACAAATAGCCGTCATCAAAGGCCACTGAAAAATTCACTCTACCATATATATAAAGAATATCTCTGAAATAATGGATAGAATATTAACACCATTTGAAATAAACATAGCACACAAGCCAGTAAACACAATTACTTCATTCGACATTGTGGAGAGCAAAAGATCCAACAAAAAAAGAAGATAAAATTAATACCATTTACAAAATAAATTGTATGAACTGCGATAAACATTACATCTGTCAAAGTGGGCGTCCCCTTCATGTTTGAATCCAAGAACATAAAGTAGCTGTAGAAAGACATGATATATATATATATTCTTTCTTATCAATGCATGTGGATAATTACGGACACCAATTAGATGATTGAGATAATGTAGAAATTTTAAACAGGGCGAGGAAACACTAAAAATGCAGTCAGAGAATTTCTAGAAGCCTGGATGGTACTCAAGTGAATCAGCGATTAACAAACATATTAATATATAGACCAAATTTACCAACTAACCAAGAAGAAATCACAACGCAAGAACGTTGGAATTCCAAGTCAACAAAAATGATCAATAGAGATGTAAATTAACAACCAATGAACCATGACAATGGTTGTCAGTAGGGAGATAGAATTATATCATCGTTTATGGAAAATTTAAATGAGTTCATTTTATACTAAAACCCGCACTGAAGAGATGTTGTCTAGAAGGCGGACGATTCAAACGTAAATCGCCAACCAGTTCATAGAACATAACTAATTCAAAAGCTTTATAATAATAGTTTGAAAACTAATTAAGAATTGCGCGTCAGTATATGTTGCTATTCAAGGACAATAATTGAACGATTAAAACAATAAGAAATAGAGAAAAATCAATTTATTATGCTCAATAGAAATTAAGGTATCTAAGAGATTTAAACACTGGTTTGAATATGAAGTAGTTGGAACATTTCGATAGTTTTTTCAAAAGGTTATCTAGAGCTTTCACTTCAAAAAATAAGTTTTAAAATTAGGTAAGCTCATCTTGTAATCAGGAGGTCGTGGGATCGAGACCCGGTGGGTGAGTACTGACAACGATTCCGAACCTAAGCTGACGAAACAGATGCCAAGTACTCTTAAGGATGAAGTCACCTTCACCTCCAGTGAGAATTCATCACCATTTTGGTTCATTAACAGGTCAGGAGTCAATACGAATACTCGCCAGCAATGACACTGGCTATTGATCGTCCCGATAAAGTCACCAATTGGTAGAAATTAGAATTCATGGACTGACTGACTGGCCATTGAAGAGTCGGGTCCCAGTGGTTGACTGGTCTACGAGCTGGCTAGCTTTCCTTGTAACTGATAGGTGATGGGACGAAACCCAGTCAGTGGGGTGGGTGCATAGTGACGATGAGTTCCAAAGTACACCTGACGAAACAGCTAGCTGTCTGTTAGTACCCAGATAGGAATTTTCAATGGTTTTCCCGCTGATATCAGTCCTTTAGTCAAAAACTTGAGAAACAAAACAATTCCACGCACACAAACTCTTGAAAGCTTAGAATTACTGAATACTGTGTCAGTTTATTTACCCTTTAAAGGTATGATTACCTGTGTCACTGCAATCGTGATATGAAAATTGAGGTAGCTGGCGAAATCGTGTCTATACAGACGTCAGAATTTGAAGTAATATTAATTATTGAAAAAACAAGCAAAAGAAACAGAAAATTCTCATAACATCCATCACGTCCATAGCCTGACGTGTTAACATATTCTTACATGTACCTAACTCAAACATTACACTGAGGTATAACTCATATTGTGAAACGCCTACACAATTCAAAATAAGGTCTACTGTGTTTTTGTGCTCATTATATTGTGATTCAAATTACACAGATCAAAATGTTGTCACGTGTAAAGAGACCTTCTTTTCATCACTCTAGTAATCATTCTCGAAAACACGATGACATAAGAAAATCAACAACGTGACAAATGGTGATGATGATCGAGGATAATGGCGATCAGGATATTAGAGAGAAAAGAATAAGAAGTTCAGCGTAAAGACAACTAACTATCTTTCCTGCGATTCCATTTTCAAACGTAGCTGTACATTGGCATTTATTTACAATCATAAGTTTACAGAGATACAATTATCCTGATTTAATTCCACACAGTGACGAACGAAGGAGATCATGAAAGTTTATAGGTGTGAATATAAGTTAAATGTGGCTAAGAAATAAAATTCCACAGGATTTGAAACTAGTTTTTTTTAACGAATGCAGCTTCGAATAGGATGACCATGGAAACAAACTAAAATAATAATTTTTTTACAATTTAAAATGAAAAAAAACAAAGCGAAAAACTAAGGAGTCAAACAGAACTCGATCTTCAAGTATTGCTTTGTAAGGATTTGATTGATTGGTTACAGGATTTCATTATGAACTGACATCGGTTAGAGAACCATTGGGAAACCACCAAGGGCGTACTGGATAGCCACCTTTTCTGTCAGCCTGGTTTGAGATTCTTCATCAGTACGCACCCACCCCACTACCAGCGTTCCAATCTAGGACCTTCTGGTCACAAGGCGAGCTAGTAGACAATTCAGCCAATGGGATCTGATCCAGTAGCCAGTCCATGAATTTCAACTTATGTCAATTCACGACATAGTGCGACTGGTACTAGCGAATGTCACTGCTGGCGAGTATTTGTCCTCACACCCGAACTAGATCTATGGTATTAAATATCGAGGTTGGACTAGTTTCTTTTGAACAACACATAGTTCCGGCTTTGCAATGCATATAGTGAGGGCTTCTGTAGTACGTAGAAGCTGGAAACACACTGCCTTCAGTAGATTTTTTGCTTACTTTGTAAATGACTCAAAACGTGTTAGAGAACATTATCTAGCATGTCTGCAAAGAGGAGGCACTGGTTCAGTTAGAAGCGCCATAGTTGAACACCTCGTCAACACGTGTTACAGCATCTCAAATAACTCATCATTCAGAGTCATTTACAAAGTGAATATAAAAAGTCCTGCGTCTCCGAATTCTTTGTACCGCAGAAGTCCTCACCATATGCATCGAAAAGCTTGAACTATGTTTTCAAAAGAAACTAATCTAACCTATACAAATAACAACAGATGTAGTTCAGTCTGACTCAGCTTTCGTTTTTGCTTTTTGTCATTTTGGAGCGCTGGTTTTCCAATGCTTCTCTAACTAATGTCAGCTCATGATGAAATCCTGTAACCAATCAGTCAAATCCCTACAAACCAATACTTGGATATTCAAATGAACTGTCGTCAAGATTTGATAGAATAGTTCTAAAATATTTGGGCGCCGAGTGAGAAGTAGACATTTGTAAAAAATTATATTTGTAAAGTCTCAGCGAGATTGAAATGAGTAATTCCAACGTTTCCTGTGTTCGGCAATCTGGTCCGAACTTCTTCAAGGAGATTAATCGAAATTAACATAACAGAGGTTTATATATAAAAAAGGAACATCACTTGTTTTTAAAAACTTTGTCCAATCATGAGTCATTCAACAAGTATCAACAAGTATAATAAACAAAATTTTATGAGCTGTGATCAAAATTTGACCTTGGACTTACAAATATAGCTGTCGAGTCACCTGACAACTCCAGTAGGTCGAATAAAGCAGCTCAATCTTCAGAAAGAAGACAAAGCAATAAGTCCGACAGGGTGCTTCTACTAAACTCTAATCCTAAACACCATAATTTTGAAAATACGTCTAATCATAAAATTCTAGATGTGCGTCGGTGGTATAGCGGTTAGGACGCTCGCCAACCATGAACATTGTTCGGGGTTCGACCTCCGGCCGACGCACTCCTTTACCTCGCTAAGCCAGATATAATGCTGGTGAAGAGGAAAGGTTGGGCATGAAGCTAGCAACCCCATCCTGTGAAATAAACACTGCTACAGAAACTTCAAGCCACTAGCTTGAAACCCTATGTTCCACCGGGGAACGTGAAGAAAAAAATTTTAAAAAATAAAATTCTAGATACTAACAGTTTGAACAGACATGAAGGCGTGATGTTAGCTGATGCATAGGAAATCCTTATTAATAAATAAAAAATGGATATGGACAGTCGAGAATTCTGACCAAGTATTAATAATTAGTGATACATATCCATTTTTTATTTATTAATAAGGATTTCCTATGGATCAGCTAACATCACGCCTTCATGTCTGTTCAAACTGTTAGTATCTAGAATTTTATGATTAGATGTATTTTCAAAATTATGGTGTTTAGGATTAGAGTTTAGTAGAAGCACCCTGTCAGACTTATTGCTTTGTCTTCTTTTTGAAGATTGAGCTGCTTTATTCGACCTACTGGAGTTGTCAGGTGACTGGACAGCTATGTTTGTAAGTCCAAGGTCAAATTTCGATCGCAGCTCATAAAATTTTGTTTATTATACTTGTTGATACTTGTTGAATGACTCATGATTGGAGCAAGTTTTTAAAAACAAGTGATGTTCCTTTTTTATATATAAACCTCTGTTGTTATGTTAATTTCGATTAATTTGCCTGGAGAAGTTCGGACCAGATTGGCGAACACAGGGAACGTTGGAATTACTCATTTCAATCTCTCTGAGACTTTACAAATATAATTTTTTACAATACTTGGATAATCTTCAATACTTCGCCATTTTCTTTTTAACAAATCAGAGGCATATTTTTTTCCTCAAGTGTTAAAATTAAAACAAAAATGATTTCGTATAAAACAGATGATTTAAGGCTTCTAATGTGTTATTCTATACTATTATTAGCAGATTGATTCATCTATTAGACACACGTTATCGATGGAAAAAATGAAACGTATTATTGATATAAGTATAAAACTTGGGCACTGCGGTAGAGTATAACTCCATTATGGATAAGATTTTATTTTGATAAAGTGTCACACAGTGTGGTTGTACAGTAATATTTACTGATGACCACCTTTCGAGCACAAACTATTGCCTCTCATAATCATATGAAGTCACTCACACAACTTTTTACTTCATTTATATACATGAGTGGAATTGATTAGATATTGCAATAAAAATCAGTATTGGATAATGTACATTCAGAAATAATAATATTAGTGTTATCAATCAAATACAATCAGATGGGAAATAAGACGAGTGCTTATTTATAGTCAAAATAAGTTACTTCTTAGAATGTTGTGATGTGCTTGAATTGAAATAGAATTTTGAGATTATTTATTATTCTCCTCTGATTTGACTGACTGGTGGTAATAATATCTTCCATGCATATCTCTGGTGTTTGCATTGAGTCATTTCTCTTGCATGTGTTGGGTGTAAATTACTCAATGAACCAGGATTCAGTAATCAATCTCTCTCTCCACCTACCTAGATTACTTCTAAGAATCTTAACCCTCTCCCACCCTATTGTGTGGTTGTGTGTTAATGCGTGCAGTGCAATGCAATAGCTGAGCTTTTTTCTAAATTGCTCATCCTCTCAGCGTCAACCATTCTTACCTTAGCTAAATTCTTATGTTCTCATAATCTGACTACCCCCGACCTACTAGTTTGACCTATGTAATTGACTTCACAGTCATCGCAGGGTATTTCGTACATTATATGATTTTGTTTAATTGGGCAGAATGGTTGACCCTGAAAAGATTAGTAATTTAGAAAAAAAGTCAGCAACTGCACTGCATGCATTAACACAAAACCACACAACAAAGTGGATGGGACAGAGTCAAAATCCTAAAAAGTATTATAGGTGGACGGAGAGGGAGAGATTGATTACTGAATCCTTGTTCATTGAGTCTACACACAACACATACAAATACCAGAGATACCAGAGATATTATTACCGCCAGTCAAACTAGAAGAGAATAATAAATAATCTCAAAATTCTATTTCAATTGACGTACATCATAATATTATAACAAATTACTTATAATGACTATAGAAACACTCGTCTTATTTCCCATCTAACTGTAATTGATCAATAACACTCATATTAATAATTCTGAATGTACATTATCCAATACTGATTTCTACTAAAATATCTAATCAGTTCCACTCATGTATAAAAACGAAGCAAGAAAGTTGTGTGAGTGACTTCATATGATTATGAGTGGCAATAGTTTGTGCTCGAAAGGTGGTCATCAGTAAATATTACTGTATAACCACACTGTGTGACACTTTATCAAAATAAAATCTCATCTATAATGAAACGTATTATTTTCTGATCTTTAGTTAATCATTAATTAATTAATTTAGATATTTCTTGGCAGTCTCTCACTCTGTCTGTCTTGCGCATGCAAATACACAAAATTTAAGTAGGTTCTTAACCTATTTCTGTTCTCTGTCTGAGTTGGTTGATTTAACCGGGAAGCTTTCGTTGTCCTCCTTCTAGACAATATCTCTTCAGTGTACAGGTTTTAGAACTAAAGGAACCTACTTGAATTCTTCATAAAACGATAATATATATTTTGTGTCTCCCTGCTGACAACCATCACGGTGATGATTCCTTCCTAATTTACATCTGTACCGATCATTTCTGTCATTCACTTGGAATTCCAACTTTCTTGTCATGTGATTTATTTCTGGTTAGTTGGTATATTTGGTCTGTAGAGGTAATGCGTTTGTTCATTGCTGTATCATTGGTGTACCAGCCTTCTGGAAATTCCCTGACTTAATTTTTTCGTGCTTCCTCTATTTAAGATTTCTGTGTTGTCCCGATCAAGTTCCTGTCCGTATATATCTAATAAATGCGTCGGTATGAATTTGTGTTCTTGGATTGGGACTCGAAGGAGATGCCCACTCTGACAGATGAAATGTTTATTTCAGTGCTTACAGTCTATTTTGTAAATCATGGTGTTCGTCTCATTTTCTTTTTCTGTTGGATCTTCTGGTTTGCGTAATATCGAATGAAGTGATTGGGCTGGCTTGTGTCCTATATCTATCTTAATATCCTGGCTGTTATTTCAGAGATATTCGTTATATATATATTGTAGAGTGAATTTTCTAGTGGCCTTGAACTCTGGGTTTCGTTGGTAGTACAACTAGAGTTTAAGGACTTTTTGATGAAATTGCGTATGGGTATTCATTTTTTTTGAAGACAGTTAGTGGTAGATATTTCTCTTCCATTCTCTTCAGCATCAGAGTTCTCAGTGTGTTTGGATCTGTTATTATCATTATTATTGTTCTTTTGGGTTCCTAGTGGAACATAGAACTTCAACTGCACGTCTCCACTTGCTTCTGTCTTCTGCTGTACTTTTCACCTGCATCCATGTTATTCCATACTGTTTCATCTCCTCCTCACACGATCTCCTCCATGTCACACTTGGACGTCCCACTCGCCGCTTCCCTTTCGGGTTCCACCGGAGCTATGGCCTGACGCGTGATTTCACCCAACGGCCTCCTCAGCGAATGTCCAATCCATCTCCACTTTCTCCTGCATATTTGTTGGGTGATTGGTTCTTGTTTTGTTTGTTCCCATAGTTTCTTGTTTGTGATTCTTTCCGGCCATCTGATCTTCAGTATAGAGCGAAGACAGCTGTTGATAAAGGTCTGCAACAGGCTGTTGGAAATATTCTTGGTGACCCACCAAGTTTCTGATCCGTACGCATAGAAGAACTGACTGACTTGACGTTTGTATTGAAAATCCGAATTTTGCTGTTGATGTTGAGTGACGAAGATTTCCAGATTGGTTTCAGGTTGATGAATGTGTTTCTCGCCTTCCCGATTCTCGATTTGACATCCTCGTCCGTTCCTCCTAGGTGTTTTTGATAACTGAAACATTTACAAAACCCTGTAGAAATCGTAATACTGTAGCAGCCGGTTAAGCTAATAAACCTAAACTTCGCTGGTAGGTGAGTTTGGTAAAGAAGGAAGGCTGCATAAATATATTACCATCACAAGTATTGAGACTTCAGAGTTCAACCTTGAATCTCTACTTCCTACAAGAAACTCAAATAGAAATGAAAAAGTATTGATCGATTTCATCTAACTAAAATTCTGTTCTGTGTCAAAATTTATTTTGAAAACGAGATTCATTTGATTTTCAATATCATTGATAGGAAATTGTATGAGTGACTTCGACGTAATCTGCTTCAGTGTGCTATATATTTCAACATTCATGAATTAAATATATGCATCCACTCCGTATTGAAGATCAAATGGCTAGCCAGCCAAAAAGTATTAGCAACAACAAACTCTGGGAAGAAATGAACCAGGAGGTTGTTGCCCACAAAAATATGTAAAAGAAAATGGACATAACTCCGATGGTAATTTGGTGCAGATTATTCGTGGAGGAGGAGATGACGGACTATGGGCAGTTGTGTCGGAAGCTTAAGAGGACTGCAGAGAAAGTGGAGTTCTGATGTTGAATATATAAACATATATATATATGATTGATTAAAAATTCCCACTAAAAATCAAGTTCCTGGAGCAACGGCAAATATAACTCTCTTCACAAGCGTAGTTGAATTGGTAGATACAAATAAAAGCGGCTAGTTTTTCTAGGTACTGCATCTTTCAGTCGAGGAATCACCATCGGTCGTGTAGAAAATAAGACGTGTAGATCGCCAGCATTAAAAGTTCTTTGAAGTGATTTTCTTAAATTCTTCGTATCTACCAATTCAAATGCGCTTGTAGTGGAACGAGTTATATTGGCCGTTGCTCTAGGAACTTGATTTTTTGTGATCGCTCAGGAACACATACCAGTGTGGTTAAATAAAGGTGTGGTGAAAACTATCAACAGTTCAATATTTGATCACCTGGTCCAAAGGAACCGGCCACAAAGCCAGCCAGAATTGAAGAATTATTCTCTACCATCTACCGAGTGCCAAATAAACTGCCCAAAACATCCAGGTTCTGCATGCTTTAAATAGCAAAGGCAATCGTGATTCGCATGAAACATCCCTCGCTCTGTGTGCAGAAGAAGCAAGTCCAGCCACTACTACTGCCCTGTAGTAGGGACTATAATTTCATCATTTTGTACTGTTTTCTTTCCTAATTTTTCTGACATTCAGTGTATTGTTATATTGTTGCTATCGAACTGTAATCCATTGAAATTATTACCGATTCGATGCTATTTAAACAACATTATTACTGTTAATAACTCTAATTCATTCATTATTATGTATATCTGTATAACTGTAGAACCTGATTAAGAGCAGGTTATCGAAAAAAATATTCTTTGTTCAGTAACCATTCTTATGAAATATATATATATATAATTGTTTGATTGGAATGCCTTTATGTCATCATTACTTTTATAATATTAAGAATGAAAATATATTTTCTGATATTTTATGGAAATAGTTAGGAAAGAAAGCGAGAAGGTTTAACAACAAAGACAAATTATGTCCAAGTGTTGGTTTTTGCAGGGATTTCATTGACTGGTTACAGGATTTCATCATCAGCTGACATTGGTTAGAGAAACATTGGAAAACCACCTGGGAGTACTAGAGAGCCAGCTGTTTCGTCAGCATGTTGTGAGATTCTTCATCAGTACGCACATAACCCACTGACAGTGTTTGAAATCAGGACCTTCTGATTACAAGAGGAGCTTGTGAATTAGCAGAAATCGGTATTCATGGACTGGTCGTTGGATCTGGTCCCAGTGACTTAATGGTCTTTGAGCTAGCCTTGTAACCAGAAGGTCGTGGGTCAGAACGCAGTCGGGGGGTTGATACATACTACTGAAGAGTGCCAAACTAGACTGACAAAACAGCTGGCTGTCCAGTTTTTCAGTGTTTAGTTTTCCAATGGTTCTCTCAGCTCATCATGAAATCCCGTAACAAAGAATATCAAATTTGGGTGGTAGAAAAGGCGTAAATTAGAACAAAAAAGTTCAGACATAGTGGACAAACAGTAATGTTCGCTTTGTGGTGAGAGCCGTCTGCGAACAAGCCAAAATTGTAGACAATCACTTACGTCAATGTTGTTTACGTCCCGAATCGAGGACATGAGAAAAAGAATAACAAAGCCTAACCTTGAAGAACTCACCAACCAATTACAACAGAATTGACGTGTGCAAATACGATTCCCAGATATATGGCTTAACTTTCTAAGAAATGGTCAAAAGCAATGCAGAATAACCTTTCAGCAAATATGAGTAAAAATCCAACCAGTAGTCAGATATAACGTAAATGTTGACATCTCATATGTAAATGATAGACTAGTTTTATTCATATTACTCAGGTTCATCCAACTAAAAAAAAAACACATATTAAGAAATGCTCATCCTGCATGTCACTGCTAGCCACCATCAACCAAACGATATTGTGGTGAGAGCTGGCTGTAAGCCAAAAATTACAGATAGCAGTTTAAGTCAATGTTACCTCCAGAATCAAGGTCATGAGAAAAAACTGGAAAAAAGCTCAACCTTGAGGAACTCAACAACCAATCACATCAGACTTAACGTGTGCAAATACAGTTCGCAGATATATGGCCTGACTTTCTAAGAAACGGTCGGTCACAAGCAGTACAGAATAACCTTCAGCAAGAAAACAACCAATCAGAAGACGTTGCTTCTCCACTGACAATGATATACATAAAAATCTATAAATATCTGTTGTCTGGCCCTTGTCTTCTGTCGTTACAGCTTCAGTGAATACAAATCAGGGTAAACACATATATTCACTTTCATAAATGAGTACAGAGACCAGCCAGCAGCAGCAATTACTACTACTCACGAATATGCGCGTGAATTATTATTAACATTTTTGCATTACAAACACAGTTAGAGTAAACAGATCGATCGAATCACAAATAGATCTAGGTTCTGCTAACATGATCTATTTGCCTGTGATGGAGATATATACATATATAGAGAGAGCCACAAGCAATACATATTTAAGCATATTTAATAGTATCATTATTCACCTGAAACATGAAGTGTCTCTACCCTATAAATGTAAGCCTTACACACTCACACACGCGCACATACACACTCACACAAGCATAACGATTTTGTCTGTCTCTCGTGTACAGATAGAGATAGAGAGAGAGAGAGACAGTAAATAAATAGTGCTCAGTAAATAGATTATATTCTCATCAGTTATTCCATTGAATTTATTATTATTAATATTATTCACTAGAAATAGAATATTAGTATTATTAGTATTATCAGAATAATTATTAGTAATTGATTGATTTTACTGTTTCTAACTGTACATTACTAACAATATATAATGATCTATGTCATTAAACGACCATGTATGAGTATACACAGTCTATTGTGTAATACAATGAAATTCTTACTTTTATGGTGTAACGACGGTTAACTGAGTGGTTGTGTGTTTGTACGTGCCTGTATGTGTGTGTGTGGGAGGGTGGATGACGTTAATGTCAAGAGGATGAATGGATGGTATCATAAAGGAGGATTTTTTATTGCTACAAAATTAAAAAAAACAGTCATCATCTATCACTTTTAAGTATTCAGTTGGTTAATTTTCAGTACAATTCAGCACTGTTGGCTGTGCAGTGTTCAACTTATTCTACTCTATTCTACTATTTATTCTGAATTCACAGTGGAACTTCAAGGACTTCAAGGTTGAACATTGAAGTGACAGTAGAAGTGGTGTTTATTTTTTTTACAGGGTGGGCTTTTGTGGCGTCATGTCTAGTCTATTCTTCCGTCTTTGTGTTGGGCTCACAAGTGGCTAGTATATGTGTGTGGGGTGGGCGGAAATGTCGTATAAAGAAGGAACGTCAGAGGCCTTACGTAGGATTCTTAACGACACTGGAATTAGGGTGGTATTTAAACCAAACAATGTGAAGTCAGTCAATGCTACTTACCATACGGATCAGAGACTTGGCGCGTCATGAAGAGCACTTCAAACAAACTACAGACCTTCATCAACAGCTGTCTACCCTTGATACTCAAGATCAGATGACCAGCGAGAAAAAATCAGCAACAGGGTTCTCTAGGAGCAAACCAACCAGGAACTGATTGTGCAACAAATAATTTAAATTTTTTAATTTTTACTTTTTTTATAGCTTGATTCCACACAGTATTTTGGTACAAGTATGAAATTTACAGCATGTGATATCGGTAGCCCAAATTTAGCAGGCCGACAATAGATATCAGGTGTGCGTCGGAGGGGGATCGAACCTCGGACCATGTGCATGGTCAGCGAGAGTACTAACCGCTGTGCCACCGACGCAGCCCGAAGAAATGGAGGTGGATTGACCACAGTCTGAGGAAACCATCAAGTGACATCACTAGACAAGCCATTGATCGAGTGGAACCCGAAAAGAAAGTGGCGAGTTTGTCGTCAGTGCAAGGGTGACTTGGAGGAGATCATGTGAAGAGGAGATGAAAGCGTGTGGGCAGACTTGGAGCCAGATGATAACTTTAGCAGAGAACCGAATGCAATGGAGACGTGTGGCTGAAGCCCTATGTTCCTCTAGGAATTAAAGGAAATAATAATATTAACAAACCTACCAACCAACTCTCTCAGAGATAAACTTTGTTGGCTAAAGGATCCAATTAAGAAAAATAATCTAATTTACCAGATGTCATGTAACGACTATGAGGTCAGTTATTTAGGTCAAACTAGTAGATTGCGATCAACTAGATTATTGGAACATAAAAAATAGCTGAACCTAGAATGACTGACTCTACTAAGTTAAATAACCAAGAACAGTACTCACCTATTGCATTGTATTCACTGGCATGTAATCACACAGCAATATAGTGGGACTAGGTGAGAGTATTTAAAAATGTATTTTAGTTAGTTGGAGACAGGGAGAGGTTAATCATTGAAGCTCTGTTCATCGATTCAACACCAGCCACGTACAATCAAAACAAAATCTTATCTATAATAGAGTTACACTTTACCACATTGGCCAAGTTTTATACTTATATATAATTCCAAGTTCTACTACTTTGTAACTAACCACTTGCATATAATGTCAACGAATATAATGGAAGGTGAACGTCTGAGTGTTATGAATGCAGATAAAAAATATCCTGTATGGAAAACTCGGCCCAGAAAACAACTGGACTGTAGAAAATTAAATCATTTGTGAATCAAATTTTAACGTCTACAATCATCAGTGAACGCTGTCCAGAAAAGCAGTCAATTTTCCATCTCAGCTTTATCGACCCTGAAGAGGCCTTCAACGCCGTAAACCCTGAAGTAAATTGGCAGCCGTTTTAACTCAAGGGTATAGTGTGCCTCAGACATTTTATACCTCATTCATAATCTGTATGATGATATGACGAAAAGTTGAATCGAAGACAGGCGTAAGACAAGGTTGCCTACTCTCAACGCTGATTTTCCTGATTGTGGTGGACTGGATCATGTGACAGACCACGGGGAGTGAGAAGACGTGCGTACACCTAAATGGTAAAGGATCTAGAAAATGAGGATTTTAAGGATGATTTATATCTGGTGTCCCAAATACTTTAAGAATAAAAAATTGAAAACCCACTAACCTGCAGAAGAGGTGACGAGGGGATAACTGTAGTCGGATATCGAAAATACACAGGAGATGATTATACCTAATCAACAACAGCAAGTATAATTCAGTCAGGAAGAAAAAAGCTGAAGGAATCTGCCTGTTTCACATACCTAAACAAGAAAACTTAAAACTACATACGGTACAGATAAGGATGGCGAAGCCAGCTACCATCGGGTGGGGAAAACGAAACAGACGTTTAGTAATGTGAAATCAGCGTAGAAAGTTGCAGCAGGTGCCACACCGAACAACATCCGAATTTTCAACAGGAATTTAAAGTTATTCAGTGTAGAGACTTGAAATTGGTAACACGAGTAGCATTTCAAACAGACTGCAGATTTCAAGAAAGATAGATGACTTCGCTCCTCACCGAAGATCAATTGGCCAGAAAGGATAAGTAGCAGAAACCCCCTACAAGCAGTGGACCAGTCGGCAACTTATCACCCAAAAATTGTCCGGAAGCCAGTGGAGTGGAACTTTACATACTATGTGGAAACTTTCATTTGAAGTCATAATCCAGGCTCTCAAGTGCAGTCGAAATATACAGTAACGAGTTTGACGTCAGAGGAAAATATGACGGTTACATAGAAAGAAAGTGAAAGCTTGTAGGTGTCAAGGAGTACACCAAAATTGATGGCAGCGAACTGAGTTGAATGGAAATCTTTAACTGGACACGAGTTAACAACTAGTGTAAAAAGTCCTGTCTCTTCTTTGGTGCAGACCGAATTCTATCAGTCAAGTTCCCAATGTGACCACCATGCTAGGTGGTTGCTGATATTAGACGATTGTAGATGATCCTCAAGTGGTTGTGCCTGGCCTAGGTATTGTGCTAGTTAATCAGCACTCACCAGTCAGTCACGAAGGCGATTCTGCAACCAACTTGAAGGAACAACTCATATCACTTCTAAGATACGAACCCGCGTCATCATCCAGTGACAGCTGCAATCCGTTAGAGACGTTACCACTGGGCTATCCGGACTGTCGATTGACCTCCTTTAGGACTGACTGACTGACTCTATTGGATACTTTGATTTGACACTAGTTAGTAACCAGCATAATGTGTCTAGTCCTCCTATCTTCGGTGCAGACTGAATTCTATCAATCAATGGAGATCTGCTGAGGAAGCCCTTTATTCCACTATGAACTCAAGGAATGTATAATAATAATATTATTAATAATAGTAATAATAATAAGAGCAACTTATCAAAAAATTCAGTGAAGTGCTTTCTTTATAATACTGTAACTGCGTTTATCAATAAACATATATACATATATGTACAAAACAATGGTATGTATTTACACCTGTCTAAGCGACAGAAATGTCATTCCTCACTCACTATGACATCAAATTATAGAATATTTTGATTGAATTTTCAAAAATCTACTGAATTACCTTCATGGTATAATAGTATGATTGACCAGTTCACCCTATAGATAACAAGATACCTCAGTAGAATATATATATATATATGTCATATATAACACACCACATTTAACACTATAAACGTCTATCTATGAAACAAAATTTGACCACAATCCATATAAATATATAAATAAATACGAGTAACCAACTGATTACTTCATCAATTAATAAAATTATAACGAATGATGACTTGACAATGCTAAACTCATTTCCGTACAGTCAACATTCCTTTAAAATATGTTATTGATCATTCTCATGTCAGTCATCAGATACAATAAAAATATAAATATATATTCTGTAGTTGGTTTGTAAGGGTTAGTTTTGTTTTTACGAGCTGATCACGGATTGATGTCAGTTACAGAAGCATTGAAAACCAGCTAGGAAGTATTGGACAGCTAGCTGTTTCATCCTAGTTTGGGAATCATTGCTGGTATGCACCCACCGTCAGGGTTAAAACCCAGGACCTTACGGTTACAAGACAAGCTAGCTCGTATACCATTCACGCACCCACTGGGACCAGACACCTCAATGGCCAGTCTGTGAATTCTAACTTCTACCAATTCGTAATACATTTCGCGCGACCACCTACCAATGTTATCGGCAAGAAATCAATCCTCACACTTGACTGGATGGACCAAACTGGTCACGACTTCTCACTAGAACTCCAGGAAACTCCATCCTGTCGTGACCAGTGAGGTCCATCCAGTCACGTGTGAGGATGGATGTCCCACTGATGACATTGGTCGGTGCCAGTGACTCTAAATCACGAATTAGTAGAAGTTAGAATTCATGGGCTGGCCGTTGAAGAGTTGGCTCCCAGTGGCTGAATGGTATACGAGCTAGCTTGCCTCGTAACCGGAAGGTCCTGGGTACTAACCTTGGCAGTGGGTGCGTACTGGTGATGATTTCCAAACTAGGCTGATGAAATAGCTGTTTGGCAGTACTCCATTGCTGGTTTTCAGCGGTTCTCTAACTGATATGAATTCGTGATCAACTCATAAATATATATATACTTTTCGGCATGCTTAAATACAAATATAAGTATAGCAGCTCGAAAATCCCCATTGAAACATATGAAAAAAAGAAGACGTTCAGCGAAAAGACTTTTTTTCGATAGCAAATTCATTCACATAGCTGTACAATCACATTTATATATAATTATGTGTGTGGGTGTGTGTACATGAGGTTTGTCAAGTTTAGATAATTGATTAGTTAATACAAGAATGATGTAATATAGAAACAAAGTTAATCAGACAGCAACTAAAGTAAGATTGAGTTAGTAAGCTAGATGACGTAATATAATTGACTAAAATGTTTCAACTTAGATCAGAGGTAATTACAGGTAGAGACTAAGTAGAAATGAAATTGAGCAAATAAGTTGGATGACGTAACATAAATGACTAAAAAAATGAACATTGTTCAAGTCAGTAACAGTGGTAGAAGGTGAAAAAATTGAATCGGGTGGGGGTAGAGAACAAGAAAGTTGAAAATGTGAAATATTACACTTGAGAAGACAAAATAATACTAATGAAGAGACAGAAGAAAAGATTAGGTAGTATTTACTTGTCGGCTAATAAGATAGATTACGTCCATTGCAAGTGTAGTGATTGAACGAACTTCTTCTGTATGCAGAGTTCAGGATTTAGCAAGTGAATTGCCATTGCTTCTGCAGTACGAAGGAGTCTGATTCGTACACCTTTAGGAAGACTATTTCTTACTCTGTAGACAATTTGAAGTTTTTTTGAGGTGTAGCTTGGTGTCCGGATTCTATCAGATGTTCTAAGATGGAACTGCGGAGACTTCAATTTTCTCCTTTGTAAAACCATGTTGGTAGGTGTTCGGTGATACGTTTGGAAAGCGAGCGCTGGGTACGGCCGACACACCTGCCTCCACAAGAGCAGGTGAATTGATAAATACACATTGATGAGGCCATCAGCGGTAGCTTATCCTTCACGTTCAAATGATTCATAAGTTTTGTGGAGAAGGTTTATCATAGTCCAACTGCGAAGAAGACCTTGTTAAGTGAGCGCGACAGTCGATCTTTTAGTGTTTCTGCAGATATATCTCCATTGAATTAAAGGTTCATGTAGAGTAGTTTTGTCGGGACGCTAAGCAAGGGCGGCTTTTCTGGTCTAGGATTCATAGATTTTGCAATAAATCTTTCCGCATAACAATTCTCGACGAGGATTCTCTTGAGATTGTCCAGTTCATCTTCTACGGCGTCCGGGGTGCAGATTCTGCGAACTCTGTAGCTGAGTGAACGGATCATGTTTCGTTTGGTGTATAGGGGTACCCAACTGTGAAAATTAGTAAGCTGTCCGTTCCACGTCGATTTTCTGTGGATAGAACTTTCAGTGCTCAATTTCACTTTTACTTAGTCTCTACCTGTAATTACCTCTGATCTAAGTTGAAACATTTTAGTCAATTATATTACGTCATCTAGCTTACTAACTCAATCTTACTTTAGTTGCTGTCTGATTAACTTTGTTTCTATATTACATCATTCTTGTATTAACTAATCAATTATCTAAACTTGACAAACCTCATGTACACACACCCACACACAAATAATTATATATAAATGTGATTGTATAGCTATGTGAATGAATTCGCCGAAAAAATATAGGTATATTTATGTATGTATGAATATTTCTGAGATAATGCTACCAGTAAATGAAGTGCAATATCAAGCTGATAGATACACAGTGTGTTGTGTTTATGCACATTTCAGCTTCACATGTTAAAAAGAAAGTTAAATGCTGACGCTGTTACTTCCTATGATCATCGTAAAACTGATGATAGAAATTGAAAGAGAAATCAAGTCTAACACTGAGTATCTTGGAATAATACTCTTTCTTCTGATCTATCCTGATCTTCGCATGTCTTAGCGATTTCTACTCCTAAACTATTCCGTCTGACGCTTTACATTAGGAAGTTAAGGTACTCAAACATGACTCAACCTCTTTGTCTACTCGTGTATCGTACCTATTCTTCCGTATTGCGCACTCATATTCTCTCCGAGGCTGCCTGGAAAAGGACTACGCCATAATTCGTAGAACTCTGAAGATTGTCAGTAGGGTGAGTGACCTTTCATTGGGTCATTTCGTTGACATCATCATTGATGAGAGGCACTCAGTTTCATGCTAAAGGGATTTCGTCATACTGTGAGCATCCACTCTACACACAGATTTCACCCTGCTGCATCTCCTCAGATAGAACAAGAAGTTATTTCAAAAGAGGTTACGCGCGTGCACGTCTAGGTATAAAAATTCCACGATACCATATTTTGCGACACATATTTTACGTCATGGAAATAGTGTCAGACACGAAGTAACTAACTAACCTTCCCGCCAGTTAATGAACAATTTTCTCTATTGATATAAGTATAAAACTTGAGCACTGTGGTAGATAGAGTATAACTCCAATATGGATAAGATTTTATTTTGATAATGTGTCACACAGTCTTATACCGTAATATTTACTGATGACCACGTTTCAAGCACAAATTATAGCCACTCATAATCATATCAAATATCATAGCAGATAGAAGAAGCGTTGATGTTAAATAACTAACTATCCTATAAAATTTATTAAGAATACCAAAAAATGTCAAAAGAACAATAAAAATAGTGGTGAAACTAATAATGATAACATAAATAAGAAAGAATACAAGGCATCGACAGCAGTTTTACCACATAAGGAGGGGACATCTGCGACCCTCCTCACGTAGGATTCTCAATAAAGCAGGAATTAGGCTGGGTGGCATTCAAACCTACAAACTCACTCAGATAGGATAAACTCTGTGAGCTAAAGGACCCTGCAGGTTGACCCAATTTAACAAAATAATACAATTTACAAAAAAAACTTGCAATGACTGTGAGTGAGGTCAACTACATAGGTCAAACAAGTAGATCAGGAGTAGTGACATTATCAAAACATAAGAATTTAGCTCAGGTAAGAATGATTGATCCCAGTTTAGAAGAAAACCTCAGCGACTGCACTACATGCATTAACACAACCACACACAATACGGTAGATGGGACAGAACCAAAATTATAAAAAGTAATGTAGGTAGGTTGAGAGCGAGTTAGATTGATTACTAAATCCTTCTTCATCGAGTCTACATCCAACACATGCAACAGAAATGAATCAATGAAATTCCTCAGAAATGGAAAATATTATCACCACCAGTTAAATCAGAAGAGGACAATAAATAATGTTAAAATGTATTCAATTCACATTCTAACAAGTTACTTATTATGACTATAAAAACACTCGTCTTATTTCCCATGTGATTGTATTTGATTGATAACACTCATATTATTATTATTTCTGAATGTACTTTCTCATCTTATATTGATTTTTACTCAAATGTCTAATCAATTTTAATCATGTATATAAATGAAGCAAGAAAAGTGTGTGTGTGTGTGACTTGATATGATTATGAGCAGTAATAATAATGAGGCAGTAACTCATCTAAGAAGACATTGCGAAATGGTCGCGCTATGTCGTGAATTGGCAGAAGTTAGGATTCAAGGACCATTGGATCGGGTCTCAGTGGCTCAATGGCCTACGGGCTAGCTCACCTTGTAACCAGAAGGTCCTGGGTTCGAATCCCGGTGGGTGCGTACTGCTGAAGAGTCCCCAACCAGGACGAAACAGCTGTCCAGTACTCCCAGGTTTTCCTGTGGTTCTGTAACTGATGTCAGCTCATGATGAAATCCTCCATGCAATTAAACAAAATCCCTACCAAACCAATACTTGAAAGTAATAATATATTAATATTACTGTACAACACTGTGTGATTCGCCAAAATAAAATCTTATCCATTATGGAATTTTCTCTATCCCTATAGCAACAAGTCTTATTGTTATTATTCATATTATATTTATAGTTCCCCTGTTTTTTCGTTCATAATTGTGAAAACCACTCAGGCTCTGTAATAGCTATCAATTTTTTGTTTTTGCCATCACCATACTATATCAAGAGAACATTAGATTCAATACTCTATAGCATGCCTAAAATTTCCATACTGTATCGACATTATTGTTTGAAACAAACCTCCCGTTATTATTATATTTGTTATTTTCATTTTATATTTCGCACATTTTTGACATGAATCAAGGAAATTGTCAACGTCACATTAACTTTGGAATCATTACGACAACTTATTCACAAAACGAAGAAAACTTTATAAACGATAATGAAAATATCACCATCAAGAAATATCAAATACTAGTGCTTTGATGTTAAACTTTGACACCAACTTAATGGTATACTAACTGCAATCAGATATATATGTATATACTTACATGTCTGATGAAGGATTTCATCATGAGCTGACATCAGTTAGAGAACCATTGGAAAACCAGCAGTGGAGTACTGGATAGCCAGTTGTTTCACCAGCCTACTTCCTGGCTCATCACAACTACAAACTCATTTCACTGACAAGGTGCCAATGTACAACCTTCCCCACTCCCCAATAGCTAGTCGGTTAGTCCATGAATTTTGCCTTCTGCCAATCGATGATTTAAGCGCTAATGGCATCTTATGAAGAAAAGGTTGTCGAACACAGGGCTTCGAGCTTGGGCTTTGAAGTTTCAGTAGGAGTGGTTTTTATCTTTTGTGGGGATTCGGGGTTGAGTTGCTAGCCTCATGCCCCTTTACCAGCTTAGTAAGGTTTAGAAGGGCATCAAGCCGGCTGAGGACCAAGCACCGGACCGCATGAGGCGCGGTTGGCAAGTGTTTCAACTCTGAACCACTGATGCACAACTTTTATGCATAAGCTTTGAAAATACAGCGTAGCATATCATATCATATTTATTAGGACAGTTAGAGATATCATTTTGACTGGACACTAGTCATTAACTAGTGTGATGTGTCTAGTCTTCCCAAATATTTGGTATGGACTAAATTCTATCAGTCAAGCTTGCAACGTGGCCACCACGCCATTACTAGGTGGCTCCACATCACAGTGCACTGTGAATTGTTGATATTAGATGGTTGAAGGCCTGAATAGCTCAGTGGTAACGTCTCTGACAGACTGCAGCACTGGATGGTGACGTGGGTTCGAATCTCACAAGGAACATAAGTTCCTTCAAGTTGGTTGCAAATACGCCTAGCTGACTGACTGGTGAGTGCCGACTAGAACGAAACCTATGTCAGGCAGGGCTTCCTGTCGATTGCCTCCGACCTACACAGGATATAATAGAGTGTATTTATACTTACAGAACCTAACAACAGTGTGATGTGATTTAATCCAATATCGCCGTGTGTTGGGCAAGCAGTCCACAGTACATTATTAACTGCGTTAATATATGTAATGTTATAATGAATTAGGTTTTTTTAAACTTTTTTCAAAAAACTTACTAATTAGTTCTATCATAATCCGGTGCAGTAGCTGCGGTAACAATCAGCTTTCCATCTGATCCACACAGATAATTGACATGTCGTTTAGAATGTCGAGTATTGCTTGATTTTCCATCATTTTCAGAATTTTCTATCGTACAAAAAACAAACGAAAAACACAATAGAAACGGCTAGTTAAACACTGTACTTTGTGATGTACGTTGTATGTAGTTAGTTAGTTAGTTTTTTTCCTTCACGTTCCCCAGTGGTGGAACATAGGTCGCCTTCAAGCTAGTGGCTTGAAGTTTCTGTAGCAGTGGTGATAATTTTTACAGGATGGGGTTACTTGCCAGCCTTATGCGCAACCTTTCCTCTTCACCAGCATTATTTTTGGCTTAGCGAGGTAAAGGAGTGCGTCCAGTGGCTGGGGATCGAACCCCAGACCATGTGCATGGTCGGCGAGAGTCCTAACTACTGTGCCACCGACGCACAGTTAGTTAGTTAGTTAGTTTATTATATTTGATCAGCAAAATAATATTCATAAAAAGGAATATGAATTTATAAGTATCTTCTAAGTGCCCCTTATTGTCATAACATACAATCTAATTTTATTAAAGTCTAAATCTGTCCGTACAGCTGAAGAGTTTCAAAATAATAATTAGAATAATAATGATTTGCTTTATTCCAAAACAGTACAGTATTACCGCAAGTAATTTACTCGATAACAAGAACAGCAGAAAAAGAAGTTCATTACAGGGTACACTTAACCAAAGCTGATAACATCAACTTTTGGCATTAGTAGAAACAGTCGGGTTAAAAGTGATGTACAAATGTAAAATGATAACAACAATAATAATACTATTAGAATTGATAACACAAAATTTTAAGATAATGGGGACAGTGTCGCCGTAAAATTACAAATACTGGGGAATAACTGAGCCACCTCTTATGATTGAACTTCACTGGAAGTTGTAAGTTCCATGTTTAACACCATCTTTACCACGTAGAAGGAGGGCGGGTAGAATGGCATAACGTTGAGTTTGTCTACTTGTTTGTGAGAGTGAGTATATAATCTTTTATAATGATTTCTAATCGTAAGTATAAAACTTGGATATCTGAGGCCCTAAGTAGGAATCCTAATAAATCAGGAATTTGTGTGGTGGCATTCAAACCTACAAACTCACTCAGGTAGGACAAGCTCCGTAAGCTAAATGACTCGGTGGACTCAATTAGGCATAATAATATAATTTACAAAATACCTTCCAATGACTGTGAGTTAGGTCAAATACGTAGGTCAAACTAGTAGATCGGGATTAGGGAGATTATCAGGAGATAAGAGTTAAGCTAGGGTTAGAATGATGGATCCGACAAAGATAAGTAATTTATGAAAAAAAAACCTCAGTGACTGCGCCGCATGCATTAACACACAATCACACAATAGGGTCGGAGAGGGTTAAAATTCTAAAAAGTAATAAAGGTAAGTGAAAAGGGAGAGAGATTGATTGATGAATCCTGTCTGGTTTATCGAGTCTACACCCAACACATGCAATAGAAGTGACTCAATGCAAATACCAGAAATGTGCATGGAAGATATTATTACCACCAGTCAGTCAGCGAAATCATAGGAGGATAATAAATAATCTCAAAATTCTATTTCAATTCACTTCAATCAAAACATGCTAAAAGGTTAGTTATTTTGACTATAAAAACACTCGTCTTATTTCCTATCTGATGATTGTATTTGATTGATAACACTCATATTATTATTTTTGAACGTACATTATCTTATGTTGCTGACTTTATTCAAATGTCTAATCATCAATTTCACTCATGCATATAAATGAAGTAAAAGGTTGTGTGATTGGCTTGATATGATTATGAGTAGCAATGAATTTGTGCTCGAAATGTGGTCATCAGTTAATTTTATTGTATAACACTGTGTGACACTTTATCAAAAAAACCTTGTCCATAATGGACTTCTAATCTTACCTGAAGAGATGCAAGAGGAGAGTTGTGAATAGAGGGAGTGACGACAGTCAGACAGTATGAATTTATACCATTTCTTACATCAGTCCAGGTGTTTGTCGATTATAATAGTAACGAGCTAACTAAGTGGCAAACAATTTACCCTACTAACAACCTTCAATATTTTTGGCAATATGACATAGTCCTTTTTGAGTAACCCAGGAAAGACTGATGTGGAGCAGTAAAGGATAATAGTTTAGATACAAGAGTTAACAAAGTGTAAGTGTAAAGGTTGAGTAATTCCAGGTTGTCTTGACTTCTTAATGTAGAAGGTGGTTAGACGAAGCACTTTCTTGGAAATAGACAGGATATGGGGTGACCAAGAAAGGCCAGACGATAGAACTATACTGGGATAAAACAAATATTCAGTACTCCCTGAATTCTCAGCATTCAGTACAATATCACCTCATTTAATTTACTCAACAACAGAGAAAACAAAAATTGAAAAAAAAAACAATATCACAGGATTGATAATGGCAACTCTTTTGGTATTTGCAGTGACAAGAAAGTCAAAAATATACTAATAAATAATAATATACTAATAAATAATGTTAGCATCTAAAATTATAAGTCAGTTGAAAGAGTGTCATCACAGATTACAAATAGAAGAGGGTAAAAGAGCCACTTATTTTGCTAGTAACATGGTACGTCGTAGGTTTCCCGCTTAACACTTTCCCTATCACACAGACCAAATAGATTATCTCTGAGCTTCTGTACTTGTTTGCATGAGCATATAATTTTTTGTAGTGATTTCTGGTCCTACCTGATGAGATACACGGGATGGTAGAGTTGGCAGTAGAGAGGGTATTCAGAATCAGACGACACGGATTTAGACTATTTCTCATATGAGTTCAGTTCTCTGCCAATTACAGTAGTGACGGATTGATATAATGACAAACCACTTGCCTGTCCTACTGACAAACTTCAGTAGACTTCGCAATATCACATAGTCCTTTGTGCACAGATGAGGAGAGACTATGCGGGAGTAGTAAATTACAATAGGTAAGATATTCGAATTAACAAATAGTGAAAGTAAAGTTTTA
This sequence comes from Trichobilharzia szidati, assembly GCA_944472155.2. Lineage (NCBI taxonomy): Eukaryota > Metazoa > Platyhelminthes > Trematoda > Strigeidida > Schistosomatidae > Trichobilharzia > Trichobilharzia szidati. The sequence goes on along the minus strand of OX235276.1, from coordinate 12,488,947 downwards.
CTAATTCCATATTGATTGGACGGTTTCATCATGAGCTGACATCGGTTAGAAAACCATTGGAAAACCTGCACCAGACAGCTGTTTCACCAGCTTGCTTCGAATCGGAGAGGCGAAATGACACAGTGTACTGGTGAAAGCCTTCGGGTAGCCAGTCAGCGAATGTGTCTTCTCTCGATGAATGCAAGAATAAAGATAAGAGGTTACCTCCTTCACTTATCTTGCGAAGCATCGTTTCAGCAATAGGCATTCGGAACGGATGAAGATGTCAAAGCAAGCCAGAATCGGATAGGCAAAGTACGCCTTCAACAACCTGAAACCAGTTTGGAAATCTTCTGCACTCAGCCAGCATAAGGAACAAGATTCGGATTTTCAACACCAATGTGAAGTCGGTTCTTCTATGCAGGTCAGGAACTTGCACTGCGTGTAACGAAAAGGATTTCCAACAGCCTGTTGCAGACTTTCATCAACATTCGCCCCCTTCGCTCTATACTAATGAAATGGCCAGAAAGAATAAGCAACCAGAAACTATGGGAAGAAACCAACCAAGAACCGGTTGCTCAACAAATATGTAAGAGAAAGTGGAGATGGATCGGTCATACATTGAGGAAACCATCGAAATACATCGCGCGCCAGGCTATCACTCGAGTGGAATCCCATTAAAAATTGACGAGTGGGTCGTCTTTCGGCGGGTGACATGGAGGAGACCGTGTAAGGAAGAGATGAGATATAATGCGCGATCGTGGACCCAGATGAAGAGGATGGCAGAAAATAGAACAAAGTAGAGATGTGTTGTTGAAGCCTTATGTTCTACTCGGAACACAAGGGATGCTTTTAGTTTAGTGATTGTGTTGTCTGAGCTGGTTGATTTAATCGTGTAGATTTCGTTGTACCCTCCACCCTTCTAGACAACATAGCTTCAGCGCACGTTTTTGTATGAAATGACAACCACTATTGTGATCGGCTGTTAATTTACTTCTCTATTGGTCATTTTTATTGACTTCGAATTCAAACATTCTGGTCATGTAATTCATTTTTTATTACCTCGTAATAATCGTCTTTAGAGGTAATGTGTTTGTTAATTTCTCGCCGATTCATTTGAGTACCAGACTGATAGAAGTTCCTTGAATGCATTTTTCTTGGTTCCTCGCTCTGTCTAAAATTCGTGTCCGTAATTATCTACCTGCATCGATATGAATTTGTGTTCTTGGGTTAGGACTCGCTCACTTTGATCCGTGTAAAGGTTAATTGCAGTTCGTACAGTCTATTTTGTAAATGATATTAATTTTATCTTCTTTTCTTGTTGGATCTTTCGGTTTGCACAGTATCGAATGAAGTGACTGTGTTGGCTGGCTTGTGTGCCATATCTATTTCAAAGGGTCTTAACATTCTAGCAGTTATTTCAGAAATATTCCCTATATATGATAGAGTGAGTTTTCTTATGATCTTTGATAATGGTTTCTTGTTGGTACTAAAAGACTTAAGTTTAAAGACATTTTGATGAAATTCTATGGGTATTTCTCTTCCATTCTCTTCAGAATCCGAGTACCACAATGCTATGATTGGACTCTTTTGGACAATATCTCCACATAGTCTCTTTTGTGAGTAGTAATTGCCTTATTACTAGTATAGTTAACTATTTGATATTGTATGTTTCTAAATTCCCTTAGTTTTTTTTCCTTCACATTCCCAGTGGTGGAACATAGGGCACCCTCAAGCTAGAGGCTTGAAGTTTCTGTAACAGTGGTTGTGTTTATTTTTAGGATGGGGTTGCTAGCCAGCCTCATGCCCAACCTTCCTTCTTTGCCAGTTCTATTATTGGCTTAGCGAGGTAAAGAAGTGAGCCCAGTGGCCGGGAATCGAACCCCGGACCATGTGAATGGTCGGCGAGCTTCCTAACCGCTGTGCCACTGAAGCACTAGATTAGACCCTAGATTAGTTCTCTTGATTAAGACATCTACTAAGACTGGAATTTTGTTGTCTAAATTGTTCAAATTCTTCTTGCATGATATTCAAGTATTGGTTTGTAGGGATTTGATTGATTGGTTATAGGATTTCATCATGAGCTGACATTGGTTAGGGAACCATTGGAAAACCAACTGGAAGTACTGGACAGCTTTTTCGCCCTAGTTTGGGACTCTTCATCAGAACGCACCCACCGGGGGTCGAACCCAGGACCTTCTGGTTACAAGGCTAGCGAGCTAGTAGACCATTAAGCTATTGGGACCCGATTTAGTGGGAAGTCGTGACCAGTAGGGTGCAACAGGTTGGGTGTGAGGACAAATACTCGCCAAAGATGACATTTGCTAGCGGTTGCGCTATATCGTGAATTAGTAGAAGTTAGAATTCATGGGCTGGCCATTGGATCGGGTCACAGTGGCTTAATGATCTACGAGCTAACTCGCCTTGTAACCAGAAGGTCTTGTGTTTGAATCTCGGTGGGTGTGTAGTGCTGAAGAGTCCCAAACTAGGATGAAACAGCTGTCCAGTACTCCCAGGTTTTCCAATGGTCCTCTAACCAATGTCAGCTCATGATCGAATCCTGTAACCAATCTTCTTGTGTGAGTTTAATGTCTTAATTCATTTAAAATAAATCGATTTTCTCGCTCACAAATCTAAAAGTTTTTTTGGTAATACTCACAGTTAGATAAAAATAAACAAATTACATACGAATTGTCAATATTAAAAAGAAAATAAAATATGCATATAATATTTGATAATCTATTACAACACAGGTCTGGCATTTTGAAGGCATCTATCTCTTCCCTGACAAGAATGCCTTCACATTATGTGCTCAATCAAAAAGAAGCAAAAAAACAGAACACAACAGAAAATGAGTAATACACACACACACACATTGATTCCTATAATCAATCAGCTGATTGATTTTAGATGAGTACATTTTACTTATGCTTGTAAATTCATACACTAACACTGTGTCTAGCTGTCACATTGTCATGATGACAAGAATGTGGTGTTTTTTATTTTAATGTGAGAGTTATTTCAACTCGTCGACACACCCACACAGGTACAACTATGAGCCTGTTTTTGCATATCTCTTTGTTTCATCAAAGAAAACAAGGTGAACATTTAAAAAAAAGGTATACGATACAGAAGTAAGAAGTGACTGGTTTTCTTTTTTGCATGACACGTATAACTCAAAACAACAACAACAAAAAACACCTCGGCAGTTAAGGAATGTTATGCATCTTATTAAGTAGTATATTCAGATATGGTTGAGAAAAAAAAGAGGGAAGCGAATTTTCTATTTCAAAGGTGGTAGTTCATTACTTATTGAGAAGGAAGAAAAAATTTTAAAAAAGACACTAGTATCTGCGAATATGGAAAATAGGAAAAATGTAATTTTATGGAATGTTAAAAAAAAATTCAAACAATTAAAAAAAGTACTTTTGAAATTATTTGTTCTGATGAAAAACCCGTTTTTTTCTATTTTGGAACTCAAGCTAATTTTTTTCCGGTATTGGTTTTTGTAGGGATTTTGTTTGATTGCTTGGAGGATTTCATCATGAGTTGACATCAGTTGGAGAACCATTGGAAAACCACCTAATTTTGGGACTCTTCATCAGTACGCACCCACTCCACTGCCAGGATTCGAACCCAGGACTTTCTGGTTACAAGGCGAGCTAGCTCGTAGACCATTAAGCCACTGGGACCTAGTCCAATGGCCAGCCAGTCCATGAATTTTAACTTCTGCCAGTAGGGTACAGCAGATTGAAGGTGAGGCAGTAACTCATTGAAGATGAAATTGCGAAGTGGTCGCGCTATGTCATGAATTGGCAGAAGTTGGAATTCGTGGACTGCCCAGTGGATCGGGTCCCAGTGGCTGAATGGTCCATAGGCTAGCTCGCCTTGTAACCAGAGGGTCGAGGGTCACACCCACCGGGGCTCGAACTCAGGATTTTCTGGTCACAAGGCTAGCGAGCTAGTAGACCCTTAAGCCACTGGGACTCGATCCGATTTTTTTAGCACAAAATGGAATTTATATTAGTATGTAATCGTATCATCAGAGTTTATTGAAAGGCAGAAAAATCACTGTATACTCGTTCCTTGTGCATTACTGTGAAATCGATAGAATTCAATACACGCATCATACACTATGAAGTGGAGATGATTTTACTTATCGATTTTAAAAAGCATAATTGAATTATCAAGTTTTGGTGTACAGGGATTTGATTTGTTTCAAGTTTTCGATCACAGATTGATATCAATCAGTTGGAGAACCATTGAAAACCACAACTCGTCAGCCTAGTTTGCCATTGATCATCAGTACGCAGGCAGGGTTCCAGCCCACCACCTTCCAGTTACAAGTCGTAGACGGTCTAGACATTGGCAACCGACCCAATGGCCAGTCCATGAGTTCCGACTTCTGACAATCCATTACAGTTGCTTGCCTGAGACATAGCAACAAAATGCTCGCCAACCACACCACACGTGGTCCGTAGTTCAATCCCCGACCACCGGAGGCACTCCTTTACCTCACTAACCTAGTAATAAGACTGGTAAGGAGGGAAGGTTGGATATGAGGCTATCAACCCCATCCCGTAAAAGTAAACACCACTGCTACCGAAATTTGAAGCCTCTAGCTTGAAGCTCTATGTTTCTCTGGAAACGTAAAGGAATAATTTCATGCAACCAGTTCCCTTAATTAGTTTGAAGAGAGAAAGAACGAACATGTTTGCAGGATAATACGAGCTCGTTTTATTTCGTGGATTCTCATCAACTGCATACGTCCTAAACAAAATCAAATTATAGGTTTCAAGAAAGTTGTGGAACATACTTTTTCATAAATACTTTGAGTTATAGATAGAAGGCATAAGGAACATAATTCCAGAATTTGATGTAGGTAGACAGATTATTCGGTGTCAAAAAACAACTAATTATATATAGTGGAATTGGATAAGAGGGGCAAGAGTTCAGATTTCTATTGGAAAACAACACAGATTGGTTAGAGGCATATTACAGGGTCAGGGTCAGGGAACAAAGTAAATTTACCCATCTTGTGGTGGAGAGTTTAAGAGGGTGGGGGTGAACAGTGAAGTAACATTTATAACTTAAACAGACAAACAATTAAGTAGATTTAGAAACTTGAAGGTCAAAATTGAATAGAATGTTACGTAACAAGACAACCACACAGGCATACTGACAGAAAGGCAAAACAAAAATAAAATAGAGTTAGAGTTACCAAGGTAGTGAAAGATTAATCACACTATCTTTCTGTATACAAAGGTCTGGTCGAAATCTCTTGATAGCAATGGCTTCTGCGAAGCGAAGTAGCCGTGGGTTTCTTTGTTTATTGATTATTTTGAAGGCTTGGCTGATTTCTACTGTGTGTTCTGTGTCAATTAGATGTCTGGCGATTGCACTTGATAACACTTTTCTTCCTTTTTTTTACGGCGACTCTTAGGAATGTGCTCAGAAAATCTAGTAGATGCTGTCCTCTCAGTCCTTCCTATGTACTTGCTACCGCAGGTGCACGTGAATTGGTAAATGCAGTTGGAGTTGACGTGAGTAGGGAACTCATCTACTTTTGACTGGGTTAACGAGCACGTGGTGAAACTCGTAAAAGCAAAACTAATCCTTACAAACCAACTCTTGAAAGTGGACCGCGCTATCGTCTTTTCATCTACATAATCACAACTCACTAGTATCAGTGATAACAAACAACTATGGACATTAGTTCAATTAGAAAAATCTACATATTTTAGATCGAAAAGGCACAAAGAAGGCTATGAAAATCTAAAAACCTTGTACACTGATGAATGTGAAATCAGCAGAGATGTTGATGGAAATTAGATTTACAAAGCAGTAAAGAGGAAGAAAGCACATGAAGAGAAGGTCAATACAGGCGAACAACATAATAGGTTTATTTTTATTTTGTTTTATTTTATTTTGGTTACAGAATGAATGATGAATTCTTCAAGCTTACTTTTTCTTCTTCTTCAAGTTAGCGTTTAAGACGTTGTCAAGTAAGTAATTGATAGCATTTGAAAAAAAATTATTCAGCTCACTGAACACGAGTACACAAAAAGTTAAAAGTCAAGAATTTTCTGTCTGTTTATAATTTGCCATCCATCCATTCCACTGCCCAGGTTCGAACCCACAACCTTCCAATTAAAAGGCTAGCTCATTTTGATCATCAGAGCCGTCTGCTGACTGACGGTAGTACTATATCATGAGTCGACACAGTTAGAATTCTTGATTGGACAGTAGTCAGTAATTAGCGTAATGCGTATAGTTCCGCTTTGTTTGATGCAGACTGATTTCTGTCAGTCAAGTTTCACATGTGGCACCATGCCATTAGGTGGCTCGACATCATGGTGCAATGTGAATTGTTGATATTAGATGGTTGGAGGTAATCGACAGGAAGCCACATCTGACCTAGATTTCGTGCTTGTTGACACTCGTCAGCAATGTGATTCTGCAACCAACTTGAAGGAATTCATGCCACTTCTGAGATTCAAACCGACGTCACCACCCAGTGCTATAGTCCGTCAGAGACGTTACCACTGAGCTATTCTGGCTGGCGACTGACCTTCTGTACGACTGAATGTATTGGATACTTTTATTAGACACTAGTTAATAACTACTGTTATGTGTCTAGTCCTACTATCTTTGGTGCAGACTGAATTCTATCAGTAGTCAAGTTTGACTAGTCTACAGGAGGTCAATCCCGAGCGCAAATATCTCAGTGGTAACGTCTCTGACTGACTGCAGCACTGGTCGATGATGTGGGTTCGAATCTCACAAGGAACATGAACTCATTCAGGCGGTTGCAGATACGACTCGCTGACGAGTGCCAACTACCATGAAACCTAGGTCAGACAGGTCTTCCTGCCGACTGCCTCCAATTATCTAATACCAACAGTTAAAAGTCATAGGCTATTGAATTCTGGCCCGAATGGTTGTAAACAGGTTCAAAAGGGTTTGGGCTCGTAACCTTCAAATCCCATGTCCTTTCTCTGATAGGGTCATGGGTGCAGACAACTGAAAAGTCTCAAAATTTTGCCCTCTGGTTTTCAAGAATCTCTCTCTACAATCCAGACTAATCCAAATCCTTACAAAAGCCCATAATTCATGTATGTGGAAGAAACAGGAGACAGTTGTTATGCTTTGTTGGGAAAGTTGAAAAGGCATAAATAAATAAATAAAGTAAACATTTGAATCCACCGAGACGGCGTTTACTGAAATCTGAAAATTTATCATTAAACTGTCATTTAACTAACCAAAAAGATTTCAGAATTACTGGTGTGTATGTAGGCACAGCACATTGTGAAAAACAGACACAGCCATATTGAAAGAATTATTTAAAAAATATATATATTATATCAGGACACAGAGAAAAAGAAAGCCAACACAACCTAGATTTCATTTATCGATTATTTTTATTTCTTTTTTTTTTTTGAATTCATAAAAAGAAATACCTCACGAATTTATTGATTGATTATAAGCGTTTCTCTCTCTCTCTCTGATTGTGAAGAATCCATGCGAGATGAAATGTTCTCACACACACACACCACACACACAAATTATTTAATATTCAATAATAATAAAAATAGGAGTAAAAGCACAGTAGATCACAGAATGAATGATGAATTCAGGTTAAAATTCTCATAAAAACCTCCTTTTTATTTGCACAGATCAACATTATGTGTAACAGTTTTAGCAATATGCTCTTGTAAATTGATCTGAATAGTTCTATTGTGAACCAGGAAAGGAAGACATCCCCTTTATTACTAAAAAACAGTATAGTACTATCAGAAAACCCAAAATCAACTGGTCAGTTTACTCATTATTTTCAGCCTCGTAACTTTGAAATACAAACTAAGTCTAACATCGTGCTTGGTCCACCACAGAGCAAGAGAGCAATCTGCTCTGATGAATGTCTTAATGAAGAGCTTAATATTATTATTGTTGTTAAATAGTTGTTGAGTGAAAACTGTTTCACCCAGGTCAAACTAGTAGATCGGGGATATTAAGATTGTTGGAACATAAGAATTTAGTGGCTAAGGTAAGAATGGTTGACCCCGAGGAGATAGGTAATTTAGGAAAAAGCTCAGCAATAGCACTGCATGCATTAACACACAGTCACACAATAGGGTAAAGTGGGTTAAGGTTCTAAAAAGTAATATAGGTAGGTGGAGAGAGAGAGAGAGATTGATTACCGAATCCTGTCTGGTTCATCGAGTCTACACCCAACACATGCAGTAGAAGTGACTCAACGCAAATACCAGAGATATGTATGGAAGATATTATTACCAGCAATCAGTCAAATCAAAGGAGGATAATAAATTATCCTTAAATTCTATTTCAATTCACGTACATCACAACATTCTAAACAGTTACTTATCTTGACTATAAAAACATCTTTTTTCCTATGTGATTGTATTTGACTGATAACACTAATATTATTATTTCTGAGTGTACATTATTTTATATTGTTTTTATTCAAATATCTAATCATCAGTCTTTACTCATGTATATAAATGAAGTAAAAAGTTGTGTGAGTAGTGCCTTGATATGATTATCAGCAGTAATAATTTGTGCTCAAAACGTGGTCATCAGTAAATATTACTGTATAACACTACATTGTGTGATTTTATCAAAATAAAATTTTATTCATAATGGAGTTATACCCTACCACAGTGCTCAAGTTTTATACTTATATCAAATGTCAGTTCAGTTAGCGCTGACATATCGAAGCGTCCTTAATGGGAGCCGACGTGTTAACTATAACCGAATACTTCATTCGGTCCAGTCAATCAGCGGTAAAACCAAAAATTGAATTAAAAAAAACAAAAAATTAAAGAGACCTGGAAGAAGATCAGCTGTAGTAATGCATACTGTAGAAAGTGAACATAAGGTCGATTTCGAAAATATTGAAATTCCGGGAAAGAAAGACCAATCTCTACATATTGTTTTAATCACAGCGAATACAAGAAATCGGAACAAAAGGCATAGAATCATCACCACCTATATGGCAAACTCTAATGAAGCAAAAACAAACGAAGAAATTTATTCAACCCCGTATTTTGACCTCAGAAAAATATTATCATGATTTTCACAAATGAACTGACGTGTTTTCCTCATAAGAAACAAAATGCACACACCGACCCATACAGACAAATATGCACATTAATGGCAATCTGACATTAGTCATTACAAATATGTGATGACTGTTTATTCATTTTTCTATTGGTACAAATGTCTACCGACAAGTGAGCTTCAGAGCAGTTCATTCACATTAATTTATGTCATCTTTGACTAAACATATATTTTGGTGGTTAATTAAAATCCGAGTAATTCTGCTGAAGAAGAAGAAGCTGTGGCTTACACTGTGAAACGTTCAGAAACAATCTTGTTTTTATTTTTTATAAAACACGCTGGAATTAAGCAATTTTATAATGCCAACAGGATGTCATCATGAGCTGATATTGGTTACAGAACCATTGGAAAACCAGCAGTGGAGTACTAGACAGCCAGCTGTTTCGTCAGCCTAGTTTTAGACTCTTCATCAGTACGCACCCACCGAGTTCGAACCCAGAAGATGCTCACTAGAGACTGGCAGTATTCAGGTAGGTAGTTACCTGGGATTCTAATGAGAAGTCGTGACCAGTAGGGTACACCACGTTGGGCATGAGGACAAATTGCTCGCTGAAAACATTGGCTAGTGGTCGCTCTATGTCATGAATTGGCAGAAGTTGAAATTTATGGACTGGCCATTGGGCTGATGTTCCCAGTGGCTTAATGGTCTACGAGTTAGTTCGCCTTGTAACCAAAAGGTCCTGGGTTTGAACCCCAGTGGGTGCGTACTACTGAAGAACACCAAACTAGGCTGACGAATCAGCTGTCCAGTACTGGAGTGCTGGTTTTCCAATGGTTCTGTAACTGATGTCGGGTCATGATGAAATCCTGTAACCGATCAATGAAATCCCTACAAACTAATACTTGGATCTTATAATGGTTTTAAGTAGATAGTTTCTAAGTACTTGACAACCTCTGTTGTTTATCATGACATTTAAAGGTGCCTTATTATAAGTAATGTGATGATCAAATAAAGTGTCAGTTGTCGTACTGTGATGAAATGATCCAGCGTATTTTCCTTTTTAAATGGTATTTCTATTTACACAAGTCATCATTTTAAAAAAATGAATTTTATGTGGTAGAATTAAGGACTTGTAAACATTAACATTCTCCTTGTCACATATTTAAGATACAGCCAAATAAAGTGACAACATGTGGAGTGATAAATAACTGAAAATGAAACAATCTCAGTTGTAAATGAGCCTGAATAGCTCAGTGGTAACGTCTCTGAGTGTAACTGCAGCACTGGGTGACATGGGTTTGAATTTCAGAAGACTGCAGATACACCTTTCTGACTGACTGGTGAGTGTCAACAAGCAAGAAATCTACTTAGGTAGAGGGCTGGACTTCCCTCCGATTGCCTCTAACCATCTGATAACAAAGATTTCTTGGGAGGTGTTTCGATGATCCGGCAGTAGAATGCTCGCCATCCACACCTCATGTGGTCCGGGGTTCTATTCCCGGTCGACGTACACCATTACCTCCCCTAGCAGGTCGTAAGCCCAGCAGAAGGAGGGATTTTTGGCACAGGGGGTTAACATCCCAATCCACTAAAAAAATAAACACCACTGCTGCTGAAACTTAAAAGCTCATGCTTGAAGGCCTTTGTTCCACTCGAGACGCAAAGTAGTAAAATAAAATAATAATGGCTGCTTAACAGCAGAAGTAGAGAGCAAAGGAAATAACAAAGAATACGATAGTACAGTGACGACGTGAATTCGTCTCCATCTGAGTCATCATATAACCCATAGACTTAACTTAAGTCATCAATTTTGGTTGTCTTCTAGTCTCATGCTCTGAAGGGTCTACACTCATGATGGATGTCTTCATCAACTGGTTTTATATACCGTACTTGTGTAACCTTGTTCTCATTTGGCTCACATGTAACTATGACTCTCTTAAGGTAGCCAAATGCCTCGTCATCTAATTAGCGACGCGCATGAATGGATTAACGAGATTCCCACTGTCCCTATCTACTATCTAGCGAGACCACATCCAAGGGAACGGGCTTGGCAGAATTAGCGGCGAAACAAGACCCTGTTGAGCTTGACTCTAGTCTGACTTTGTGAGGAAACATGATGGATGTAGAATAGGTTGGAGCTGGGTACTTCGGTGCCTGGCGTCAGTGAAACACCACTGCTGTCATTGTTTCTTTACTTATTCACTGAAACGGGAACGAAATGGTATTTTGGTGTGAAGCACATGCTGGCATACGTGGTCTAACGCCTCATGTGTCGGTGTCATGGTCATGCCAGATGAATCGTGGTGCAGATTGCGGTGTTTGAGTCTTGATGTGATGTGTGACCCATTCTGAAGACCACGTCAGGCGGGGAGTTTGAATGGGGCAGTACACCTGTCAAATGGTAACGCAGGTGTCCTATGGTGAGCTCAGTCAAGACAGAAACCTGGCGTAGAGTAAAAGGGTAAAAGCTTACTTGATTCTGATTTTCAGTACGAATACAGACCGTGAAAGCGTGGCCTATCGCTCCTTTTGAATATTATATATATATATATATATATATTCAATCAGTTATAAAATACAAAGTACAAACAATGGATTCGCTACACATGATCCAGTTCAAACAAATAATGATCAAAACGTTCGCCAGGATACAAAACAAAACTAGATTGCTTAATCAGGCATTGCTGAACTGTATAGTGAATTATAACAACTAATTACATGATTAACGTTCAGTGCATCAGAATTCCTTCATCATTCTTGTTTGTTTGTTTGTCTCCCTAAATTCCGTACCAAACAAAAGCACAGTAAAAGAACGTGTGCACTCGACTAGATTTTTGGTACACAGTCAAGTGTGTATGGTTGTCTAGGCATTTGCATTAGTCAAACTGTGAGTCTAAAATCATATATGTTGCAATTACCAGTGACCTATAAGTGAGTTTATCGATCAACCTGAGAAATAACGATTTGAATATGTATCTATGCCAGTAAACTGCTATTTAGCGATTAAAATCAGTCACAATAAGAGAGTTTGCAGACCCTAAGTGAATAAATGTAATTACCACGAAATAATTATCAAAGCAAGAACTACAGTTTTAGCAGAATAAAGTGGTACCATCTTTTATTTCGTTGCCTTCTCGTCAGCTGCTTACAGGCCACAGTCATTATTTTAACATACTTGCACAGAGTTCATTTTAAACAAAAATCAATCGATCAATATATGCATACAGTAATAATATATATATATGTAATATTAAACACTATTCCGAACAACAATAATAATCATACACAATGGAAACCTTTCAGCATTTCACATTCAGATGAAAGAGAGATGAAAAATATCCAGTTACCAGGCAGGCAAAGAAAGACTGATAACCGCTTCTTTCTGGACGTATAAATCAGGTTTCAGGCGCTTGATGGAGATGGCTTCAGCAAAATTTGAGGAGAATTGAGCTCTTTCGCCTATTGATAATTTTGAACGACTTTTCGACGTCCATTTCATGACCCGTGTCGAGCAGATGCCTGGCGATGGCACTGTTTAAAACAGTTGTTCCCTTTAGACATAAGCTTTTTGGTACATGTTCAGAAAATCGTAGATATGCCCTTCTTCTCTCTGTTCTTCCAGTGTAACTGCTCCCACAGATACGTGTAAATTTGTATATACAGTTGGAGTTAACATGAGAAGGATATCTATCGATTTTTGATTGCACCAAAGAGCAAGTTGTTCGATAGACAGGGACGAGCTTAGCTGCAGGATAGGCTGTGGTTAGTGACGTACTCAGTCTTCTGTTGACCACCTTTATAATCAAGCTGAATGTCATGTTTAGAAATTTTCCGAATATTCCATTGAGAGGTTTACAGGTGACTGTCTGACTCTAGAATACAGTTTTGACCGCGGATTGATATCAGTCAGCTGGAAAGCCATTGAAAACCAACACTCAGATACTTACTCAACAGCCTACTCACCATTCTAGTTGCGGACTCATCACCAGTAGGCACCCACTCCACTGCCAGGATTCGAACCCACCACCTTACGAGTTACAAGTCAAGCTAGCTAGCTCGTAGACAGTTCAGCCACTGGGACCCCACTCCTCAATGACCAGACAGTCAGTTAATGAATTCTAACTTCTACAATAGGTGAGCTAAGCCCGATTGGCGCTAGCCAATATCATCACGTGAAATTGCCTAGAAGACAGGAATACGCTGGACCACCGATAAGCAGACTCTAGAAAATCTGGTTTTTGTGGTTGATTCATATCTACTGTCAAACGAACTCGAAAACTTAGAGACGAAAACCAACAAACTGGCAGAATAATCATTGCAGCAAAGACAGAACTCCAGATGAACATAGAGATGAGGGAGGTGATGAAGATAACTGACCACCACCACCAACAACAACAACAATAATAACAAGCCCCAATCACTATCAACGAAGAAATTTGAAAGTCATCACTTCTTCCACTTAACTGATTAGCCATCGTTGTCTCAACTACAACCAACTCCACGGATAAGGATGTCAAAACCAGAAATACAAAGGCGAGATATACCTTCATCACTCTGAAATCGCTTTGGAAATCTTCTCCACTCCACCTCAACATACACAACGAAATTCCGACTTTCAACACAAATCTTAATTCAGTTAGTCAGTTTGTCTATACGAAACTTGCAATGCTCATGAGTCACGAAAAGGATTTCCAATAGTCCAGTTCAGACTTTCATCGCCAGCTCCATACTGAAAATCAGATGGTTGGTCAGATAGAATTTGTAACAAGAAACTATGGTAAAGAACGAATCAAAAGGCGAGAACCTATCGACCAACAGACACGTGGAAGAAAATGGAGATGGATAAGACATAGGCTGTGGCGACTGTCGAATGACACTGAATTTCACTCCCTTGAGTGGGAACCGACAAGTTGGTTGTGGTTTGAAGGATGACATGGAGGAGATCGTTTGGAAAGCAGAAGATGAAGGACTACGGGCAATCGTGGGGCAGGCTAAAGAAGGCCACATAGAATTAGACAAAGTGTAGATATGCTGTTGAAGGCCAATATTCCAATCGGAACTCAAGGAATGCAATAATAACATAAAAAATAATTATTGTCTGGTGTAGTCAACATCTAGAAGTGAATATAGAATTATTTCTCTCCGCGAAGTTTATTCATCACAGTATTCCTCGTTTTGTTTTTGTTTGTTCGTCTTTTGAAATATTTTCTTAAAATCGATCTCCTTTAATCTTAATTCGTTTGATTTTTCTTGTTGTTTTCTTTGTTTTCTTGTTCTTTCTCCTGTCCATCCCAAGCAAAATACTAAGCCTCATCATCCTGCAGAGAATCAAACAAGCCCTGGATGAAAAACTTCGACCGAAACAGGTTGGATTCAGGAGAAACAAGTCATACATCGATCAAATCGCCACATTACGGATCATCATTGAACAAAGCCTTGAATGGCAGTCACCTCTCTACCTCAACTTCATCGACTTTGAAAAGGCTTTCAGCAGACAGCGTCGATCCGGAGGTGATTTGGAAACTACTACGCTACTACGGGGTGCCACCAACAATTATACACCTCATCCAACAGCTGTACGACAATGCTGCATGCCAAGTAATCCACAACGGGAAACTTACGGAACCCTTCGAAGTGAGGACAGGAGTAAGACAAGCTGGCTGCCTACTATCGCCAATGATTTTCCTGATTGCAGTAGATTGGATAATGCGACAAACAGCGGGCAATGAGGAAACAGGCATAAAATGGACCCACATAAAACACTTGGAGGATCTGGACTTCGCCGATGATATATGTCTGATTTAACCAAAAACTGGAAGATATGCAAGCGAAAAGCAACAAGTTGGCAGAAGAAGAATCAAAGATGAGAAGGACTTGAGGTGAACATAGAGAAGATAGAGGTAATGAAGATTCCTGGCCAACACCACCAACAGCAACAACAGCAGACAACGATCAGAATAAATGTGAGGAACCTGAAAGAAACAACCTCTTTTACCTACCTGGGAAGCATCGTTTCAATTACAGGCGGATGGAACTGATGAGGATATCAAAGCGAGGATCGGAAAAGAAAGACAAGCTTTCACTACTCTCAAGTCTGTGTGGAGGTCAACAACACTCAGCATCAAAAATAAGATCCGGATTTTCAACTCCAATGTGAAGTCAGTGCTACTCACTATACGGATCAGAGACTTGCACTGCGCGTCATAAAGAGCATCTCAAACAAACTACAGACCTTCATTAACAGTTGTCTTCGCTCAATACTCAAGATCAGATGGCTGGCCAGAAAAGATCAGCAACAGAGATCTCTGGGAGCGAACCAACCCAGAGGAAACGATTGTGAAACAAATAGGCAGGAAGAAATGGAGGTGGATTGGCCATACTCTGAGGAAACCACCAGGTGAGTGACATCACTAGACAAGCCATTCCTCGAGTGGAACCCGAAAGGGAAGCGGCGAGTGGGTCGTCAGTGCGAGGGTGGGTGACTTGGAGGAAGTCATGTGAAGAGGAGATGAAAACGTGTGGGTAGACTTGGATCCAGATGAAGACTCTAGCAGAGAACCGAACGCAATGGAGACGCACGGCTGAAGCCCTCTATGTTCCTCTAGGAATTAAAAGGAACAATAATAATAATCTTAATTTGACTTTCAAATATAGAATATCATTCTTCTCACCCTTCAACCACATTCTGTATTTGATACAAACAAATAAACTAAATATGACAGTCATAGTCTTAGGTGGCTCTTGTGGCCCAAGTCCTCTATCAGACAACTCTTTGGTATTTCAAACTATGGAGACAGAGTTCGAGCCTCGGCGGGAACAGTGTCACTGAGTCACTGGAGAATACGAATACATGCGGTGATGAGTCCCAGATGGGACGAAATACGTTTTATGCTAGATTCTCCCTGTTAGTCACCATCCTCCAGCAATTTACTTCATAGTCATAGTAATTTATCACTGAAGACTAATTTACAGTGAATTATTTTTGTAAACAGAAAGAATGTGATCGATCAAATAATTCAGTTCAGTAAATCAATAAATAACACCATAAAATATTAAGCTATCGGATTAATACACCAAGAAAACAAAATAAAATTTTACTCAACATCTAACTGTATTGACACGTAGTTGGCAATATACTACGCCTTTTCATGGGGGTGTGTGGGGTGGGCAGGTGATCCTAATCATAACCAAGACCACAGTGACCTTGAACAACCAATCAGAATTCAAATGCAAAAAAAGTTGTTCAATCGTTGGCAAATACATTAAAAGGCATTGTAAACACGACATTACACTGTATAATTGTCGCTTATGTGTTGTAAGAATGTCTCGTAGTCACAACACCGGTGATCTATAGAGAAATCATACCATGAGCGATAGATGCGTTGATCTAGGTGACTTTAGATCATAGTACTTTGAGACCCATTGATATTTCTGACAGTGTTCTTTAACCTAGTCCTAACTTTAACGCTAATCCTAGATATTAAACCTTAATCCTTAAAAGCCATAACTCTTCCTAACAGTATAGATTTATAGAAAAAGTACATATGGAATAAGTAGAATACTCTTGCCAAACCAGGCATGACTTGACTTGGAATGTTCTTTCATATCATTCTCTAAATCTGATCGGTACTTGAAGGTCAACTTTTTACAGATATTGACTTTAGCTATGATAATTTACATTGCCTCTTGGTCATTCAAGCCTCTTTCGGTGGAGCTGAATTAGAATATTTGAACCATTCACTGACTGAGAGGGAACTATACAAGAATATATGTATGTAACAAACTCACAGTGATTGTATTCAAGCATGCTAACCCAACAAGTGAGAACTTGTAAGGTAAGCAGTGTGAAAAAATAAACACACAAAACAAGGCCTTAAATAAAACATAATTTACTGTGAAGTATGCACATTGAAGTAACAAAATTACCCGTCTTTTTTACCAATATGTAAAACCATCTTTATCCACTATACTTAATTTAGCGAAAACATTCATTAAGACATTTAGGAAACGAGAGAAAATTTTAGCAAACGATATACTTTTCGAGAAATTCCTCTCCCGGCTCTACAGTTATATACACATATACTTATATACATAGAATATTCTAAAATAATCGTCATTAACAATGTTAGTGTTTGGTTTAAATACTATCGATTTGTTAAGATCACAATGGAATTACCACAGTTCTAGAAAGATGCATGAGTTATTATAAGCATACAATTGTAATATCAAATAGAATAACAAATAAAATTAAGGAAATCTCTACAACAAGGTAAAAAGCGTTTGAACCAACCAATTTCTTCTTTCGGATACATAAGTTAGGCTTCTAAATTAAGGTGGACTCCAACAGCCAACCTCAGAATTATATAATAGACAAACTTTTGAGGTAAAATTAAGATTAGTTGGCGGTATAAGGTAGATGACTCAAAAGCCACCTTATTTACATCAACCTTGTATTCTGTATCGATGAGATAATATAGAAGTATGTGAATGGACTTTGTTTGTGCCTTACGTAACCACTCTGCAGGATAGTGGTATTCGGAGATCCGATGATAAACACGCCTTATTGTACGGTCTGTGCAACTAACTGGCTCCACAGGAGCATAGTCAAATTGATAGATTCACATACAAGAAGAGGCTAAATTAAGTAGTGGGGTGGGGGGTTTTAAGAGACAGCATACTTCAGCGAAGTCGAATACTCTTCGTTTTACCGCCATATTCCATAGGTGTTGTGTTCACATTTCACTGGCGTTATCATCACCGAGGAACTGAAATTGTAAGCACAATGCCTTCCTTTTTGGGAGCCGTTGGTTCTTTGGCCTGCCTTGGCTCTTTAGATTCATATTCTTATCGATGAATTTTCCTGGCTGGAACCGTTCTCACTCAGCAACTGTTTAACAATAATAATAATATTAAGCTCTTCATTAGGGTATTTATCAGAGCAGATCGCTTTCTTGCTCTGTGCTGGATCAATCAGTTTATTAGACTGCGTTTGTATTTTCAAGGTAGTAAGTTAGCTGAATAGATGAGCAAACTTACCACTTGGTGTAGTTTTTCTTATTTTTTTTTAGTCATTAGGGGAATGTCTAGGTAAAATCGATCTCTCTTACTTTCTATATAAAATACAAGATTCTAAGCCAAAAAAAACTACACTGATCTACTGCTATTACAGCGTTTTGCTAACACTAATTTATAATTACCATAAATAATCCATAACCACGTAAAATAAATTATTTGGTACTTTAAAAACCAGCTTAGCAGTGCTATTCTCAACTCTGTATTTTATGAGTTTTCCATGAGAATATACTTCTCTCGTATGTGAATTTAAACATATTTTTCACTAGAACAGTAAGAGTTATATAAACGTTAAAAAGAAATTGATTCACTAGAGAAGTCTGAGACAAACAACCAAATATTATTACTTTTTTATTATAGCTTGATTCCACACCGTAGTTTTAATACAAGTATGGAATTTTCAGCATGTGATATCGGTAGCCCAAATTTAGCAGGCTGACCATTGATATCGGGTGTGCTTCGGCAGGGGATCGAACCCCGGACCATGTGCATGGTCGCCGAGAGTTACTCCATGCATAATTAATTAAATCGGATTATTTCTATCTAATATTTAATAATATTTAAATGACTATTGCTCTTTTAATTATGATATAAATTTACTGTACAAATTTTGGCATCAATCTATTCTAGCCTCCCTCCACCCCAACCACACACATTTACATAGAGAGTATGAGGTGTCTGGCTTGCTGGTTATCAGATTTTACATGCCTATCCGCCAACACACTAGGAAACTTTTCCAGTATTGGTTTTTGTAGGGATTTTGTTTGATTGGTTGGAGGATTTCATTGTGAGCTGATTTCGGTTAGAGAACCATTGGAAAATAAGCTGGGAGTACTGGAGAGCTGTTTAGTCTTAGTTTGGGACTCCTCATCAGTAAGCCCTGGGATACCTTCTTCCTGAGATATAGTGTTGTAAAGGCCTTACACTGGAAGGATAGAAATAGCAAGAAAATTCGTTCCAGCTAGTAAAGCTCACTAAATTACTGCGAAATACAAACCTAACCACCAAATCAGTAAGAGGAAAAGTAAGTGGTCATATTAGCCGTTTCATACAAGTTTATAACTGACTGCCTGTGTAACCAATAAAAGTGATAGTCACATGGATTGAGTGATATATTGTATAATCTGTAATAAGAACTCAAACTCCTCCTACACTCCATTCTTATATTAATCATTAAATAATTTGCGTTGACATTATCTGTAAGTGTTGGTTTCCAAGGATTTGATTGGCTACAGGGTTTCATCATTGGCTAACATTGGTTAGAGGACCAGTGGAAAACCAACACTCCAGCTGTTTCACCAGCCCAGTCTGTAACTCATTGGCAGTACTTAACCATCCCACAGTTTGGCTTATAACGCACTACCTTCCGGTTACGAGGTGAGCTTGCGAATAGCCAGAAGTTGGAATTCATGGGCCACTGATTCAGGTCCCAGTGGTTTAATAGTCTACCAGCTCGCCCTGTAACCGGAAGATCCTTGGTTCAAACTCTGAAGGTGAGTGCATACTGATGAAGAGTTAATCCCGAAATAGGCTGACAAAACAGCTGTTCAGTATTGGAGTGATGGTTTCCAATGATTCTCTAGCCGACGTCACCTTATGATGATATTTCTTATCTACTTTGAATTTCTGAAAGTTTTGACTTAGAAAACCTTCATTTACCTGCCTTTCATTTTATTTTCTATGTGATTTATTTGTAATAGGTAACAAAGTAGACAACTTGATTCATCATTCGGTGCACTTCGAGTGGAATTTAGGGATCCAAGCTTTTTTGGAAAAACAAAACGTAGTCATGGAACTGGTTGTATGGATGAGATCGCTAGCCTCACACCTAACCAACCTTCTTTTCTAGTCTTACTATCGGCTAGCGAACTAGGTGAAGTTTAGGGGGTGAGTTAGCTGGGAGTCAAACCTAGAGAGACTTGAAAAATTAGACAAGTCCTTAATAATTCTGCGAGATATATATATATTTATATATAACGAGTTCATCCCAGGTTGGTAAGTAGAAATTTATTTCTCATTTTCATTATTAATATAGCCAACACAATCACTTCAAACCATAAGATCCAGCAGAAAAAGAAGATGAAATTGACACCATTTGCAAAGTAAACTGCATAAACTGAGATAAGCATTACATCGGTCTAAGTAAAAGATTCATTCCACTCAGAACCTTAGAATTTTTAAAAGAATGGTTACTGAACAAAGAATACTCTTTTCGATAACCTGCTCTGCATCAAGTTCAACAGTTATATATATACTTAATAGTGAATGAATTAGCGTTATCAACAACAACATTATTGTTGTTTAAATAACATCTAATCAATAACAGTAGTAATATCATTGGATTACAGTTCAATAGCATCAACATAACAATAAACGGAATGTCAGAGTAATTAGGAAAGATAACAATACAAATCCATGGATTTATAGTCTCCACTGAAGGCTGGCCGGGGGAGTAGTAGTGGCTAGCTGGATTGGTTTCTTTTCCACACAAAGCACTGGTTGTTTCACGCAAATCGCGATAGCCTGCGGAACCTCGATGTTTTTGGTAATTTATTTGGTAGCCGGTAGATGATAGAGGAGGATTCTTTAATGCTGGCTGGCTTTGTGGCCAGTGGCTTTGAACAGGGTGTTCTAATATCAAACTGTTGATTGTTTCTACCCCACCTTTACTTATCCATACTTGGAAATGTTCTCGAGCACGAAAAATCAAGATCCTAGAGAAACGGCTGATACAACTTAGAATTTTTAGACATGTGAGGATTAAAATCGACTGATTTTAAATAAATTAAGACTCTGCAGTGCTGAAAGAAATAATTTGTAATACAGAAATAAATAAATAAACGAAATATTCCCATATTGAGTCATAAGAAAAAGGCACAAACAGCGAAGAAAATTGAATCGTCGAAAATAAATAAATAAATTATTAAGCAACATAGTGAAAGACATTCGATTCACACTAGAAAAAGAAGAAGAATTAGACAACAAAATTCCATTCTACTTAGTCCTCTTAATCAAGAGAACTAACATAAGGAATTTAGAAACATACAAGACTAAATACCTAACTATAGTAGTAATAAGTCAACGAACCGCAGTAGAAACTATGTGCACATATTGTTCAGACGAGTCTAAATATAGCACTGTAGCACTGGGATCCTGAACAGGTTGCAAGAGATATACACACAGAATTTCACCAAAAGTTTTTAAACTTAAGTCGTGTAACACCAACAATGAGCCATCACCAAACACCACAAGAAAGTTCACTCTACAAAGTAAGCTGAATGAACTACGTAAACTACTACGTCGGCCAGAGTGGGCATCCCCTTCGTGTCCGAATTCAAGAACATTAATAAGCTTTTAAAATGCATGATGTGTATTCTTTCATGTCGATGCTTTTGGGCAATTAATGGGCACAAATTTGATTGAGATAATATAGAAATTTTAAACACGGGGCCGGGATGGAGGGGACAACAAAAATACCATGGAATTTCTATCTGAGTGGTACTCAAATAAATCAGTGACTAATAAACACATTACCACTATTGATCAAATTTACCAGCTAATAAAATATAAATCACATGACAAGAAAGTTCTAACTACAAGCCAATGAAAATTACCACTTGAGACGTAAATTAACAAAGAACGAGTCACGACAACGGTTGTCAGTCGGCGGATACGATTATATCATCCTTCATGGAGAATTCAAGTAAGTTCATTTCATACTAAAAATATGCGCTGAAGTGACGCTGTCTAGAAGAGGGGATAACGAAAGCTTCGCAATTAAAATCAACCAGCTCAGACAGAGAACGCAACCGCTAAATTAAAAAATACGTTATAATTTCAGGGGTTTAAGCAATCATAACTTTTTAGCATAGAAAATAAATAAATAATTGGTTACAGGATTACATCATGAGTTGACATTGGTTAGAGAACCATTGAAAAACCTGGGAGTACTTTAGAGGTGTTTTGTCCTAGTTTGGGAATATTCAACAGTACTCGACAATCGGGGTTTGAATCCTGGACCTTCTGGTTACAAAGCGAGCTCGTAGACCATTAAGCCACTGGGACTAATGTCAGCTCATGATGAAATCCTGTAACCAACCAATCAAATCCCTAAAAACCAACACTTGAATATTGATGAAATGCTCACTGGCAACTGGCCCTGTTCAGGTAGGTAGTTACCTGGGGTTTTAGTAGGATGTCATGACCAGTAGGGTGCAGCAGGTCGAGTGTGAGGACCAATACTCGCCGAAGACATTGGCTAGCTATCGCACTATGTCGTAATTTGGCAGAAGTTTGAATTCATGGAATGGCCATTGGATTGGTGGGTCCCAGTGACTTAATTGTCTGCGAGCTAACTCGCCTTGTAACCAGAAGATCCTGGGCTCGAACCCCGATGGGTGTGTACTTCTGAAGAGCCTCAAACTAGGACGGAACAACTGTACAGTACTTCCAGGTTTTCCAATGGTTCTCTAACCAATGTCAGCTCATGATGAAATCCTATAACCAATCAATCAAATCCCTACAAACCAACCCTTAAATAAATAAATTATTTTTTAGATATAAACTTATGTTAAGCTACTAAAACACAATTATAAAATTGAAGTACATAATATCTTAGAAATCCTTGAAACAATTTTACATTCAAGTACTTTTGAAACACAGAGAATCTTCGCCAGCAAATGATTATGGACATATTCTTCATGAAAGTTAGCAAAGAAGAAAAACAAACAAAACACTCAAATCTTGAGTACATTTCAATTCAAGTTCTACAATAATAATAATTATTACTATTGACAAGAATATTAATAGTAATT
This sequence comes from Trichobilharzia szidati, assembly GCA_944472155.2. Classification (NCBI taxonomy): domain Eukaryota; kingdom Metazoa; phylum Platyhelminthes; class Trematoda; order Strigeidida; family Schistosomatidae; genus Trichobilharzia; species Trichobilharzia szidati. The sequence continues at coordinate 12,466,000 of OX235276.1, read as the reverse complement.
TCAAACATTTATTCCCCTTAATGAATTTGAATAAAGCGAGAACTAGCACTTTATTCTGCAAAAACTGTAGTTCTCGCTTTATTCAGATATTATTTTTAATTATTTTTTGATTATAGCTTGATTTCACACAGTATTTTTGGTACAACTATGGAATTTTTAGCATGTGATACTGGTAGCCCAAATTTTGCAGGCCGACCATTGATATCAGGTGTGTGTCGGGAGGGGGTCGAACCCCGGACCATATGCATGGTCGGCAAGAGTCCTAACTGCTGTACCACCGACACTAAATAAAGGAATGATCCAAAGACCTCTTCACAATCGAGCGAGCCCGATTAGGGATCGTCGCAGGCTTCAACACACCGAAGTGCAAAGGCGAGCCTCCACCTGGGGCCAGGGCATTCGTGATCACCCTGGTCCAGGCGCCAAGTAAGTTTTATTAGTATTTATCAAAAATTATTATCACTCTATACACAACTTATAGACAATATCAATTCTAACCTCTTGCCGCTCTGATATTGAGTGTTTTAAAGCAGTCATATGAACTCACTCAAACTCATAAAAATCAGTCTGGTGTTCGCTAGTAACTGGCTGCTGGAAAAAGTCGCCTGCCTTCAGTTCTAGTCAGAAGTCTTAACCAGTGGGCTGGACCCATTCAGAAATCAGCACAAATACTCGCCAGTGATAACCTTGGCTGGTGCCAGTTGTGCTAAAATCACCAACTGGTAGAAGTTAGAATTCATGAACTGACTGACTGGCCATTGAGGAGTTGGGTCCCAGTGGCTTGATGGTCTACGACCTAACCTCGTAACCGAAAGGTCCTGGGTTCGAACCCTTACGGTGGGTGTGTACTTCTGAAGAGTCCCAAACTAGACTGACGAAATAGCTGTCCAGTACTCCAGTGCTGGTTTTCCAATGGTTCTCTAACTGATGTCAGCTCATGATGAAATCCTCCAAATATATCAATTCAAGATCAAAATCCCGGAACAAATCAAAATCCTAAAAATGCATCTCTTAAAAATTAATCTGATGCTCGCTAATTATTGGCTGCAGGACGAATTAACCTGCCTGCCTACAGTTCTACTGAGAAATCGTAACCATTGCGGTCCACCCGGCCGAATGGGAGTGAGGACCAATACTCTCCAACAGTAACACTGGCTGGTGCCAATCACGCGACAGTTATTCATGAATTGGTAGAAGTTAGAATCCGTGAAGAATAGGATCCCAGTGGTTGGAAGAATTGTCTACGAGATAGCTAGCTTAACTTGTAATCAGAAGGTGGTGGGTTGGACCTCGGACAGTGTGGTAGGTATGTACTGATGATAACTCAGGAACTAGGCTGACGAAACAGCTGGCTGTTGAGTACTCGAGTAGTGGTTTTCACTGGTTTTCCACCTGACTGATATCAATCCGTGGACAAAACTTTGAAACAGTAGATTATGTTAATTACACATACTGTTTTCATAAAATAAGGCTAGCTAACTTTTTCATAGCTACCTTTAGTTAACTTTATATCTCATTTGTTTGTTTACTTGAATGTTTTGCTTGCTTGCTTGCTTGCACTCTTTTATTTTAACAGAAAAATTGTTTTATAACACACGTGTCTAATTATTAACATTATTAATATTATTACTATCATCACATGATTTAACAGATGAAATAAAGAAGAAGTTGATCTGTCTTATAATTAGAACAAATTCTAAGCAGCTGATTGAAGTAAATTAACAAAGTAGAACAAAAGATAAATGGGCTGCTTCTTTTTTGGGCCTGTTTTTTTTCAAGGTGATTTCACCACATTATTGTTCTAATGAAAAAAATATTAAGAATACCTATGAAGTATAGATAAAAAAAGAATTTCTGCTATTTCACGAATGATCAGTCAAAATTCATTCAAATGTTGGTTTGTAGGGATTTGATTGGTTACAGGATTTTCATCATGAGCTGACATTAGTTAGAGAACCATTGGAAAACCGGCACTGGAGTACTGGACAGCTGTTTCGTCCTAGTTTGGGACTCTTCATCAGTACCATTGTATTATTCAATGGTTGGAGGCAGTTAGCAGGAAGCCCTCCCTACCTTACCTAAGTTTCTTCCTAGTCAGCCTTCACCAGTCAGTCAGTCAGTCAGCAAGGTAGGCGTATCTGTAACCACATTGAAGAAACTCATGTCTCTTCTGAGATTCGAACCCGCGTCACCAACCACTTCTTCAGTCAGAGAGAGAGAGAGATGTTACCACTGAGCTATTCAGGCTGGTGATTGATCTTCTGTAAGACTGACTGTGTTTAATACTTGACTTGGCACTAGTTAGTAATTAGTGTAATGTGTCTAGTCCTTTGTTTACTCTACACTGAATTCTATTGGTCAGGTTTGCAATACGGCCACCATCACCATCATGGTGCATTCAGAAGTCTGCAGTAAACAAAGGACTTGATACATGGCACTAATTAGTGTCAAATCACAGTATTTAATGAAGCCCTACAGGAGTTCAATCGCCACACCGAATAACTCAGTGCTAACGTCTCTTTCTGACTGACTGCACTACTGGGTGGTGACGTCGGTTCAAATCTCAGGAGAGACGTGAGCTCCTTCAAGGAGGTTGCAGATATGTTTAATATCAACAGTTTGAAGTGCACTGTGTTGACAAGCCACCTAATGGCATGGTGGCCACATTGTAAACTTGACTGATTGAATTCAGTTTGCACCAACGACAGGAGGACTAGACACATCGCACACTATTTACTGACTAGTGTTCAGTCTGAATATTATTTGTAGAAGGAAAAGTGATAAGTAAAAAACTAAGTCAGAACCTGTGCGTTGGTTGTTCAGTGGTTGAATGAATGTCCACCGACCACAAACGCATATACATATGCGGTCCGGGTTCTATCCCAGCCATTGGACTCGTAAACCTCGCTTAGGCGACAGTAACTTCGGGACAAAGGGGGATGGGTTGGGCCTAGGGATAGCCACCGCTCCTCTGTAAATAGCAAAATCATCTACTAATTAAACTTCACAGCTGAAGCTTGAAACCCTATGTGCCAATAGGAACGCAAGGGAACAAAAATAACAATATGTAATTTGAAACAATTAGTTCCCTTTAAGAATTTGTACAAAGCAATAAGAAGACGTAATTTGTCTGAATCGTGTGTGTAATGTATTTGTGCAACACATTTCGAACAATCTGATCACACACGGACTTTTCATAAGAATAGACATATGTGAAAATAGTAAAGACTTAAGAGATGATAAAATTGACTTAGGTCAAGCTAAAAGGACATATTGAAGGTGAAAATAACAATGAAGATCACTAAACCAAATAACAGTGGTAACAGTACATCTACCCTGACTAGTATCAAAACAAAGTTTGCAAAGGAGGGTTAAGTGTAATGATGAATTGCCGGTTTGATCTCATGAAGGTGGTTTAAACTTTCTAACTGCCAACTAGGTCTTTCACAAACTTTAGGATACGCCCCAAACATGCCCTATAGATAAGTTTAAAAGAAGTGTAAACATCAATTTGATGTCCTGTTTGTATAATACGTTTCGCAATAGAGGAGGTAGGTCGTCTTTTCTCGCCATTGATGGGTTCTGGAGATTCCATTTGCCGCTGAAGTCATTTAGGAATATGCTGCGAAGCGCTTACTTGCAGATATCAATGAGTCCTCCTTTCGGTGTATGTGTGTCCACACGTACATTTAAATTGGAAAATACGGTGGAATGTGACATCATTTTGCGCATGATCTAACGACTTAGATGGGATATTTGGCCTTCACATTCTCAATTATTCTAACCTTAGTAGCATATAACAACTTTTCAACCGCAGAGTTCAATCTTTGTCTAACTGTCAAGCTGATATTATCACACATATAGAGTAGCTTGATATACACGTCTTTCTTAGCGGCGAATCGGTGAGTGGGTCCTTGTGTTCCACTGACCACTTTAGATTTCTCCATTATGAACTTGTCTGGATGATTATTACCATCAACTAGAGTTTGTGTCAGTTTTCTTTCTGTGTGATCAGATTATTCGAAATGTGTTGCGCAAATAAATTGCACGATTCAGATAAATTATGTCTTCTTATTGCTTTGTCTAAATAGTAAGTGACACCTAATTCCGATTTTTATGCAGGTCACTTGAATTTTGCTGACATCCTATTAAAGTGTATAGTTATTTGTATCAATACTTTGTTTCTGATGTTCGACAAAAAGAATACTACTTTCTTTATACAAAATTAATGACTATAAATTTCAGTAAAAGAATTATTTAATTCAATTTTAGATTTTCCCGTCGATTGATTGGACCCTGAAGTGATTGGTCTCAGATTATGACATGTTGGCTCCTTGTGCAGATGCTTCGATGATGTCTAGTCATGCAACTTGAAGTCAGCTGGTGGATAATGACTATCAATGGATGGAATCCAGAATGCGTATTTCGTCCAATTCAGGACTCGTCAACTGGATGGAGATAACTCTTGTGACCCAAATGGTTTAGTAGATAATGCTTTGGCGTTTGAAACTATTGGCACTGGGTTTGAGCCTCAGGGGGGAAACACCATCACTGACTCACTGGGAAATGCAAGTACATCCAGATGACGAGCCAGTCCCAAATAGGAGGAAATGCGCGTTATCTTGGATTCAACTATCAGTTACCATCCACCAAATGACTTCATTAGAGGAAGTTATGAAAGCCCAGAATGGTGGCCACATTGCAAACCTGACCTATAGAATTCAGTCTACACCAAACAAAGGACTAGACATATCACACTAGATACTAGTGTCCAATCAAAGTATCCCATACAGTCAGTCCTACAGGAGGTCAATCGCGAGCCCGAATAGCTCAGTGGTAACATCTCTGACGAACTGCAGCACTCACTGAGTGACGCGGGTTCGAATCTCAGAAGGGATATGAGTTCCTGCAAGGTGATTTCAGATATGCGTTGCTGACGAGTAACAAGTGAAACGAAACCCAGGTCAGTTAGAGTTTCCTGCCGATTGCCTCCAACCATCTAAGATAACATTTCAATCGTAACAATATAAATTTATCAATTATCCAAGATGAAAGTTCACATTAGATAACTTTATCTCATATAAAACACAGTGATAAAAAATATACTTTTAACAGGATGATTTTTTCAACACAACTTGCTGTTCATAATCACACGACTTCCTAACTTGTTTTATACTAAACTAAACTACAAACAGTTGGAAGAATATATGAATAGATAGTGGCAAATACCCATCGGGATATTAGAGGGAAAAGAACAAGAAGTTCAGAGAAGACAACTATCTTTTCGGCAATTTCATTTTCAAAAGCAGCTGTACAATCGCATTTATATACACAAGTTTACATAGATACAATTATTTATTTAATTCCACATATTAACGAAGGAGATTAAGGCTCATGATAATTTTCAACTTGATATGAAAGTTTGAAGGTGTGAATATAAGATTACAACGGGCTTAGAGAGAATTACCTAGGATTTGAAAACAGTTTTTTTTAACGACGAAACCCGAATAGGATGAAGTGCATTTTTTTGCAAACCAGTGCTAGCTGTCATCAACCAAATGATGTGATACACACAACCTCCTATAGTGGCTGCATAATTTTCCCGTTATAAAATTTTTATTGGCAATAATTAAATAATATACCTCGTCTAAAATTGTAAGATTAATGAAACATCAGAATTATTATATCGTTGACATTGTGATAGACAAATTGTCTGAAAAATCCCTCCCTCATGGACGATCTATTTATAATATTTTCACACTTATTTAAGACGTTTCAACCAGCCTTGTAATTTTCAAGTATTGATTTTTAGGGATTTGACTGATTGGTTACAGGAGCTGACATCGATTAGAGAACCACTGGAAAACCTGGGAGTACTCCTGTGGGTGCGTACTGATGAAGAGTCCCAAACTAGGCTGACGAAACAGCTGTCCAGTACTCGAGTGCTGATTTTGCAATGGTTCTCTAACCAATGTCAGCTCATGATGAAATCCTGTAACCAAACTTGTAATTATTAAACGTTTCTCCCCCTACTGTGTATCAGTAATTTGACAGTTGCATATCAAATATTGATTTTTGACATTTATTATTCGCCTTTATCCTTGTTTAATCTCTAATGGTAATATTTCTATTTGAGGTTGTTTGTACACTGATAATGTATTGTTTAACGATATGAGTTTATTTGAGCCAGGAATGATGGTGATTTTGATCCGGGACTGACTGTCTGTGAGAAGAGAAGCGTTGATGTGTATGTATAGGATTCTTGTGGACAGAGTTTTTGACTGATCCCACCTCGTTCTTTGGGAATATTCTCCTCCTACTACTCGATTCAAAGGTATCTTTCATAGTGTTGAACTTTGGTCCACTAGTTTTATCTTACAGTCCTTGTTTTGTGTTTGGAAATCTTCATTCCCTGTATAGTAAGTAGCAGGTGCCTGATGGCACTGTTAAGGTAAATTCGAGTTTTCATGTTTGCTATTGGTGTTGTTGTTGTTTAATGGAACCGCTAAAATATTGAAGATGAATCGTCTTTTCCCTACCTACCTTCTGGAAGGTTTCGTGATAGCGCGTGTCTCAAAGAAGCTAGTGGCCTATACACTAGAAGGTAGAGATGATTGGTTTCTTGTGTTCAGACCATAACTAAATAAATTTAATCGTTACAAACATTGGAAACTAAGAAAGTATGTTTGTTAGCTAAATATTAACGTGTTTTTTTATTCAAAAAATATTGTCAATGCCGATAAATTACGAAATGCTTTTATATAATGAAAGGAGAACACGTATGAAATAAAAAAAATAAAAAAAATAAGAATTTGAAATATGAATGAATTTTGAAACAATTTAAAAATTAAAAAATCTAGTGCTTACAATCAATTGATTGATAAAACAATGAATGTATGATTTGAAGTTATTCTGAGCATGAATTTATGAGTCACGTGTTACTATAGAAACTCCAAACATACACACACACAAGTGGAAACTAGCATGAAACAAAAGTAAATATATACTTATATATATTGCCTTAATTTTGTTTACATGGGTAAAGTTACTAATTATTATATTTGAGGGTTGATTGCGGATTGGTATTAGTTAGAAAACCATTGTAAAGCAACACTGGAGTACTGCCAGGCAGCTGTTGCGTCAGCTTAGTTTGGCACACATAGTCAGTGCGCACCCACCACTTCCCTATTACAGGGAGAGCTAGCTCGTCGACCATTCATCTAGCCACTGACACCCAACTCCTCAATGGCCAGTCAGTCAGTCAGTCGATGAATTCTAACTTCTACTAATTCATGACTAATTTTAGCGTGATTGGCACCAGCCACTCGACTGGATGGACCCTACTGGTCAGTTCTTCCCAGTAGAACTGTAGGCAGGCATGCAACTTCTTCCTGCAGCCAATCATTAGCGAGCATCAGATTAATTCTCATGAGTTTGTTTGTAGACGATTGATTTGTTTCAAGTTTTAATTATGAGTTGACATCTTTCTATTTTTTGATTGGGCACTAGTCAGTAACTAGTGTAATGTGTGTACAGACTGCATTCTGTCAGTAGTTGAGTTTGCAATGTGGCGACCATGCTAGTTGGCTCGCCATCAAGGTGTACTGTGAATTGTTGGTATTAGATGGTTGGAGGCAATAGCAAGGAAGCCTTGACTTACCCAGGTTTCTTCCTAGTCAGCACTCACCAAAGCCTATCTATAACCACTTCGAAGGAACTCATTTACCTCCTGAGACTGAAACACGCGTCATCACCCAGTGAGAGCTGCAGTCAGAGAGAGAAGGATGTTACCACTGAGCTATTCTGGCTCGCGATATACCTCCTGCAGGACTGACTGTATTGAATAGTTAGATTGGGCATTAGTTAGTAATTAGTGTAATGTGTCTAGTTCTATCTTTGGTGCAGACTGAATTCTGTCAGTAGTCAAGTGTGCAATGTATCCCTCAAGTTTGATCACTGACCGATATCATTCAGAGAATCTATTGAAAACCAGTCCTCAAGTACTAGACAGCTACCTGTTTCGTCAGCCTAGTTTCAGACTCATCGGTAGTACACACCCACCAGTCTAGTACCCGAGTGCTGGTTTTGCATGGTTCTCTAACTGACTGATATCAATCCATGATCAAACTTGAAAAGGAAATAATGTGTTATGAGCGATATTTAATTTTTGTTCATATGAAAGGCAGTAGGAATTAAGAGGATCCACTGTTCAAAAATACGTTAATATGGAAAATGCATCTACTACTAAATTAAAGTAAATTAGTCTCGTTGTTGATTATCAGGAAAACTGCTACATCAATGTATTTTTCACAAAAGAAGGTATCTAGAAGAAAATATAGCGACATAACACAAAGAGGTATCTATCACAAACGTTAGAGGTTTGTTTCTTTCAATAAACACGGAACATACTTTGATTGGACACAAGTAACTAGTGTCATGTATCTAGTGCTGTGTTTACGTTTTCAATGTGGCCACCATGCCACTAGGTGGACCACCATCATGGTGCACTCAGAAATCTGCAGTCAGCAAAGGACTTGACACATTACACCAGTTACTAACTAGTGTCCAATCACAGTATTTAATACAGGCCTACAGGAGGTCAATCGACAGCTCGAATAGTTCGAGCTGACAGACTGCAGCACTGGGTGATGACACAGGTTCCAATCTCAGAAGAGATATAAATTCCTTCAAGGTGGTCGCAGAGACGCCTTGTTTGACTGACTGTTGACTGCCGACTAGCACGAAACTTAGGTCAGGCAGGGCCTCCTTCTGATTGCCTCCAGCCATCTAAGAACATGGAACAATTCAGCATTATTCAGCACAGTAGGAAATCTACAGTGACAATAGAGATTATAATGTGATCGGGTTGAATAAAATGCATATCCGAATTAATTCATCAAAATACATTGAATACTATATTGATTGGTTAATAGGGGTAACCAGCACCATATTGCTGACCTTTACTTTTCATGTTGACTGAATTCTATCAGCTAAGTGTGTCATATAGTCACTCGGCTGGATGATTCACCAGGGTGATGTACTCTGAATTCGTGGTAGATGGTTTGCAGACAGTCAACAGCAAGCCCCGGACATAAGTTTCCTACCTACTTCTAAGTTTTACTGGGACAAACTTCAGCCAATACCTACAATAAGGACTATATACACAAAGCTGATTGCTCTGTGGTGGCCAATCAATGTATATATTCATAACAGCATTACAAAAGGTCACGCGTCAACCCGACTAGCCTAGTTGTTGTAAGGTCACTGAGTGATGTGCGTTAAAGTTTGCAGATACACGATGTTGACCAGTGCCAACAAGCATGAGACCAAGGGATTCCTGTCGATTACCGCCAACCACCTAATGTCAGATTCAGTGCTGTACACTAAATCAGTATTCTCCTAACTTATATATTCAATAAAGATATAATTTAAGAAATAAAAATAAAAATATTTGCGATTATGCGCTAAACAAATAACTCAGCGGCAATATTAATCTCTTTTGTGTATAACATCACCTTAGATATATTATGTTAGTGAAAAAATGTGAATAATTTTCACTTCAAAGCAAAAAGCATTCATGTGATAATATAAATTATGTGACTTAGCACTTCTAACATACTAAATTGTGACTTAACTACAAATCGGATACAATTATTATTGCTATTCTTTTGAATACCGCATTATTATACCGCGTGAGTATCATTCATTCATATTCACCTGAATCTTAAAACATTTTAACTGTTAAGTATACCACAAAGCTAATAATATCGTCAATATTGGTTGGTTGGAGGCAATCGACAGAAAGCCCTGCCTTACTGAGGTTTCGTGCTAGTTAATCGGCACTCACCAGTCAGTCAGCAAGGCGTATCTGCGACCACCCTGAAAGGACTCATGTCTCCCCTCACATTCGAACCCGCGTCATCACCCAGTGGGAGCTGCAGTCAGTGAGAGGTGGATGTTACCAGTGAGCTATTTGGGCTGGTGACTGATCTCCTGTAGGACCGTTAGTAACTAGTTTCCAATCAAAGAATATCATCAATTCATTCATTTGTCAAGAGACATACAGAAAATCACTTGAATTTGAAGCATATTGAAATAGAAATCAAGTCTGAAGTTAAGTATCTTGGATTAATTCTTTCTACTGACCTATCCTGTTCTTTCCATATCTTAGCGATTTCTCAAAGAGTATTTTGTCTGAATTTTTACATTAAGAAGTTAAGGCACTCAGGCATAACTCAACTCCTTCTCCTCTTACAGTTTGTCAAATCTTGCATCTTACCTATTCTTCTTTACTGTTCACCCTTATTCTTTCCTGGATTGCTTAAAAAAGACTATGTCATACTTCGTAGAACTCTGATAACTGTCAGTAGGGCGAGTGGAATCTCATTGGGCATTGATAGGCACTTGATTTCATGCAACATATTTGCTAAAGGAATTTTGTCAGACTGTGAGCATCCACAGCAGCACTCACAGCTCCAACCTTGTGTCTCCTCAGGTTAAAACAAGAAGTCTTTTCAGAAGACTTTATGCACTTACATCTAAGTATAAAAATTCCACTATACCATATTTAGCGGCACGTACTTTATGTAATTAAAATAGTGTTAGGCATGAGCTAACTAACTAACTTTCTTTGCACTAGTAAATAAACCATTTCCTCCACCCTTACAACATCAACCTTTATTGTTATTGTACTTCTTATATTTATAATCCTCTCAATTTTTTGTTTTTGTTTGTTTATTTCTTCATAAGTGTGAACATCATTTAAGCTGTGTTATAACTGTTAATTTTGCCTTTCCCTTCACTATACTATATCAACAGAAAATTAGATTCAATAATCTATAACATGCTAAAATTTCCAAACTGAATCGACAATACTGTTTGAAACAAACTCACTGTTATTATTATTATTATTATATTTATTATTCTCAATTCTTACTTCGAATATTTTTGACTTTATATCGTAAATGTGGACAAATTCCTCTGGTTAATTTTGTTTTAATTTCTAATTTTATTTATATTTTGAGTAAATCAGATGCAATATTGTGATAAATGCTGAGAATTCCATTCTGTATTATAAGTACTGTTTTTGGAATAAAGTAGATTATTATTATTAATATACTCGTGTGTTTACAAGTAAAACTTAAAGTCATATGGTTGGCTAAATAAAACCGTACAGTAAAAATATTTATAATCTTTTTGATATAAGTATAAAACTTGGGCACTGTGATGGTAGAGTATAACTCCATTATGGATAAGATTTTATTTTGATAAAGTGTCACACAGAGTTGTACAGTAATGTTACCTGATGACGTTTCGAACACAAACTATTGCCACTCATAATCATATCAAGTCACTCACTCACACAATTTTTTTCCTTCATTTATATACATGTGCGGAGTTGACTAGATATTTGAATATATCAAAAAATAAAATCTTATCCATAATGGAGTTATATTTATAATCTATTAGGTTACAAGCGATTATAATCTCAAATCTTATAGGCTTCATCAAAAATACCTTGATAATAATAATAATAATGGTAATGATTTACTTTATTCCAAAACAGTACTCATAATACAGAGTGGAATTTTCAACATTTGGTACAACATCCCATCTAATTTACTCAACAACAACAACAGACTGGACACATTACGCTATTGTACCAACTAACTAGTGTCCAATATAATCACTAATATTCAATGACATTTCTTCATAGTCATCCTTCAAAATTCAATTTGTAGTCAAAAGGTCTAAAGACCTGTGACATTCTAATTATCTTAGTACTGTGGTGAGAGCTGGCTACTTGCCAGATTAGTAGACAGTAATTGACGTCAATGTTCATGTCCCCAATATTGGTGGTGAGAAAATGAGAACAAAGGCTTTGCGTAGGCGGATACAGTTAGCATATGGATGATCTGACACAGCCAGCCACAAAGAGATGCAAAGTTAACTTTCTGTGAGAAACAACCAATCAAAAGACGGTAGTTCCTACTAACAATAATCTACAATAATGTACATTAAAATCTATAAATATGTGTTGATTTTCCTTAATAAACGATCTGTTGCCTGGCCCTTGCCTTCTGTTGTTACAGTATTACCTTGTTCTTTGTAGACAGCTAGATATCTGACCTACATCATTATGACTAACTGGAAATCCAGTTAACAGTATATTAAATTATAAATATCTGTAAAATTTACTCAGCGATAGTAGGCGGCACCGTTGAAAATCAGAAATCAGATAATAATGATAATAGTAATAATTACATAATCATTTTAAGCCTAATTTCACTTTACTACATTACAATCGTAACAGAGGTTTCGTATTTTCGTTATCCTATACACAGAAAACAATATCTCTGTGGAACGATTCATCTCAACTGCAAATATTCTCAGACAGTTTAATTATTAGAAGATTTCTCTCAACCAAACTCATAGTTAGGATTCAGGTGTTAGTTTGCATGGATTTGATTGGTTATAGGGTTTCATCATGAGCTGATACCAGTTAGAGATACATTGGAAAACTAGAAGGGAGTACTAAACAGTCAGTCATTTCCTCAGCGTGTTTTCGAAATAAATCTTCAGCAGTAGGCACCCAACCTACTACCTTCCAATTACTAGACGAGGTTTCGTGCTAGTCAGTTGGCACTCACCAGGCGGTCAGCAAGGCGTTTCTCCAACCAACCTGCAGGAACTCATGTCCCTTCTGAGACTCGAACCCACGTCATCACCCAGTGAGAGCTGCAGTCAGACAGAGATGTTACTAATGAGCTATTCTGGGTGGTGACTGGCCTCCTATAGGACCGTTGGTAACTAGTTTCCAATCAAAAAATATCACCAGCTCATTCATTTTTCAAGAGACTTAAGGAAAATCACTTAAAATGAAGCATACTCATAGGTTTACAAGAAAACTTAAAAGTCATATGGTTAGCTAAATAAAACCATACAGTAAACATATAAATATAATATATTAGGTTACAAGTGATTCTAATCTCTAATCTAGCAGGCTTCATGAAAAGTATTTTGATAATACTAATAATAGTAATGATTTGCTTTTTTGCAAAACAGTACTCATAATACAGAGTGGAATTTTCAACATTTGGTACAATATCGCATTTAATTTACTCAAAAACAACAGAAAGAAAGAATATACATTAAAGTGTACACTTAACCAAAATTGACAAGAGCAACACTTTTGGCATTAGCAGAAACACTAGGGTCGAAATGATGTACAAATATAAAATGATAATAGTATTAATAACACACAATTATAAGATAATGGGGATAGTGAGTGCCACCATGAAATTACAAACATGGGAGAATCACTGAGCCACTTTTTATCCTAATTACAATAGTAAGTGGTAAGTTTCATATTTAAAACACTATCTCTATCACACAGAAGGCGGGAAGGCCAAATAGGGCATAGTTGAGTTTCTATGCTTGGTTGTGCGAGCATATAATCTTTTATAATGACTTCCAATCCTACCTGATGAGATTCAAGGCGGGGAGAGTTGAGAGTCAGAAAATAGGAATGTGGACCATTTCTCATATGAGTTCAGGTGTCTACTGACTACAGTAGTAACAAGCTGACTAAGTGGCACACCACTTTCCTACCCTACTGACAACCTTTAATATTCTTCGAAATATGACATAGTCCTTTCTGAGTAACCCAGGAAAGACTATCTTTTTGGGGGAGCAGTAAAGTACAATAGGTAAGGTGAAAGAGTTAACAAACTGTAAAAGTACAGGTTCAGTGATCCCAGATTGTCTTAACTTCTTAATGTAGTAGGCTAGACGGGATATTTTCATAGAAATTGCTAAGATATGGGATGACCGACCAAGAAAGATCAGAGGATAGAACTATTTCAAGGTATTTCATGTGCTTGACTTAGTTCCGATTTCAATACCATCTAGCCTACAGCCAGTTTGTCTCGTAAGAAGAAGTTAACTGTCTGGCGTTTAGGGAGGGAGTTAAGGTAAGAAGACCATTAAGCTTAGACCACTGGCTAATGCTCGACAGAAAGCTATTCAGTTAGTTTGGAACAGTCAGCTAGGGAGGTGATTGGCAAACGAGATAGTAAGGCTGTCAGCATATTAAATACAGTTGATTTTTTTTAACAAGACAAGTCATATAAAAAGAAAGAAAAAAGATTTAACGTACTTGCAAATTTTTCATGATGTCATTTGACAGAAATTTCCGCAAACTCTTCTAATAGCGCTATTACCAGACATCTCCTCGATACGGGTCATGAGGAAATAGCGAAATCCTTTAAAATCATCACTCGACAAAAAAGCTCGATTCTCCTCAAGTTTGCTGAAGCAATTTCTATCAGCAAGAAGCAGTTATCAGTCTTTCATTGCCCTGCCTGGTAACTGGGTGTCTTTATTCTCTCTTTCATTTGATTACGCAATCTTTGGCTTCAACCTCACCTCTTTTCCATACAGTGTAATTCTGCTTGTCTCTTGTTTCTATGATTTGAGTTGAACTCAGTACATTGTTACCTAATTTATTAGTCACTCAGCATCTTACGCATCTCTCATCTTTATTACGCAACTAACTCCTTTACCATTGTATGCATACATTTATTTTGTTTAAACTTAAACTGCCTGTATATAAAAAACTGTATAAGTGCAATTTTCTGAGCACTGTTCAATAATTGTGGGTCCCAGTGGCTTAATGGTCTACGAGCTAGCTCGCCTTGTAACCAGAAGGTCCTGGGTTCGAACCCCGGTGGATGCATACTGCCGAAGAGTCCCAAACTAGGACGAAACAGCTGACTATCCAGTACTCCCAGGCTCTCTAACCAATGTCAGCTCATGATGAAATCCTTTAACCAATTGTGGAACTTTCTGTCAACTGAGATCATGAAAACAATTTGCAAGTATGTTAAAACTCTCTTGTACATTTCTTTAGGCTGTAAACAGCAGTTGATGAGAAGCCAACGAAATAAACAAAGGATGGTGCCATATTATTCTGCACAAATCGCCAATGTTTTTGCTTTATTCAAATTAATCATTAAGGGGAATAAATGCATGAAGAAAGAAAAAAGAGGAGAAGGAGGAGGAGAGAGAACAGCACCTTGACAACTGCTTAGTCTCAATTCCCACAATCCGACATTATCTTGATAACTATTAGAAAAAAACCAAAAAGCTTTTCTGATTCATCATTTCATCTTACTTGTCTTGTTGTTGTTTGTTTCTCTTTAAGATGTCATGCGTTCATTAACTCTCCTTCATTCTCCCTCTCTCTCTCTTTCAATCAATGATAAGTTTGAATGCTTATGTTATAAACTTTTGAGGGAAAATTCCGAATAAAAAAATTACTGGATAAAGATTTCTATTTATCTTACTGTTTTTTTTTGCTGATAAGCTTTTAACTAGTCGTTTTTAATACTTTGATTGGACACTAGTTAGTAACTAGTGTAATGCGTCTAGTCCTGTGTTAGGCGAAGACTGAATTCTAGCAGTCCTCAAGTTAGTAATGTGGCCAATATTTGAATCTCAGAAGAGACCTAGGTCTAAGGAGGCAAAGTTAAACTTTAAGCACCAGTAAATACCAATAGACAAATGACCTCAAACTTCCCAGCCACATGATAAAGGCGATTTTTGCGTATAAAAATACATATATTCATGAAAAGAGTGAATTAATAGGCATGAAACTATTACCCAGGATACCTTTCTCTGATGTGTGACAAAAATTCCATTCAGTTTTAGATTGGAGCATTAGCAGAGTCGTATAACCACATTTTATACATGTACTTATCTTGGTCTTCTGGCCTTAACAACAACTCTAATCTCCTTAACCTAACCCTTAGGCGAAAATATCGTATTCTAACTCGAACCAGCTCTAATGTCGCCCTCTTTAGGTTGATTTAACCCTAACCTGTCCCTGGGCTAAACCTTAACTTATTCTTTCCCAAACCTAACCTGAAACTTGCCAGATATCCCATTTAATAACATGACATTTCATTAAGCACATTTTATTCATGATGAAAATATTATTAACCAGGTTTCACTAACTTGCTCACTGAGTGTTTCAAGGTCGTCGGTGCGGTCGCACTACACTGGCACTTACTGGTGCTTAAAGTTTAACTTGGCCTCTAAGGCTTCCTGCCAATCGTCTCCAACCATCTCATATCAACAACTCACAGTGTACCGTGATGGTGAGCCATCTAGTGGCATGGTGGCCACATTGCAGACTCAACTACTGAGAGAATTCAGTCTGCACCAAACAAAGGAGAACTAGACACATTACACCGGTTACTAACTAGTATCCAATCAAAGTGTCCAATTTGAGTTAGTTCTACAAAAGGTCAATCGCTAGCCAGAATAGCCCAATGGTTACATCCTCCTCTCTCGCTCTGTGACTGCAGCTCTCACTGATTGATGACGTCAGTTTGAATGTAGGGGAAGACAAGTGTCAATGGACGTCAACATTGAACGTTAGTTTATTGGAACTGGCAGCCATTGGTGGGCAACTCGAAGGCGCGAATGGTTCGATCGCGTGCAAGTTGGATGAAGGCGGAAAGGAACATGAATAAAAGTACTTTATAACTTCATTTGTACTAAACATTTGTTTGTAGACTTTGTATTTTGTCTCGCTTTAATTGCCAAACAAATATAATTTCGTTCAAGGAATACTGGTGTTTTGGATTTAAAGTTGAAAGAAATACATTGTCTTTATCGGTTCCAAGCATCCTCGTTACAATAGGAACTTAGGGCTAAATTCCTTGACAACAAGAGTCTCTCCAAGTTGTTTACAGACACGCCTTGCTTGACTGACTGGTGAGTGACAACTAACTAGCGCGAAACTTAGGTCAGTCAGGGCTTCCTGCTTATTGATTCAAACCATACCATATAGCTTTTATTGATTTACAGTGATTACGTCCTATGAAATATCGGGAAACATGTGAAAATTCTGTAAAACATGATAAATCTTCAAAACTAACATAGTTTAATAATAAAATAGACTGATGAATGTTATCTTTATATGAAAAGTCGTAAAATGACTGGAATATTCAACCTCTACTCAACTTATTATCATTTACAGGATTGATCACAGGCTGACATCAGTTACAGAACCATTGGAAACCAGCCCTCGTGTACTAGACAGCCAGTCAGTCTAGTCTAGGAAACATCGGCAGTAAGAACACACTAGAACTATCAAGGTTTCAATCCAAGACCTACACACTTGCAAGGCAAGCTCGTAGACAATTCATCCACTGGTACCCGAGACTCCCCAATCGCCAGCCCATGAATTCGAACTTCTACCAACTGGTGATTTTAGTTCGTACTACCGAGGAGTTCCAAATTAGGCTGATGAGTAGGCTGTCCAGTACTCAACTGCTGGTTTTCAGTGGTTGGTCCTCTAACTGATTGATATCAATCCATGATCAAACAAATCAAATTCTCACAAACAAACTGATGAAAATTAATAATTTCTCTCCATAATAGATATAAGCTTATAAATAAAAACAAAAATTTATTAAATCAATGCCTATCTCTATGACTCTTAATCATGCCATCCAATAAATAATGAAAAACTTGTATTTAAAACTATAAATATGACTGTCTTTTCAAGTATTGGTTTTTTGTAGGGATTTTGTTTGATTGGTTGGAGGATTTCATCATGAGCTGACATCGGTTAGAGAACCATTGGAAAACCAGCTGGAAGTACTGAACAGCCAGCTGTTTCGTCAGCCTAGTTTGGGACTCTCATGACGAAATCCTTCAACCAATCAAACAAAATCCCTATAAAAAACCAATACTTGGAAAATTGGTCTGATGCTCACTAGCGACTGACCCTATTCAGGCAGTTAACCTTGGATTCTGGTGGTAAGTCATGACCAGTAGGGTGCAGCAGGTTCAAAGTGAGGCAGTAATTCATCAAAGAAGATATTGCGAAGTTGTGGCGCCATGTTGTGAATTGGCAGAAGTTAGAATTCAAGGACCATTGGATCGGGTCCCAGTGGCTTAATGGTCTACGAGCTCGCTAGCCTTGTCACCAGGAGGTCCTGACTTCAGACCCTGGTAGTGAATATGTATTGATGAAGAGTCCTAAACTAGGACGAAACAGCTGTCCAGTACTCCCAGCTGGCTTTCCAATGGTTCTCTGACAGATGTGTCAGCTCATGATGAAATCCTCCAACTAATTATTGTTTGTTTCTTTAAGAGTTGGTTTGTGGGGATTCGATTTGTTTTTCAAGTTTGGGAATCATTGGCAGTACACACCCACTGGGGTTCAAACCCAGGACCTTCCGGTTACAAGTCAGGCAAGCTCGTATACCATTCAGCCACTGGGACCTGACTCCTCAATGGCCAGGCCATGATTTCTAACTCCTATCAATTCGTGATGCATTTAGCGCAACTGGCACCAACCAATATCATCAGTGGGACATCCATCCTCACACTTGACTGGATTGACCTCACTGGTCACGACTTCTCATTAGAACTTATCTCCAGGAAACTCCGTCCTGTAGAAAATTACTAGCGAGGATCAGACTGATTTTCAAGAACTAGATAAGATTTGTTTTTCGAGTTTGTCTTTCGATAAAATAAAAACTGTAAATTTCGTCTCTATACAGCACAGTATTAGAATAAAATACAGTAGGAATAACTTTTACAGCATAAGAGTGATTCTATTGCATTTCATTTCATTTCATAGCGTTCTTATCAGTTGCCGACATATATATATATAACCTGAATAATAAACTGCATAGACAAAAATGTGACAGCTTTTGACATACTTTAACTGAAAGCTGAGTTGACATTTTATATGACGACAATAAAATACTGAAAGAGTGAAATAAAATATACATTATACAGAAATTTAGAATATTCATTTATGACAAAAACAGAGAGGTATCAGATTGTAACGACTAAATTTATTCAGCTATGGTTTGAACGTGAAATAGAAAAAGTGAGGATGTGTTTGTTCCACTCAGAACCGTCGACTCCGTGGATCGAAAGGTACCATGGCAATGTTTGACTGTGAAGGGAGTGCCAAGAAAGTACATTGCACTAATCAAGGCACTCTACTCAAACTCACGTAGCCGTGTAAGGGCTTATGGGGAATTGTCATCTGAATTGATAACAACCAGTGGTGTCCGTCAAGAATGTCCACTTTCCCCTTTTCTGTTTAACTTCATCATAGATATGCTAATGGAAGTATCCTTAACTGAACTTAACGACTTAGGAATCGACTTGTTACCAGGGAATAGTCTTATGGACTTAGAATATGCAGATGACATAGTCCTGTTAGGGGAGGATGCTGACAAAATGCAGAGTCTTCTGAACACCTTGAACAGCAATCTTCGTACGTTTGGCATGCGATTCGCCCCTGTAAAATGTAAGATGCTGCTACAGGACTGGACTACGTCTGCCCGACTATCAACCAAGGGACGTGTGTACTGCTCAGCAGTTCGCTCCATCCTTCTCTATGGCTCTGAAACATGGCCAATACGAGTTGAAGACATGAAAAGGTTGACTGTTTTTGATCATAGATGTCTACGATCTCTTTCTCACGTTAGGTGGCATAATAAGGTAAGCAATGTTGACGTTAGGCGTAGAGTGTTGGGCAAAGAGGGAAAATCAATCGAAGAGGCTATAAATTTACATAGAATGAGATGGCTAGGTCATGTGCTGCCCATGCTTAACCGTCGCCTTCCCCGACGGAGGCATTACTAGCTGATATAGGTGCAGGTTGGAAAAGAGTAAGCGGAGACCAAACAAAAACATGGCATCAATCCATGAAATCCTTGACAGTTAAACTGAGTCAGGTAGGGAGATGCAGACTTCCGGGTTGGGGCCCGCCCTCGGGACTCTAAGAATCAATGGCTGGAGACAATAGGTGACATGGCTCAAAATCGTTGTCAATGGCTTACGCAGATGTATTCAGTCTCTGTAATCTTTCATATTCCTCTTTACCATTATTCATTCTGTTTCACTCTTATACTTGTCAAAACTATTGATTCTGTTCACTCATTTTCTTGTCTACCTTTGTGTGCTATTTGGAACGTGGCAACTCGAACTGCTGCACTTCAGTGTCAAGTTCTATGTTGAACCCAGACAGAGACAGACTCAGAACCCAAAGGCATGTCACAAAAAGGATTTCCAACAAGTTACAGACTTTTATCAACAGCTGTCTTCGCTGGCTCCATACTGAAGATCAAAAGGTCTGAAAGAATTAGCTGTAAGAAACTCTGACAACTAACAAACCCACCAATAACCGATTGCTCAACAAATATTTTGGTGAAAATGGAGATGGATTGGGAACACTCCACTGAGGAGACCTTCGAATAACATCGCACTGCAGGCCATTGATCGAGTGGAATCCGAATGGGAAGCGGCGAGTGGGTCGTCAGTGCGAGGGTGACATGGAGGAGATCGTGTGTTGGGGAGGAGGAGATGAGAGATTATGAACAATCGTGGGCCCAGCCAGCTGAAGAAAACAGCACCAAATAAAACAAAGTGGAGATGTGTTGCTGAAGCGATATGTTCCACTCGAAACCCAAGAGAATAATAATAACACTGTGGTTTGAATGCAAGAAACCCATCTCTACCTTCTACTACATAGCCCATAAAACTTCGTTGACACACGAGCTATCAATAAACGTTCCACAAGCATTGGAAACAATTATTCTTCAGCAGTCTAGCGGTTATATTAAAAAACAACAGCAATAATAACATCAAAACTCAAATTCACCTCAACAGTACCGTCAGGCAGCTGCTGCTATACAGGCAATGTAGGTTTCTAAATACAAACCAAGTAGTGTAAGACAAAATTGGTTAACCAAAGTTCAAATGTGAAAGGTAGCTTAAAATCGAGCAGGAGGAGGACGAGGAAAATATTCCCAACGAACCAGGGGTGGTCGAAAGCTCTGTCCACAAGAATCAGACACACACACTCACACCAAGCCTTCCCTTCCCACAGACAGTGAGTCCATGGCCAGAATCACCTTCATTCCTAGCTCAAACAAACTCATATCGTTAAACAATGTATTGCCAGTATACACACAACGACAAACAGAAGCATAACAGTTAGAGATTAAACAAAGATAAAGGCGTATAATAAAAGTCAAAAATCAACAAGTGATATGCAAATGTCAATTGAAGGATACACAGTGGAGCGGAAAATACGTAAAGTAATTACAAGGTTGATTGAAACATCTAAATAAGTGTGAATGTAATATTTAAATAGATCGTCCATGAGGGACTCTACAAACCATTTTTCCATTACATAAAAGGCTTAATACAAATATCACAGGCCTAGAAGAAGGAACAGTAAAAACTAAGGGTAAAACAAAAGATTAAAAATTATATGGTTCAATATGCAGTTAACAGTTGGAAAACTGCTTGCC
Organism: Trichobilharzia szidati; assembly: GCA_944472155.2. NCBI lineage: Eukaryota > Metazoa > Platyhelminthes > Trematoda > Strigeidida > Schistosomatidae > Trichobilharzia > Trichobilharzia szidati. Next base: position 12,444,644 of record OX235276.1, on the reverse strand, counting down.
ACATTTTTCTTTTTTCCTTCACGTTCCGCAGTGGAACAAAGGGCTTCAAGGTAGTGGCTTGAAATTTCTGTAGCAGTGTTTATTTTACAGGATGGGGTTGCCAGCCTCATGCCCAACCTTCCCTCTTCACCAGCATTATTTCTGGCTTAGCGAGGTAAAGGAGTGCGTCGGCCGGGGATCGAACCCCGGACCATGTGCATAGTCGGCGAGCGTCCTAACCGCTATGCCACAGACGCACGCTTGCCACATTGGCCAGTCAAAATGTTTGTTTAGTAGATGACCAGTTAACATTGAGAAAAACAGTCTTGTTTTCTTAAAGACCACTTAGATTCTGTCACAGGATTTACTTGGTAAGAATGTGATCAGAAGCCTATCTTCCTTTAACCGAACAATACTGTTTTTTTGTTGCTTAGGTTCCGAGTGGAACATCAGGCTTTAACATTTTGCAATCTCATAAGCGGGGATGTTATATGTGTGATGGTGAGGGGAGGGATTAGTCGCCAACCTTTCTTTTCTTCTGGGCTTACTACCGGCAGGTAAATTAGGTAAGAATCAGGAGTGTATCGGCCGGGAATCTAACCGTAAGCTCTCACTTGGCTGGGAAGTATATTCTAGGAGCACTAGACAGTTGTTTCGTCAGCCTAATTTGAGATTCTATGGTTGTATTCACTTCCAGGATTTAAGTGGACAGATAATTGAGATTTCACTTGTTTGTTTTTTTATTTTACATACGAAGATCCGTAGGATCAAATTCTAAAAGTTCTACTCTGCTAAGTTAATCATTTTACAATATTACGTTATCTCGTTTTCTAAGAGATTCAGGTTGATTTCTGTGGATTTCCACCTTCACTGAATGAAATCATCAACAAATTAGGGATCACAAACATTTTATGTCACGTTTAATTTATAAGGTAAATGGTTGAACTCTGTGATAAAGGTTACAGGATTCCATCGGTTAGAGAACCACTGGAAAACCTGGGAGTACTGGACACCTGTAGGGTAGAGTACGGCAGGTCGGGCGTGAGGACAAATATTCGCCGGCGATGACAGTAACCAGTGCAGTCGCGGTATGTCGTAAATTGTTAGAAGTTGGAATTCATGGGTCATTGGATCGGGTCCCAGTGTCATGGTTTGTCAACGAGCTCACCTCATAACAAGAAGGCGGTGGGTTCGAAACCCGGTGGGCGCATACTTCTGAAGAGTCCGAAACTAGGACGAAATAGCTGCCTGGCAGTACTCGCAGGTCTTCCAGTGGTTCTATAACTGATATCAGCTCATGATGAAATCCTGTAACCAATCAATTAAATCCCTACAAATCAATGCTTGATTATCAATGATGACAGTAGCATATTTTACTTCAATAGAGGTATAAGACTGCTAACTGTTGTGTGAATCCAAATGATTCATACTAAGTGATCGTAATATAAACTTGATCAGTTGCATAGTTTTGTATTTTTATTTGGCAAACCACTAAAGATGCCAGGAATAGATACATGACACATGATATATTTTAAAATATTTTAGGAAACTATGTGTGTGTATTTTCAATGGTGACTTTAATCTTAAGCATTTGGTACTTAACTGTTAGAAAGCGCAAAGTTTTCTGCGTCAGTGGCACAACGGTAGAATGCTCGCCAACCATGCCACACGTGGTCCCGGGTTCGATCCCTGGCCGACGTACTCCCAAACCTCCCTAAGCCAATAAGAAGACTGGTAAGGAGGGAAGGTTGGGCATGAGGCTAGCTAGCAACCCCATGTTGTACAAAATAAACACCACTGCTATCGAAACTTGAAGCCCTATGTTCCACTGGGAACGTAAAGGAGTAAACAACGCCCGAAGTTTTAAAAATATGTTAGATTTAATTGAGTTAGAGGATATTTTTATTCAAATTTTAAGTAATTTCTTTACATCTATATCGAGTGTTGTAACTTTTTTTCTAAGACCAATGCTGCATCATTTTTTTATAGTAAAATAATATCTTGTTTCATAGTTGTGAAGGGAGTGCTGTCAAATAATAAATTTCAAGCATATCTATAAAAATGTAACTGACCTCATGTTTTCTAACTATAACCATCTGTCTAATTTTAAAGTAACTATTCAGCGTACCATTATTATTCTTATTATTACTGTGCCCTTGGGTTCCGAGTGGAATATACGGCTTCAACAACATGTCTCCACTTTGTTGTGTTTTCTGCTCTCCTCTTCAGCTGGGTGCACGACTGTCTCCATCTCCTCCTCTCTCTCTCTCATCTCCTTCTCCCCAAACAATCTCCTTCATATCACCTTCACACTGACGCCCCACTCGTCTTTTCCTATTCAGCATCCACTTGAGTGATGGCCTAGCGTTCGATGTCACCCGACGACCCCCTCAGTGGCGTGCGTCCAATCCTTCTCCATTGTTTTCCAGATATTTGTTGACCGATAGGTTCTCACATGTTAGTTCGTTTATTGACATAGATTCTTACTGCTAATTCTTTCTGGCAGGCCAACCATCTGATCTTGAGTTTGGAGACATCGAAGGGGGCAGCTGTTGATAAAATTCTGAAACCTGTTGGAAGCGTTTCTCGTGTCCCGCCAAGTTTCTGACCCACATAAGAGAACTGACTAACCTAACATTTGTGTTGAATCTTCTTCGAGTCTTGTTTTTTTTTGCCAGTGAATGTCTTTGTTGCCTATCCGAGTCTGGTTCTAACATCTTCATTCGTGCCTCCAGCCTGTGGTTGAAACGGTGCTGCCTAACCAGATAAGTCAAGGAAGTTACGTCTTTTAAATTTCCTCCGTTAATGGTGATCGGGGCTTGCTTTTGCCGTCGTTGTTGGTTGTTTTCATTATCCCCATCTTCTCTATGTTCACCAGAAGTCTTGTCTTCGCTCCACTGCTTCTTCAAACAGTTTGGTGACTATCGCCTGTAAGTCTTCGAGTTTGTGTGGCAATGAACATAAATCAACCGCAAAATCCTAATCATTTAGGTTCTTTTTATCGGTCCAACAAATTCATGTCTTCTTACTGTCATACACAGTCGTCTGCATAATGCAGTCCACCACAATGAGGAATATCACCGTGGGTGACTGTAAGCAGGCATACAGCCTTGCCTTACTCCTGTATTCATCATGTGGAATGCTTGGCTGAGTTTTCCGTTGTGGATCAGCTGACATATGACAGACATTTTCATACAGGTGTTGAATATGCAAAATCGATGCTAAACAACTTCACATTTAGTTCCATGACATTCATTTAGCAAGAAGATCAAATTCGTTTTATTCTTCCGCATCTATAATCTCAAAAGAGAGATGAGGCGCTGGACTCCTTCAGAGACTCAAGGCTATGGGGTATCAAATACTTATTTGTCACTTGAGAACCTTTCTTAACATATGCGCTGTTTATAGTCGTAGGCATACAGAAAACCTTGTTGCAAAAATGTTTTCAACTAATTCCTTAAAAATGACCCATAAACTGATGATTCTCATCACGTAAAAGAAGACAAGGAAGAAGGAGTGACATTAATAGCATCAAGTGGATAGGTTGAAGTATACTTCATACGAAAATGATAAGGCTACTTACTGTTTAATCTCCTTATCTGACGGAAACATGACAAATACTGATGATCGATTTTCTTACGTAAGGTTGATTTTTTCATATTTACTAGCATTCATTTAACCTTACAATGAATAAATTTTACAAACTATTAAGTGCACTTTCAACATGGATTAATTAATTCATTAATTAATTAATTATTATTATTAATATTGTGCTTAGCCTAAAATAGTAATAATACATGATTAGTGAATAAGAACTATTAATGCCTGCCTCTTCTAGTTCTCTGCTTCTTGCTTTCTTTTCTTTTCATTGTTTCACTGGCTATTTAACCTTTGAAATAACGTGTGTTAGTAAATTGTTATAAATTGTTTGGTTCTAAATTGCATAACCGATTTCATGAAATATAAATAATAATAATAGTCACAAGGATTATTCATATGAAATGTTCGTTTGCAAGGATTTCATTCGATTGGTTACAGGATTTCATTATGAGTTGACATCAGCTGGAGAACTAACTATTGGAAGACTTGGGTATTACTGCTAGACAGCTGTTTCGTTAGTCTAGTTTGGGACTACGCTTCAGAGGTATGCACTCACAGGGTTTCGAACCCCCCCCCCGCCTTCCGGTTACGAGGTGAGCTTGTAGACCATTCAGCCAGCTTGTGATCAACCCTACAAACCAATACTTGGTAAATAATCTGACGCTTACTAGCGACTGACCCTATACAGGAAGTGACACGGGGTTCTGATGAGAAGTCGCAACTAAATAACATTTAATTAGAGAATAATGAAAAAATGGTTAGTTTTGATATAACTAGTCTTTATACTAATATACCAATCACTATGGTAGCCTTAGAAGCGGTTGAAAGAGAACTAACTTCTGCTCCCAAACTTAATCATAGGACAAAGCTGCACACTGAGAAAATTATTTTAGGAATTCAGTTAAGCCTCACATCTTATGTCTTTAAATTCCAGGGCAAAATAAATAAAAGAACAGACGATGTAGCAATGAGATCACTCTATCGTAGTAGATATCTTTATGGACAGCTGGGAAAATATTGCTCTAAATACATTTAATCCTACTCCAAAAATATGGTGGATATATGTGGATGATACTTTCACAGTGTTAGAAACGGAACATATATCTTGCTTCTTGACACATATAAACTCACTAGTGAAGGGAATAAAATTCACATTTGAATCAGAAAATGAACAAGGAGAATTAACTATGTCAGATTGTAAATCAAACGACCAGAAGAAGGTAAATTGCACACTAGTGTTTATAAAAAGCCAACTCATTCTGCTAATAGATATTTCGACTTTAATTCATCTCATCCGTTATCTGTCTGTAAAGACAGGCTTAGTTAAGTGTCTAACAAAACCAGCAAAAGCACTAAGTAGTACAACAAAAAGCTAAACGATGAAATGAAATAGATAGAAGAAGCGTTGGTGTTAAATAACTATCCTATAAAATTCATTAAGAAGATCAGTAAAGGCCAAAAACAAAATAAAAATAATTGTGAAACTAGTAATGATAACATAAATAAGAGAGAATATAAGGCATCCACTGTTATACCATATAAGAAGGGGACATCTGAGGCCCTACGTAGGATTCTCAATAAAGCAGGAACCTACAAATTCACTCAGGTAGGACAAGCTCTGTAGGCTAAAAGACCCGGTGGACCCAATTAAACAAAATAATATAATTTACAAAATACCTTGCAATAACTGCGAGTGAGGTCAACTACATAGGTAAAACCAGTAGATCAGGAGTAGTGAGATTATCATAACATAAGAATTTAGCTAAGGTTAGAATGATTGATCCCACGAAGATAAGTAATTTAGAAAAAATCTCAGCAATAGCACTGCATGCATTAACACACAATCACACAATAGGGTGGGTGGGACAGAGTCAAAATTCTAAAAAGTAATATAATTAGGTGGAGAGAGAGAGAGATTGATTACTGAATCTTGGTTCATTCAGTCTACCTACACGCAACACATGCATTAGAAGTGACTCAACGCAAATACCAGAGATATGGAAGATATTATTACCACCAGTCAGTCAAATCAGAGGAGGATAATAAATAATCTTAAAATTCTATTTCAATTCACGTACATCATAACATTCTAACAAGTTACTTATTTTAACTATAAAACATCTTATTTTCCACCTTATTGTATTTGATTCATAAAAAAAATATCATTATTTCTGAATGTACTTTATCTTATATTGATTTTATTCAAATGTCTGATCATCAGTCTTTACTCATGTATTTAAATGAAGCAAGAAAGTTGTGTGAGTACCTTTGATATGATTATGAGCGGCAATAGTTTGTGCTCGAAACGTGGTCATCACTTAATATTACTGTATAACACTGTATGAACTAGGTTTCGTGCTAGTCGGCACTCACCAGTCAGTCAGCGAGACGTAACTGCAACCAACTTGAAGGAACTCAAATCCCTTCTAAGACTCAAACTTGTGTCACCACCCAGTGAGAGCTGCACTCAAAGAGATGGAGATGTTACCACTGAGCTATTCCGGTTGGCGACTGACCTCCTGTAGGACTGACTGTGTTGGATACTTTGATTAGACACTAGTTAGTAACCAGTGTAATGTTTCTAATCCTTTGTTCGGTTCAAAGTGAATTCTCTCAGTAGTCGAGGTTGAAATATGGCCACCTGGAATAGTGTTCCAATGCTTCCTATCGATCGTCTCCAATCATCTCATATCAACAATTCACAGTGCACCATGATGGTGAGCCACCTAGCCTGGCCTAGTGGCCACATTGCAAACTCGACTGTTAATAGAATTCATCCTGCACCAAACAAAGGAAGACTAGACACATTACGCTAGTGTACTAACTAGTGTCCAATATGATGACTAATATTTAATAACATATCTTCATAGTCATCCCTCAATATTCAATATGTAGTCAAAAGGTCTAAATACCTGTGACATTCTCATTATTTTAGTATTACCTTGTACTTTGTAGACAGCTAGATATCTGACCTACATCATTATGACTAACTGGAAATCCAGTTAATAGTATATTAAATTATAAATATCTGTAAAGTTTAGTCCCTTAACCAAACTCATATTTAGGATTCAGATGTTAGTTTGCATGGATTTGATTGGTTACAGGGTTTCATCATGAGCTGATATAGGTTAGAGAACCATTGGAAAACCAGAAGGGAGTACTGAACAGCCAGTTTTATCTTCAGGGTAGTTTCGAACTAACTCTTCATCAGTACGCACCCAACCCACTACCTTCCTATTACTAGGCGAGCTCGTAGACCATTAAGCCAGTGAGACCCAATCCAGTCGCCAGTGAATTCCAACTTCCACCAATTTACGATATAGCGCGACTGGAACTAGCCATACCATGTCATGACTAATGAGTGTTTGTTCCCACACTCCACCCCACTGGTTGGATGTGAGGACAAATACTCGCGTATTGCTGAAGAAACCTAAACTAGGGTGACGAGGCAGCCGGCTGTCCAGCAGTCCCAGGTTTTACAATGGTTCTCTAACCAACTTCAGCTCATAATGAAATCCAGTAACCACAGTTAGGAAGCCAGCGATTTTCATTTTTTATAACTACTAAAAAGTTCAGTTAAGTAATTTTGTTTGTTTTTTCTCTCGTTTCGGGAACAAATTAATAAAATTTAGATTTTATGACTACATACACCTGACTGCCTACCTACCTACATATGGGAGGTGTTTAATCCAAAATCTGTAGCTGGTAATATGATCAGGCCGAAATTGTTTGTTTTCTTTTTTCTTCTTTCAAATAAATTAATCTTTAAATTTAATTTTTTCTTTTTGTTAAGAATATTCACTCAAAACTTGGAGGATCTGGACTTCGCTGATGATATATGTCTGATTTCCCACAAACTAAAAGATATGCAAGCGAAAAGCAACAAGTTGGCAAAAGAAGCATCAAAGATAGGACTTCAGGTGAACATAGAGAAAACAGAGGTGATGAAGATTCCTGGCCAACATCAACAGCAACAACAACCAGCATGAATGGGAGAAATCTGAAAGAAGCAACCTCCTTTACCTACCGACCTGGAAAGCATGGTTTCAACTACAGATGGACGGAACTAATGAAGATATGAAAGCGAGGATCGGAAAAGCAAGGCAAGCTTTCATTTCTGTCAAGTCTGTGTGGAGGTCAACAGCACTCAACATGAAAAATAAGATCCGGATTTTCAACTCCAATCTGAAGTGAGTGCTACTTACTATACGTATCAGAAACTTGCCACCGCGTCACGAAGGGCACTTCGAACAAACTACACACCTTCATCAACAGCTATCTTCGCTCAGTACTACTCAAGATCAGATGGTCGGCCAGAAAAGATCAGCAACAGTGAGGTATCTTTGTGAACGAACCAACCAGGAACCGATTGTGTGACAAATATGCAGGAAGAAATGGAGGTGGATTGGCAATACTCTGAGAAAACAAACCATCAATTGACATCACACGTCAGGCTCTCTCTCTAGTGGAACCCATATGGGAAGCGGCGAGCTGCTCGTCAGTGTGAGGGTGACATGGAGGAGATCATACAAAGAGGACATGAAAGCATGTGAGCAAACATGAAGCCAGGTGAAAACGTTAACGGAGAACCAAACGCATTCAAGACGTGTGGCTGAAGCCCTCTGTTCCTCCAAGAACTAAAGGAGGCAATAATAATAATAATGTAATAATTTTTACTGACATCATTGTTTTAAACTGGTCAGTCAAAGAAATGGGTAGATATGATTGGATGTGTACAACATCTACATACTCAGTTTAACACGCCTTAAGATTGGAAAATTGACCTATATTTTTGGAGTTTAAACTTGATAAGGTAATTTTTTGAATTTTTGTTCACTTAATAACATACAGTTTGTTTATAGTATGGAATGAATAAGCAATGGGACAGTTTAAATTATATATATATAAATATATGCATATTCCAAATGTTATGACATTTCTACCTTTATTTTATAACAATAATTCAATATGACTCAAATCCTTGTGTATGGTTGCTGTTGGTTACGACACATCTTATATATAAAACATAAAACTTGTATGTTTTAAAGTACATTATTTAAAATAAATCTTAACTTTCCCTATTCTTATAAATTTACTGGACAATTTCATACTTTTGAGTATCACTGAATTCACTTACAGTTTAAGATTCAATCTAGTTGGCGGCTTGTTTAAAACTTGGGCTGCTGAAACACCCCATCAATATATATTCCATATAATTTCTCATACTCAGTTTGTTTAAATCTAGTAAAATATGACCTCTAATAGAATCATTATTTACTCTGGCGAGTATTTAAAACCTTCACAACCTGCTGATTAGCAAGTCTATCCTACTAAACATGAGAAAAAGCATTATGCTCGATGTCAGTTTACCCCAATACATGAGATATCTGTTCCTGAGTGGTGGTTGTCCTTGGTTCACAAAATATACACCTCAAATTTTTATAATTGTCATTCAACAAAATGTTGCCGTGTATTTCTCACAAGAGACAGGTTACCTAATAACAAGTGAGTACTAGAAATTTAGACCTTATGTGGGTGTGAGTGTAGATTTAAAATTATCACATTTTAAAATCAAAGCATAATAAATAAACAAAATGTGTAAAAACATACTGAGGTTTACATAATAAAAAGCTAGAACAAAAGGAGAAAAATAAGTCAACACTAATCAGTGGTTCAGCGGTAAAGTGTTCTCACCAACCACACCTCACGTGGTCCAGAGTTCGACTGCCGGCCAGCGTAAACCTTGACCTCTTAAAGCCGGCTGTAAGCCCAACGAAGAGAAAAGGTTCGACTTGAGGCTAGTAACCTCATCCTGTAAAAACAAGCAGTACTGCTTGAAACCCACTGTTCCACTCGGAACACGAAGGAATGAAAGGAGAGGAAAAATCAGATCGTGAGAAACTGATCGAGTTACAAAAAAATCTCTTTAATCAGTGCTCCTTTTGATCAGCAAACAGCAGATTTTTACATCCAATGAGGATCACAACCAAGTGACTTCTAACATTCTACACCAATCAGAATAATGGTTGATGAATTAAAGGATTATTTTCATAATAAGCAGTTTGCTAGCTTTAGACTGTTTTTCACAGAAAGAGACCAGCACTGTAAAATTAACAGTAAAAAATTATACAGTGGAAAATTTTGAGGAAGAAAATCAAATCAGGGGAAAGTAAACTTTTCCCATGGGAAAACAACACATAACTGAATAGTTATAGTATTTCATCATAAGCTGACAACGGTTAGAGAACCATTGGAAAACCAGCACTCCAGTACTGGACAGCCAGCTGTTTTGTCCCAATTTGGCTCGAAACGAGGATCTTCCGGTTACAAGCTGAGCTCGTAGACATAACTGAGTAACCTATGTAGTTGGTTTAACACAGCGGCAGTCAAAAGAAATTTAGGATATTCTGCACCATCAGTGTCTAAATTTAAAAAGAGTGAAGGCAAAGAAATATCCTGCATATTCAACAGTTAAAGATGTTTTGTCTCTTTTTAAATTTAGAAAGTCTTTCTTCTGACTTCGGAATTCAAGCAAATCTAATTGATTTTTGAAATCATTCAGAAAACCACTTGAAAAGAATCAGCATTGGCAGCTGTTCCATCCTACTTCCTGACACTTCAACAGTAAACAGCTAAATCTTCCTGAAGAACAGAATACATATATCAATCCGTGATCAGAATCTTGAAACAAATCAAATCCCTACAAACGAACTCATGAAACTGGCTAGTGACTAGCTGCATGACAAAGTTGCCTTCAGTTCTGCTGAGAAATCGTGACCAGTGGGTTCTCCCCGACCGGGTGAGTGAGGACAAATACTCCCCAGCAATGACATTAGTTGGTCGCACTAAAATCACCAATTGGTGGAAGTTAGAATTCATGGACTGACTGACTGTTGAAGAGTCGGATTCCAGTGGTTGGATGAATGGTCTACGAGCTAGCTCGACTTGTAATCAGAAGGTGTTGGGCTGGAACCGTGGTAATAGGGTGAGTGCGTAGTGTGGATGAGTCTGAAAATAGACTGATGAAACAGCCGGCTGTCCAGTCCTCGAGTGGTAGTTTTCAATATTTCTCTAACTGATCTCAATCCATGATTAAACGTGGAGGAAAAATAACTGTTGTTCTGAGTACCCGACCTTTTTAGAAAGCTTTTTTAAATAATTCCTACCGCTACATTAGAATAAATGGTATACAAAGATTTAGCTTCATGAATTTATATCACAACATAGAAGGAAGTTTTCATACTGATAAAACCCTGCTGTCTCTAGTACTTATGACGATATCTATGGTGACGACATACTCTTACAGCAAAATTATTTTTTGTTTTATTACGCAGTGAATGATAAATATAAACACTGATCTGGTCACTTTTGAAAAGTGTAGACCATGCAGACCATATGAAATAGAAAATAAGAAACAAAATTCACCAAAAAACTATCAGCATCAACTGTTGTATCAAATGACCTTTTATGGCACTTTACTTAGAATATGAAGGGATCGATTTCATCCGAGAAATATTCTTAAATACCGCTTTCCGTAAAAGGTATCCCAAACAATCTGCTTACGTGATATAATCTATCTCAAGTGACATAGAACACTGTACTCATGCTCTGATCGATACCTACAAGCGAGTACTCAGTGCTGAATATCATTCGCTGAGTTTTCCTTCAACCTAATAAATTCGATCATAAATCCCCTCCCCCAGTGCACACTTGAACTTATACTTTCTTTTGTGTAAAAAGGTTTTATGTTTATTAACCTTATGGTTGAATAAAATTACAATAAAGAAAATAATTACCCGTAATTTGATATGATTAAAATTTAATGCTTATGTTGTTTTACTAGGATACAAACGTAAATTTAGCTCTGTAATGTTTAAGTATGCTCAAACACTTTTATTAATTTGAACACTATAAAATGAAGAGGCTTTATGAAACTCAGTTTAGTGAGTTTCTGTTAAGCAGGTCAACAATTTTAATCGAAAAACAGCACACTTCAAAATCAAGCAGAGGTTTATATGCAGGAGAAATACGTGTACGCTGATAAAGTCTAGACCTGATATCAACTTTAAACTACTTTCTCTACATCGTTTAATCAAATCAAAAAGTGACTTAGGCGTCGAATTCTACAGTCGAAATATTATGACAAGAACGTGACAGTCCCGAATACTCTGAAACAGATTTTACTAAGTCAACTAATTCATTCAAAATATTTACATATACTTCATTGAATGTACAGACATTAAAATATTATGATACAGTCATACGAAAGAATAAAAGCATGCCATGATCTGATGTAATACTATAATTGAGACTTAGTGATCAAGGTAAATATATCTGGATAGTTCAGCTACAACCAAGCGTAAAGTCGTTTGACCCGTTAAATATGCACTAATGTATTTCTGTGCGATGGTGGTTCAGAGGAAGAGTGCTGGCCGACCACGCACATGGTCCAGGGTTCGAGTCCCGGCCGGCACACACCTTTACCTCCCTTAGGTGACTATAATGTGGATAAAGAGAGGAGGGTGGGCGTGAGGCTAGCAACTCCACCCCGTAAAACAGCAACACTGCTACTAGAACTTCAAAGCTAAATCTTGAAGCCTTATGTTTCACTGGGAACGCAAAGGAATAAACAAAAAATGAATTTCTATTCGAATTATCATACATTCTGTATGACATTTAGCATGGTAAAACTCTTTTTTGCCGAAAAAATTCTAGGCTTTGAAATTGTAAATCTGCATTTAGGAAGCTACACATTTAAGATAATATCATGACTCCAATTTTTGTAATAGTTCCCACTTATAGTTTTAAAGTGATATACTGAAGTTGGTCATTTAGAGGCAAGTTTAAGATAATAACTGTAAAAAATCACAAGTGAAGTTCCTAAGTCGTACTTTTTAAAAAATGGCATGATGAGCTAAGGTTCGTAAAATTTGTTTAAACTATTTTCCATTTTTGAACCATTATTATACACAAAAACATATAATTCATGAGGTATTAATTTGTTTTCTAAAATATATAGAACATAATAGCTATCCTATTAACAATTCATGTAGAATTACTTTTAAGTATTTCCTGATCAGCATCCCATTTTTTGTATCTTTTGATCTGTTCCTGGAAAGATAAGAGAAATTACGCTGACTAATAGACATACTAATCGAATAGCAGAAAACAGAACTGCTTTCTCGTGATCTGTTAGTGCATCAAGTATTTCCTGTTCCACTTGCATATTTTTAACCATACGCTGAAATATTTCACTCCTCGTTGGTTCTTGAATCATTCTATCCTGCAGCTAGGGAAAGTAAATCCAGGGTATCGAAAACAAAATAGAATTTCTAAAGTAGCGCCTTAATGGTACAATTATGAAAATTGGCATGTTTAAAAATCACCATCCAGTAAATTCCAAGAAGTAGTATGAATCAGGCAATAGGTTTTCAGAATAACCCTGTGGCTTTTGTGCCATCTTTTATTAAATTTACCACTTTTTAAACTCTTCCAATCAGAGATGGAGCAATGACTATCCTGTTAGTTTTTGATAAGACTAAGGAACAGGAAGCCCTAAATGCAATGCCCCTACTGAACCGAAAAACTGTCACGGTAAGAGCCAGTAGCTGTAGTTCTAAAATTCAATCAATGCTCTGAAACGGAGAGTTAAGATCCAAGTAAACAAGGTGATCTCATAAGTGCCAAGTTCTAGTAAGAACGAGGACGCAATGCCAAAGACAGTATCTACAACCAATTCTATTATGGATGGATGAGTGGGGAAGAGTTTTCCTATTGGCTGCTCGTCACGTCCTCCTGGGAATAAACGCGTGCACACCATTCAGCACACCCAAAATCAGATAGGCATATGGTTTAGACATAAGAAAACTTCCTGACTTGCCTTACACTACCCTCCTCTCCCACTGTCTACTGTGATAGGGGGCTATGTCTACAGAAATTTTCTGATATATGGCTTGCCATCGAAACTGTTTCAGTCTGAAATGTGTTACTACTCTATGAACAGAATTGTGCTCATAAATTCTACAGGTGCAGTTGCTAGGTATCTATAATACCGAAGGAACACTCCCTTAGAGTAAAATTACGTTTTCTCGCGGTTCCACAGGTAATCCATATGTCTTTTTGCCGTGGCACCCTTTCTAGTACCTCTGATTTGTTTGAAGTAATTTCCGTGGTCATTTATCACACCTCGTTCAGGTTACTTTTCAGCTTGACTGCATGTTCTGATGCTATCAGTGTGCTCTCACATTGTGAGTCTGGAGGTAGAGTCCTTTTCCGGCAATCATATAATGAGGCGCCTGACGTGTGTACAGCTTGGTGAACGCTTGCTCTGTACGCTGGTAAGCACTGAGAGAGAGATACATCTGTCCCATTCCCCAGGATTACCTTGGTCCACAAATACCTGGAGGAGTGATCTGAATGACCGACTGGTGCTTTCAACTAACCCACTTCCTTGTGGGTGTTGTGCAGTGGTGCCTGTTTTCCAGGCACCCACTGTGCAAAAGATTTCTCTGGTAGCGACAGCTTCAAAGTTATACCACTAGCGTGAGTGTTACTGAAGTTGTGCTAACCCAATGGTCGAAAAATTGGTTCCGCAGTGGTTGTAGTATTATTTGAGGAAAAGCGATATCCTCGTACAGTTCGGTGAAATGGTCTACCACGACTATTATATGGTTAGTATTTCTCAAGGTAACAAGGAGAGGCCCAACTAAATCCATTTGTATTAATTCATCCTGAATGTCCAGTTATGATAGGTTCTGGGGGAACCTATTACATATGTGTTGAAACCTAATAGTTTCGCACACCTCGTAGGAAATCTACGATATTTTTTCTCTGATGAGACCACTAGCAACCCCTTCCGGCCGATCCTGTATTTTTACCTGAACCCCCTTTTGGCCTAATTGTTGCTGTAATGACAAAAGTACTGTGTGTAATACTGACTGTAGGGCCACAACCCGATAAATATATGCAGGATCATGCTAGTTGCAAAAGATGTTGACAACTCTTATGTTGGCCTATTTGGCTCCTGCACATCGTATGCTATGGCTAATCAGATGCAGTAAGTGATTAGAGAGCTCAGAAGTACGGGACGAGTAACCAAGGAACTATATCTTCTTTATGATTTGTAGCGCTTCCTGTACTACTTAACGGCTAATGACACTACTATATGTTTAACTAGGTCCCCCCTCACTTGCCCTCTGTCGTGCTTTCGAAAATAAAGGTTTAAAACCATAGTCTTCTACAATTTTACTAGATGTCGGTCGGCAATTTGAATAGCTATTTTCACGGAGAATTCCGTTCCTAAATTTCCAAAGAGACGACGAACTCTGGTTTTCCCATCCGAGCTTACTTATCTCTTAGGCTGTTAGTCGTTCGCCTCCGCTTCGAACAGGTTCGCAGGCCACAGCTGAGGGCTGAAGTTCAGGTCAGCTGTATGAATTACGCGTCTCCCATTCGAGCACGTAAACGTGTGCCTCGGTGCATTACGGATAGTCACTGTGATACTTAAGTGGTTTTGTTGACAATATATTTGCATTTCCATGGTTTTTTCCAGGACTATGTTGGCATTTGAAGCCCTGTTGCAAATGTTCTTGTCATCATGAAATCTGCCCCTCAGCTTCCTTGAATTTGTGTGGCAAGCCAGGGTCTTTGTGGTCAAGCCGTACTACGAAGTGTCTACTGAGGAGTGTTTAACAAAGGTGACCAGTACTTGCATTTCTTTCCGTGAGGTGCACTAATTCTTTTCACCCCATTGTGTGCACGACTTGCATAGCCCACCATCCTTTCTGTTCTATCTGCATCTTTTTGCGACAGACAGCTTTTATACCAGTGTCACTAGCATCTGTACCGTAGATGAACGGACCTGCCTGCTAAGAAACGTCAGTATATGTCAGGAAAGGAGGGCTACGTAGAGAATTTTCAAGTCTCTCGAGCACTTCAATAGCTGATGCAGTTCAGCTGTAGTCCTTCGTCTTAAGAATGGAGAGGAAATAGTTACCAAACGTCTATAATTAGAGGCTAGTCCTAAAAACTATGTAACTCGGAAGCTGAATTGGGGACCGGCCAGTCTCTGACTTCTTTTCCTGTCGCCGGATCACATTTGATGCCTTCGGTTGATATACCATGGCCTAAGAAACACACTTCCTTCCCGAAACATTGACATTTTGTTTGGTTCAGTCTTAACCCAACCGTTTGCATTCGTGCTAGTACCTTAGAAACGTCTTTTATCGCCTTGCGGTATATAAGAGCACCATCTAATATACCAGGCACTTACCTGGTGTACAACAATGATAATATATATTCTCATTTGTTTGTACATGAGGGACGCCAGTTTACAAACACCAATTTGTTAAATAATGTATACATGGAATAAGACAAGGTAATGGGATAATATCGCCCTGCTTGGGAGAAAATAAATTACACGATATATTCTTAGGCATCTTTATTGTTTAAACTTAACGAAAATGCGCGCCCCAATTGAACACCGCGTTATATATGGTAGATACGGCGGACTATTCACCAAAACTATTAAGTATAACAGTCTCTGTGATCAAATGTGACAACCCATAACTCTTCGCAGATGATCTCAAGATAGTATATGATTATAGGTGCGATAGCTACTCCCCAAAACGGTAACACGTATAAACATTCTCAATCCGTATACAATCGGTAAAAAGGCTGTCCCTATAGTAGATCATGAGGCACGCCTTCTAACATTCACATTAAACTGAAAACTGAAAGAAACGTAATTCTGAACTGTAAGCATACACTCAGGAAAGGACCTGCACCTCCGCGTAGACTTAAGCCTAGCAGACCAAATCAAAAGGCGGTCTGTGACATTAGATTTTAATAGCAAATAATTCCTGGAAATTGTTAGTCTACAACATTCTTTACTCAAAATGGAATACTGACTTTCACTGGCTTAGACTTTTTCTGAAAGTAGGCAGTCTAAAATTCTCGTCATTCGGCACACTGTTGTGTAAGGTTCCCTCGTTGGTGCGTGATCCTTAGTTAAGCAATTGTGATTACTTTAAATTTCTTATCCCGAAATATTCTAGTGTTTCGGAGGATCGAATTGTTGTTGTGATTTGCCATTGGACAAAGCAGAAAAAGTACTTTAGTAGTCAGGGTATAAACACGTCCATTTGCATATAGTATGTCTTGCGTAACTGTTGTCATCCATCTTCTATCTCCTGAAACAGTTGGCCGAATTCCACCACATCTGAAAGAACCTCGTAATTAAGGGTTTTCCCAAAGTAAAAGTTAGGGTCGGATAATTCCCATACCTCTGAGGGAAGGATGAGGAAGCAACTAATTGAAATAAAAGTTTGCTACACTAGTGCCCGACTTCTGTGGAATAAATGGACTGATCTCGGTAGTATTGTGGTGAGAGCTGGCTGCTAGCCAAATTTGGTAGACAGTAATTGACGTCAATGTTTATGTCTCCAATATTGGTGGTGAGAAAATGAGAACAAAGGCTTTGCGTAGGCGGATACAGTTAGCATACGGATGATCTGACACAGCCACAAAATGGTGCATGGTCAACTTTCTGTGAGAAACAACCAATCAAAAGACTGTATTTTCTACTAACAATAATCTACAATAATGTACATTAAAATCTACAAATATGTGTCGATTTTCCTTAATAAACGATGTTGTCAGGCCCTTGTCTTCTGTTGTTACAGTATGCTTTGTACTCAAAATCGAAATGCCTTCAGCACACTGAAATCATTACCAACATCCAAAGTCAGAGACTGGGTTGCTAAACTAAACGGACTAGCATGCAGAAGGCAAGACATTGACGCCATCGCAGCACCTTGCAGTCCGGATCACAATGCAAGGATTTTTTACATAGACATTCCATTGTCACTCTCCCATTTACAGTGATTTCAAAGTCCATGAATTCACTGGACAGACCTTATAACCCTACCTTCAGCCAATTCCTTTGACCATAAAATGACAATCTGCCATTTTAATTAGCTCTAGTCCAGAACATCAAGACACTGACGAATTGTGATTCTCAGTATTTCTCCTCATCCGTTCACCTGGCTACCTCTCGCAATGAGTGTATGAATCTCATAAAACATCCTCCATCCTAAGTAAGGAGTGCTCATGCTCTGGTCACGTCCAAGATCATAGCTGCTACAGTTGATTGGGCAAAGATCCTAGCACGAATGCCATCATTTGTGCGACTAAGTCATGGGATTAGCATTAGCGAAGCTTAAAACTCACGAGACATTTTATCTGAAGCGTTTGAATACTCGTGCACAAGTCCGTGATACAAACTGCGTATCAAGCAATCCTAAAATGCACAAAGTCATGATGATGAACGCATTTGAAATGTGGTGTAAATGTCCTGGTATCTGATAAAAGCCACCTACAAGCTCAGTTTCATTAGAAACAAACGCGCCATTCACATATGTGACAAAGTAGCGTATTTGATTATCTGAAGTCATTTAAACCTCCAGGAGTTACCACAAGACACGAAGACCCAACCATTATTTTTTGAGGATACGTTCAAATGTAAACAGTCTAAGCTTTTTGGTAGTCGAGGTTGAGAAATTTTCCAATGTCAGTCATGCTCATGGAGTTGCAAGAATACTTGTGTTCTTAAGTTGTCTGTGTAATGAAAATATCTCTTGGTGCGACAGATATGCCGTGGTTAGATAGACTTTATATACATGTTTACCTCTTATGCCCTATGTCTCCTCCTTGAGTACTTTTTGGGCAGCGTCGCATGAATAATATCGGAATCGTTCTGCGAAATGAACACACGTTCTTTTATACCTTTTAAAGAGTAACATCGCCGCTTAAGTACTGATGTATACCTTCGTCGCGTCAAACTTCTTTCTCAACTGCTTCAGTTAGTTCCGATCAGGAGTGGCCCGCAAATGGAACAAGAATTCTACGTCCGGCTGGTAAACGTTATAACCTGAGTCACTTAAGAAATGTATCAATGAATATTAGATCGAAAACCGCCTGGCACAGCATTTAAGTGGATTTTCGATGACAACTGTGTACCTCTTGAGAGAACTCTCATTTTCTAGTAGCTGCTGGAAAGGGCTGCCTACTGATATTTATGCACGAAAAATTGAGCGTCAGCAACCCACGAGAGACTCATGAATACTTCCTACCACCAATAAGTGGGTGTAGACAAATCAACTTGACTAGTACCAGCTTCTACTGGATGGTGTTTTTATCAATCTTGGTAAAGCATAAGGTATCCTATTTAGGTCTCCTTGGTAAACAAAAAGGTTTTTGATTAGACCAGTGCCTATGCGAGTGGTTTAGGGACTACCTAGTGGGTAGAAGGCAGCAGGTAAGAGTTGATGGGTTGCCGTCACGGCGGAAGGCAGTAATAACCGGAGTACCTCAGGGAATTGTGTTTGGTCCCCTACTATTCCTATTATGCGTAAATGAAATGCCAAAAATTCTTAACTCATCTTCTTCATTATTTGCGGACTATATTAAGATATGAAAAGCTGTATATAATAATGATGATATGTTGGTATTTCAAAACGATCGAGATAAATTAGCTGAGTGACCTAACCCCTAAAATCTGAAAATTGATTTCAAGAAAATTGCGGTAATGCCCTCACGTCAAAGGTCTTACACGTCGAACTCCCTGGGGACAAAGAACTATCGTATGTCAACGGACTAAAGGGCTTAGGAATTATTATCAGCCATGATTTGAAAACAACTGCAAATTGCAATGCAGCCACAGCTAAGGCCTTTCGAGTGCTATGGAAACGTCGAAGTGCTCTCAAATAATTAGACGAGTCTATTTTTTAGGTAATTTACTCAACATAAGTCAGGCCTCATCTAGAACACTGCATACAAACCGCGAGACCATACTTCAGGAAGGAGGCACATCTATTTGAAAGAGTACAGAGGGTAAGAACCGAACTGATCACTGGCACCTCACACCTTTCTAATAACAATAGGATGGAGCATTTAAATCTCTTCCCATTCTCATACCAAAGGATGAGAGGCGATTTAATTTTGGCATACGTATATTAAAGGGTGATTTAAGAATTTACCTAATCTTTTATCTTCCTCTAGGATACATTTACAAGGTCATCATAAAAAGTGTTCAAAAAAAGGACGAATGAAGTGAGTATGGAATTTAGATTCTCTCACAGAGTAGTCAATGTCTGGAACTCCTTACCCGATTCAGTAGTAAAAGCTCCATTGGTGAACGCTTTCAAATAGAAATCAAACCTTTGCAGAGATATATATCGTAAGTTTCAACATAAGCAACAAGAGTCTACTATCCTTATTATCTGAAGGCTGGACTTATCCGGCATGTTGGTTGAAATTTCGCTCGGCAAATTTGTTTTGTCAATAATTTGTAATAAAATTTTGTTATATGTTTTCTGGATTGATAGGAATTCTCATTTCCTGGCTAGTTATGTTGGTGTCCGCGTCATTTAATCTGACTGCGACACACTTAGCATATTGGTTGTAATGATTAGTGTTTCATGCTGAATGCGTCAAAACATCTCTACAATGAAGAAGATGGGGTAGTTGGGGGCTAATATCATCTACTCAAGTAGTTTATTTCTTGTAGAAGCTGCAGCTTTCGACATAGTGTCATTCAATGAAGACTACGTCAAAATGTGGCTATTTTCGTGTGAAGAACAGTACTATTTTACAAAAGAATGCTATCAGTACATGGGAATCACCTATAAATGCCAACAGAACGTAAAACCAATGTGTAAACGAACGGCTACGGAACTGCAATCCAACATAACCAACAAACATGGACAAAAATGACCTATGAGCGTCTCACTCCATCAATGACCTTGAGCATGCGGGATAATTTCAGCCTTATCTGAATCTGAATCCATTGGACATTTTGGAAAATAGTATTGGCCTTAACGCGACCTTAACGCGCGCTCCTTGAATACGACGTGACTTTTCCTCTCTAACCGGAAAATACCTATTTTGTGAATTATCCGCTTGGGAAACCTGATCTTCCTAGCCGGTGAATTAAATTCAACCATTACTTACATATCGAATCTCTGTGTGGTAAGTCCAGCTGTCTCGAACTACTGCCAAAGCTTCAGGTGCTATTTTTGTAGCAGCATCTTCCCCACTCGTTCAGATAAACAAGACTTGTTGGTCTACCACGTGATTGCTGTGAAGCCGATCATCCAGAAAGTACTAGGTAAAGTCGAAAACCTTTTCTTTTCCTTGTCTTGTACTTTTTCAGTCTTAATCTTTTTCTTGTGGGTAGATACTGTTGCACTTTTATTCTTATACAGCATAAGTTTTAGCGATAGTTAATATGGCTGTAGAAAGTAACCTTAAAAATGGCACCAAAATACCTTACTCTGTAGTCACAAGGGCTTCAGCCAGAGAAGGCAAAAACGCAGGGACACCAACCCCAAATTGCATACCCATCCTAAAGACCCGTGTAGGACTCGTCTGTCCGGATACTATGCCTGCAGTGCCACAGTCTAGTACTGAAACGGCTCAGGCAATACTAGTAGGACAGGATACTACTACACCTGCACCAACTAAAAGCCAATGTGTGAAGTATAACAAACCTAAAAGGAAACGCTCAAGACGTCATAAGACCTCGAAGGCGTCACCAAGTAAGGGAGATGAGTGCCAGGCGTGCAATATCATTGTTTCTAAAGCTGACTCAGCTTTCGAATGCAATTTTTGCAAACGGTGGGTGCACTGCCGTTGCGACAAAGAGGTACCGAAATCATACTACGAGTTTATGAGAAATAACCCATGCCCGTGGTTTTGGTACATCTGTCCACTCTGTCGCCCTGGTGTAGTCACACAGAGCGTGTCTGCGGCTAGCAGAAACAACACGCCGCCCTTGTGTCCCAACACGGTCTTATGTAGCTCCCCACCTGCTAACGTCACATTGCCAAAACTTGGCACAGACAGTAAGAAGGACACTCCTGTCCTACTGACCGAAAATGCCAATTTTACCAAGGTGAAGATTCATAAGGCTGGACCTAAAAAATCAAGGAAAGATAGAGTTAGAGAAGCACCACTTGCATCCACAAGCAAGCTTGGCAACACAATAAAGGCTGGTCAGAACCCGATGAAGCCTAAAGTTGCTGATGCTGCAAAGGGATATGAGAAGCCAAAGGCCAAACCTAAGTCTGAGGTTAATCGGTCTAATTCGCTCATCCTCTTTAACGTACCTGTGAGCAAGGACAGCTTGCTTGAACAGC